>CADCXB010000058.1:0-403804 GCA_902806585.1 Xylaria hypoxylon
CTAATATTATATATACCTTTTATTTTAAACTTAAACCTTTTTAATAAACGCTATTTTTTACTACTATATTACGCTTTATAATAATTGCTTTTATTTTATTTACAACTGCTAACTTTTTATTGCTTAATTTATTTTTATTTTTTTTTGTAATACTGCTTCCTTTTTTATTACATTATTTTTTACCGCTTTTTTTTTTACTACATTTTTTTTTACTACGTTTATAACCTACCTCTAGCTTATTAATATAACCTTTTTTACACCTTATATTTTTTTGCATTAATAACACCTTTTTTTACCTTTTTTATACGCTTTATAATTAATTTTTTTATTTATTTCCTAATTTATTACCACTTAAACACACTTTTTTATACTTATAAACTTTTATATTACTTTTTTTACTTTTTGCGCTTTTATTTCTTTTGCTATAAACTTTTTCTCTTTGTTTATTTTTTTATTTATTTTTTTATTTATTTTTTTATTTATTTTTTTATTTGTTTTTTTATTTGTTTTTTTTATTTGTTTTTTATTTGTTTTTTTATTTGCTTTTTTAATTTATTTAATTAACTATTTTTTTAACACCTTTTTTATTTACTTTTTTTATTTCTTTTTTTTTACTTTTTTTTTTACCTTTTTTTATATTTTATAAATAATTACTATTTTACTTTAAAACTTATTTCGCTTAGCTTGCTTGCTTTTTTGCATATAATTTTATAACTATTATATCGTGCTTATATAAATTACTACTTAAATTTATAACGCGTTTATTTTTAACTTTAATATGTTTATTATTATAAATATTTATTTACTTTTTTATATTAATAACTATATAATTTCCTTTTTTATATTTATATTTTTAATACTTATATAAAACTTAATTTTTTTTAATGTTTTTATATATTGTTTTATTTTTGTTTATTTATTATAATATACTATTATTTACTTGTTTTATTTTACTTATTTTTTTTTTTTTGCTACTAACCTTTATAATACCGCTTTTTTTATCTTTTTTTTTATTATATACTACTATATTATATATTATATATTTGTTTACGTTATTAGTTTTTAAAACTATTGCTTTTTACTTGCTTATATTTTTATTAATTATTAAAACGCTGCTTTATTTGCTAGCTATAATATTATTATTAAATATATTATTTGCGTTTACGCTTAAATTAATTTTTATAACTATAATATTATTTTTTATTATACTTTTAATAGCTTGCTACTATTTAATATTATATAACACTTATTTATTATAAACTAGTTTAATTGTTTTATTGCTTGCGTTTAATTAATAAAATTTATAAAATTAGCTTTTATTATTATTTTTAGCGTTATTAATACTACTTACGCCTTTTTATACAGCTGTTTTACGCTTTATTTTATATAATTAATTTTTATTTTTATATACTATTATTATATATTTACTTATAATAATAACAATAATATAATTACTATTGTTATTTTTTTATTATTTAAACATTATATTAACAATATAAATATTATGCTTTTTTTTTTGCTTATTTTTATTATTATTATTATTAAGCTTTTTTACTTTATAATTACTTTTAATGCTATTTATTATACTTTTTAAAATTACGCTTTTATTTTTAATATTATTTTTAATTATGCTTATATATTTACTTCCTATATTATTTACTACTACGTTTTTTATACTGCTTAAGTTAATATTATTATTGCTTTTAATAATATATTTTTAACTTTTTTTATTATTTATTTTATTACTAATAGCATTATTAAAAACTTATACTATATTTTGCTAACTTACTAAAATAACCTACGGTTTTTAAGCGTACTAAATTGCGACTTTTATATGCTTTACTTATAAATTTTATCTTTAATTTATAAACTATGTTTTATTTGCTTATAAGCTATTATATTTAATTTTACTTTGTTTTACTTTAGCTAGCTGTTTTTATTATTTATTATTATATTAGCTTTTTTTATTGCTTATGTTTTTATTTAATAACTACTTATATACTTATAAAATATCGCCTTAAATATATAATATTATACTAATACCTTTATTTTTACTTTTATATATTATAACATTGTTTTTTATATTATATTTATTATTATTTATGTTTTTTATTACTTTGTTATTTATTAACTTATTTTATTTGCTTGCGCTTTTTTTTTACTTTTTAACTTTTAGCTAAATACGCTAGCAATTATTAATACTTATATTTACTACTTTATGCTTTATATATTACTTTTTAACTTTTTTTTTTATTTTGTTTTTGCTTTTTTATTAACCTTTTTTTAGCTATAATTAAAAACAATTACACCTTTTATTTTACTAATAACTATAAATACTTTATCTTTATGCTTTTTTTTTTATTTATATATAATATAACTAATGTTTACTAAAATAATAATATTAATTATATATAATATATTACTAATATTTTTCTTTCTTTTAATAAATATTAGTAAATTACTTTTTGTTTTTTTATTATATTTAACCTTTTATAATATTATATTATTATTATTATTAATTTCTTTTTAATTAATATTTTACGCGCTTTATTTAAGCCGCTTTTATTTTAGTATTATATTATTACTACTTTTATTTTGCGCGCTAGTTACTTGCTTATTATATATATTAATACTAATAACATTTTTTAAAATACTTAC
Source organism: Xylaria hypoxylon (assembly GCA_902806585.1). Lineage (NCBI taxonomy): Eukaryota > Fungi > Ascomycota > Sordariomycetes > Xylariales > Xylariaceae > Xylaria > Xylaria hypoxylon. Next base: position 2,659 of record CADCXB010000058.1, read on the forward strand.
AACTTTTTTTTATATGCTACTACCGCTTTTATTTTTTATTACGCTATTTATTATTTAGCTACCTATATAATAAATTGCTTTTTTAACGCTGTTTTTTAAACTATTTAGTTTATTATTTATATCGACTTATTTACGCTTTTATTTAATATTTTTTTATTACGTTAGTTTATTATAAAACTTTATTTAGCTTTAGCTTTAACTATATTATTAACTAATAACTTTTAATTAATTATTAGTAATATTATTACGTTATTTATTAATAATACTTTTTAATATAATTATATTAATGCTTTTTTAATTATGCTATAAATTATTAATTATAATTAGCTTATATAAAATTATTGCTATTTATATAATAATATGTTTTTATATTAATTAATTACACTTAGCATATTAGTTATATTGTAAATCTTTTAGCTATATATATATAACTATAAAATTATATTTATTAGCGTTAACCTTTTATAGCTTATATTTATTAATATTATAAACTAAGTTATTATTACTTTTACTTTTTTAAAATATTATGCCACTGCTTTTTTAGCCGCTTTTTTTGTTAACCTTACCTTTTACGCTTTTTTTATGTTTTAATTTTAATTTACTTTTACTTTATATATTATTATTATTTTTGCTATTATTATAATAGCTAATAACTAAGGTGTAAATTTAAATAGGCTTAATTATTTACTGCCGGCTTAATAACTTATTACTGCTAACTTATTATATATTATGCTATAAAAATTATTGTTTTTTAGTTTATAGTTTAATAATAATATATAAAATATTAATATTGCTTGTTTTAAATATTAAACCTATTTATTTATACTATTTATGCTATATATATTGCTTTAGCTATTAGTTTTATTTTTGCTGCTTTTATAATTATTGCTTTTATTTTTGCTGCTTTTATAATTATTGCTTTTATTTTTATAGCTTGTTATATTTACTATAACTTACTTTACTTTATATTAAATAACTTATAATATTAATAATTATATTTTTATTAATATATATATTAAGCGCTTATTTTTTACTTTAGTCTTACTATTTTTAGCTTTATTTTAGCTTTATAGCACTAACTTATAAGTTTATTATATATATATAATAATAGCTTTAATATGCTTAATATATTTTTAAATAGTTTTACTTTATTATTTAGTATAAAATAATTTTTTGTTTAAATTTACACTAGTTTTTTACCGTTTTATAATATTTAATATAGCTAATTTAATAACTTTTAGCTAATATATATATTATACATGCTAAATTATATGTTTTATTACTAATAATATATATATTAATTATATTTTATTTTTTACTACTTTTTTTTTTTTTGCTTTATTTTTTTTTACTTTATTATTATTTTTTTTAAACACTTATAACCTTATAATTAACTATATTTAATTAAACTTTTATAAATAGCTAGCTTATTATATATGCTTAATTTATATATTAAATAATAACTTAGTTTGGCTTTTAATGGCTTTTTTTTTTTTTTAGGCTATATTTTATAATTATATTATATTAATAATACTTTATATTATTACTGCTTAAAAAATGGCCTTTTTGCTACCTTTTTATATATTGCAGTTACTTTATGCTATATTAAGTGCTACTTTAAATAACTTTTATAACGTGCTAGTTTGTTTTATATATTAATATTAAATCTTATTAACTTATATATTGCTTAACTTTTTTATATAATATATATTAAGTTTTTAGCTATAAAATTATAAGTTGTTTTATTTATAAGCGTTATATAAATGCTTTTATATACTTTATACCGTTTAATTAATATAATTATATAGCTTTTTTAGCTATATTTTAAATATATATTTTTTTTTATTATTAAACGTTTTTAATAACAGGTATAGCGCTAACATTAAGGTTAAATATTAGATTTTTTTAGCAGTTTTATATAATATACTATTTAATATTAACTTATTAAATATTTATATAATAACTTTATATATTATTATATTTAAATACTTATGTTATTTATATAAATAAATAGTTATAATATTTAATAAAACAATTATTTTATATTGTTTATATATAGCTATTTAATATAAACGCTATAATATAAATATATTTTAATATATTTATATTATAATTTAATATAAAATATAATAAATATATAATAATAAATATATAATAATTATTTTAAAATAAGTTGGAATTTTTTTTTTATTAATTATATATACTTATAATAACTTTACTTTATTTAAAACTTTTGCTAATTAATTAATTTAACCTTAACTTAACGTTAACTTATAAAATATACACTTAATAATAATATTATATAAAAAACTAATATATAAATTAAAATTACGACATTTAGTTTTTTGCTTAAAATTTTATTTTTTAATTAATTTACTTATGTTTTAAAATATACGCTTAATAATAACGTCGTATAAAAAACCAATATATAAATTAAAATCATTATACCTAGTTTTTTACTTAAAATTTTATTTTTTAATTAATTTACTTATATTTAAGTTTAATTAATATATATATTTAATTATTAACTTTAACTTTAACTTAATTTTAATTTAATTTTAACTTAACTTTAACTTAATTTTAATTTAATTTTAACTTAATTTTAACTTATAAAATATACACTTAATAATAATAGCGTATAAAAAACTAATATATAAATTAAAATTATTACACTTGGTTTTTTACTTAAAATTTTATTGTTTAATTAATTTACTTATGTTTTAAAATATACGCTTAATAATAACGTTTTATAAAAAACAAATATATAAATTAAAATTGCTATACTTTGTTTTTTACTTAAAATTTTATTTTTTAATTAATTTACTTACGTTTTAAGTTAAATTAATTAATATATTTAATTGTTAACCTTAACCTTAATTTAATTTTAACTTTAATTTAACTTTAATTTAACTTTAACTTATAAGATATATACTTAATAATAATGTTATATAAAAAACCAATATATAAATTAAAATTATAACGCTTGGTTTTTTACTTAAAATTTTATTTTCTAATTAATTTACTTATGTTTTAAGATACACGCTTAATAATAACATCGTATAAAAAACCAATATATAAATTAGAATCGCTACACCTAGTTTTTTGCTTAAAATTTCATTTTTCAATTAATTTACTAATATTTAGGTTTAATTAATACATATATTTAATTGTTAACCTTAACCTTAACTTAACCTTAACTTAATCTCAACTTAACCTTAATTTAACTTTAACTTAACCTTAACTTTTAAAATATATGCTTAATAATAACGTTGCATAAAAAATTAATATATAAATTAAAATTATAACACTTAGTTTTTTGTTTAAAATTTTATTTTCTAATTAATTTACTTATGTTTAAGTTTAATTAATATATATATTTAATTACTAACTTTAACTCTAACTTAACCTTAACTTAACTTTAATTTTAACTTAATTTTAACTTAATTTTAACTTATAAAATGCACGCTTAATAATAATGTTATATAAAAAATTAATATATGAATTAAAATTACGACACCTAGTTTCTTGCTTAAAATTTCATTTTCTAATTAATTTACTTATGTTTTAAGTCGAATTAATTAAAATGTTTAATTTTAAATCAATTTAACCCGAGTGGTAGGTTAGCGCTAGTGATTTAAGCTAATGATAGCACGACCTTTTAACTAATTCGAGTCGAATTAATTTAAGAATATTAGTTAGCTATAACCGGAAATAACCACACCTTTTATCCCACTAGCAACTATAAATACGTTATCTTTACGCTTTTTTTCCTATTTATATATAATATAACTAATATTTACTAAAATAATAACATTAACTATATATAATATATTATTAATACCTTTATTTTTTTTAATAAATATTAATAAATTACCTTTTATTTTTTTATTATATTTAATTTTTTATAATATTACGTTATTATTACTATTAACCTTTTTTTAATTAATACTTTATGTGTTTTACTTAAGCTACCTTTATTTTAATATTATATTATTATTACTTTTATCTTATACATTAGCTGTTTGCCTATTATATACATTAATACTAATAACACTTTTTAAAACACTTGCAACTTTTTTTTATACGCTATTACTACCTTTACCTTTTACTACACTATTTATTATTTAACTACTTATATAATAAACTACTTCTTTAACGCCGTTTTTTAAACTATTTAATTTATTATTTATATTAACCTATTTACATCTTTATTTAACACTTTTTTATTGCACTAATTTATTATAAAACTTTATTTTGCTTTAGCTTTAACTATATTATTAACTAATAACCTTTAATTAATTACTAGTAATATTATTACATTATTTATTAATAACACCTCTTAATATAACTATATTAACGTTTTTTTAATTATGTTATAAATTATTAATTGTAATTAGTTTATATAAAATTATTATTATTTATATAATAATATATTTTTATATTAATTAATTATATTTAGTATGTTAATTATATTATAAATTTTTTAATTATATATATATAATTATAAAATCGTATTTATTAACGTTAGCCTTTTATAGCTTATACTTATTAATGTTATAAACTAGATTATTATTACTTTCACCTTTTTAAAATACTATGCCACCGCTTTTTTAGCTGTTTTTTTTGTTAACTTTACTTTTTGCGCTTTTTTTATATTTTAATCTTAGTTTATTTTTGCCTTATATACTACTATTATTTTCGCTGTTATTATAATAACTAATAATTAAAATATAAATTTAAATAAACTTAATTATTTACTGCTAGCCTAATAATTTATCACTGCTAACTTATTATATATCGCGCTATAAAAATCATTGTTTCTTAATTTATAATTTAATAATAATATATAAAACACTAACACCGCCTATTTTAAATACCAAACCTATTTATTTACGCTATTTATATTATATACACTACTTTAGCTATTAGTTTCGTATTTTTACTTGTTTTTATAATTACCGCTTTTATTTTTATTGCTTATATAATTATTGCCTTTATTTTTATAGCTTATTACACTTATTATAACCTATTTTACTTTATATTAAATAACTTATAATGTTAATAATTATGCTTTTATTAATATATATATTAAGCGCTTATTTTTACCTTAGTTTTACTATTTTTAGCTTTATTTTAGCTTTATAGCGTTAACTTATAAGTTTATTATATATATATAATAGCTTTAATATACTTAATATATTTTTAAATAGTTTTATTTTATTACTTAGTATAAAATAGCTTTTATTTAAATTTATACTAGTTTTTATTATTTTATAATATTTAATATAGCTAATTTAATAACTTTTAGCTAATATATATATATATACGCTAAATTATATATTTTATTACTAATAATATATATGTTAATTATATTTTATTTTTACTGCTTTTTTTTTTTGCTTTATTTTTTTACTTTATTATTGTTTTTTAAGCATTTATAACCTTATAATTAACTATATTTAATTAAACCTTTATAAATAGCTAGCTTATTATATGCTTAACCTATATATTAAATAATAACTTAGCTTAGCTTTTAATAGCTTTTTTTTTTTAGGCTATTTTATAACTATATTATATTAGCAATACTTTATGTTATTACGCTTAAAAACAGCTTTTTTACTTTTATATATCGTATAGTTACTTTACGTTATATTAGGTGCTATTTTAAATAACTTTTATAACGCATTAATTCGTTTTATATACTAACATTAAATCTTATTAACTTATATATCGCTTAACCTTTTTATATAATATATATTAAGCTTTTAGCTATAAAATCGTAGGTTATTTTATTTATAAGCGTTATATAAATGCTTTTATATACCTTATATTATTTAATTAATATAACTATATAGCTTTTTTAGCTATATTTTAAATATATATTTTTTTTTATTATTAAACATTTTTAATAATAAATATAACGCTAATATTAAAGCTAAATATTAGATTTTTTTAATAGTTTTATATAATATACTATTTAATATTAACTTGCTAAATATTTATATAATAACTTTATATGTTATTATATTTAAATACTTATATTATTTATATAAATAAGCGATTATAGCACTTAATAAAATAACTATTTTATATTATTTATATATAGCTACTTAATATAAACGCTATAATATAAACATACTTTAATATGCTTATATTATAATTTAGTGTAAAATATAACAAATATATAATAATAAATATATAATAATTATTTTAAAATAAGTTGGAATTTTTTTTTTATTAACTATATATACTTATAATAACTTTACTTTATTTAAAACTTTTGCTAATTAATTAACTTAACTTTAACTTAACTTTAACTTATAAAATATACGCTTAATAATAATATTATATAAAAAACCAATATATAAATTAAAATTATAATATTTAGTTTTTTACTTAAAATTTTATTTTTTAATTAATTTATTTATGTTTTAAAATATATACTTAATAATAACGTTATATAAAAAACCAATATATAAATTAAAATCGCTATACCTAGTTTTTTACTTAAAATTTCATTTTTTAATTAATTTACTTATATTTAAGTTTAATTAATTTATATATTTAATTATTAATTTTAACCTTAACTTAACTTTAATTTAACCTTAACTTAACCTTAACTTAACTTTAACTTAACCTTAACTTAATTTTAACTTATAAAATATATATTTAATAATAATAGTATATAAAAAACCAATATATAAATTAAAATTATTATATTTAGTTTTTTACTTAAAATTTTATTATTTAATTAATTTATTTACGTTTTAAAATATATATTTAATAATAACGTCTTATAAAAAATAAATATATAAATTAAAATTGCTATACCTTATTTTTTATTTAAAATTTTATTTTTTAATTAATTTATTTATGTTTTAAATTAAATTAATTAATATATTTAATTATTAACTTTAACTTTAATTTAACTTTAACTTTAACTTAATCTTAACTTTAATTTAATTTTAATTTAACTTTAATTTAATTTTAACTTATAAAATATATGCTTAATAATAACGTTGTATAAAAAACTAATATATAAATTAAAATTATAACGCTTAGTTTTTTACTTAAAATTTTATTTTTTAATTAATTTATTTATGTTTTAAAATATACGCTTAATAATAACATAGTATAAAAAACTAATATATAAATTAAAATTACTATATTTAGTTTTTTGCTTAAAATTTTATTTTTTAATTAATTTATTAACATTTAAATTTAATTAATATATATATTTAATTACTAACCTTAACTTTAACTTAACCCTAATTTAACCTTAATTTAACCTTAATTTAACTTTAATTTAATTTTAATTTTTAAAATATACGCTTAATAATAATATTGTATAAAAAATTAATATATAAATTAAAATTATAATACTTAGTTTTTTACTTAAAATTTTATTTTCTAATTAATTTACTTATATTTAGGTTTAATTAATATATATATTTAATTGCTAACCTTAATTTTAACTTAACTTTAACTTAACCTTAATCTTAATTTAACCTTAACTTAATCTTAACTTATAAAATATATGCTTAATAATAATATCGTATAAAAAATTAATATATAAATTAAAATCGCAATATTTAATTTTTTACTTAAAATTTTATTTTCTAATTAATTTACTTATGTTTTAAGTTAAATTAATTAAAATATTTAATTTTAAATTAATTTAACTTAAGTAATAAGTTAGCGCTAGTGATTTAAGCTAATAATAACATAACCTTTTAATTAATTTAAGTCGAATTAATTTAAGAATATTAGTTAGCAACCTTTTTTTTTTTATTAACTTTTTTAACCTTTTTTTTACCTTTACTTTTTTATTTGCTAACCATTATATAATTAATTTTTTTACCACTATATATAAAAATTAATAATATTTTTTTAGCTTTTTTTTATATTTTTTACTACTTTTTTAAATTACTTAATATTTATATACCGATTATAATAACTTATATATATAACACCTTAAAAACATTTACTATTTAACTGTTTTAATTATCTTTTAAAACGCTTAAATATTCTTTTATGTTTTTTTTGCTTTGGCTTTTTTATAATTTTATAAAATATAATTAATAACTACGTTTTATTTTATTTTTTTTGCTTAATATTATATATACCTTTTACTTTAAACTTAAACCTTTTTAATAAATATTATTTTTTACTATTATATTATGCTTTATAATAACTATTTTTATTTTATTTATAACTGCTAATTTTTTATTACTTAATTTATTTTTATTTTTTTTTATAATACTGCTTTTTTTTTTATTATATTACTTTTTATTGCTTTTTTTTTTATTATATCTTTTTTTACTATATTTACAACTTATTTTTAGCTTATTAATATAACCTTTTTTATACCTTATATCTTTTTATATTAATAATACCTTTTTTTACCTTTTTTATATACTTTATAATTAACTTTTTTATTTATTTTTTAGTTTATTACTATTTAAACACACCTTTTTATACTTATAAACTTTTATATTGCTTTTTTCACCTCTTATGCTTTTATCTCCTTTATTATAAACTCTCTCCTTTTGTTTATCCCTTTATTTATCCTTTTATTTATTTTTTTATTTGTTTTTTTATTTATTTTTTTATTTATTCTTTTATTTATCTCTTTATTTACTCCCTTAATTTATTTAATCGACCGTTTTTTTAGCACCTTTTTTATTTACCTTTTTTATTCTTTTTTTTTTACCTTTTTTCCTACCTTTTTTTATACCTTATAAATAATTACCGCTTTGCTTTAAAACCTATTTTATTTAATTTGCCTGCTTTTTTACATATAATTTTATAACCGTTATATTATACTTACATAAATTACTACTTAAATTTATAGCGTGTTTACTTTTAACCTTAATATATTTATTATTATAAATACCTATTTACCTTTTTACACTAATAATTACACGATCTTTTTTTTTATATTTATATTTTTAATGCTTATATAAAACTTAATCCTTTTTAATGTTTTTATATACTATTTTATTTTTGCTTAGCTATTATAATATACTACTATTTACTTGTTTTGTTTTATTTACTCTTTTTCTTTTGCTATTAACTTTTATAATACTACCTTTTTTATTTTTTTTTTTATTATATACCGCTATACTACGTACTATATATTTATTTATATTATTGGTTTTTAAAACTATTGCTTTTTATTTATTTATATTTTTATTAACTATTAAAACACTACTTTATTTATTAGCTATAATATTACTATTAAATATATTATTTATATTTATATTTAAATTAATTTTTATAATTATAACATTATTTTTTATTATATCTTTAATAGCTTATTATTATTTAATATTATATAATATTTATTTATTATAAACTAGTTTAACTGTTTTATTGCTTGCACTTAGTTAATAAAATTTATAAAATTAGCTTTTATTGCTGTTTTTAGCGTTATTAACATTATTTACGCCTTTTTATATAGCTACCTTACGCTTTATTTTACGTAATTAATCTTTACTTTTATATATTATTACTATATATTTACTTATAATAATAATAATAATATAATTATTACTATTATCTTTTTATTACTTAAATATTATGCTAATAATATAAATATTATACTTTTTTTTCTGCTTGTTTTTATTACTATTATTACTAAGCTCTTTTGCTTTATAATCGCTTTTAATACTACTTTTTATACCTTTTAAAATTGCGCCTTTGTTTTTAATATCGCTTTTAATTACGCTTATATATTTATTTACTATATTATTTGCTACTATATTTTTTATATTGCTTAAGCTAACGCTATTATTACTTTTAATAACATGTTTTCAACTTTTTTTATTACTTGTTTTATTACTAATAATATTATTAAAAACTTATGCTATATTTTATTAACTTACTAAAATAACTTATAGTTTTTAAGCGTGCTAAATTATAACTTTTATATATTTTGCTTATAAATTTTATTTTTAATTTATAAACTATATTTTATTTACTTATAAGCTATTATATTTAACCTTGTTTTATTTTACTTTAGTTAATTATTTTTATTATTTATTACTATATTAGCTTTTTTTACTACTTACGTTTTTATTTAATAGCTATTTATATACTTATAAAATATTACTTTAAATATATAATATTATGCTAATATTTTTATTTTTACCTTTATATGCTATAATATTACCTTTTATATTATATTCGTTACCGCTTACGTTTTTTATTGCTTTATTATTTATTAACCTGTTTTATTTGCTTGCGCCTTTTTTTTACCTTTTAACTTTTAGCTAAATATACTAGCAATTACTAATACTTATATTTATTACCTTATACTTTATATACTACTTTATTAACTTTTTTTTTTGTTTTGTTTTTGCTTTCTTATTAACCTTTTTTTAGTTATAACTAAAAATAATTATACTTTTTATTTTGTTAACAATTATAAATACTTTGTTTTTACGCTTTTTTTTCTGTTTATATATAATATAATTAATATTTACTAAAACAATAACACTAATTATATATAATATATTACTAATATTTTTATCTTTTTTAATAAATACTAATAAATTATTTTTTGCTTTTTTATTATACTTAACTTTTTATAATACCGCATTATTATTATTACTAACTTTTTTTTAATTAATACTTTATATATTTTATTTAAGCCGCCTTTATTTTAATACTACGTTATTATTACTTTTATTTTATATGCTAACTACCTGCTTATTATATATATTAATATTAATAATACCTTTTAAAATACTTACAACTTTTTTTTATATACTATTATTGCTTTTGCTTTTTACTACGCTATTTATTATTTAGCTACTTATATAATAAACCGCTTTTTTAACGCTGTTTTTTAAACTACTTAGTTTATTATTTATATTAACTTATTTACGCCTTTATTTAACGCCTTTTTATTGCGCTAGTTTATTATAAAATTTTATTTTGCTTTAACTTTAGCTATATTATTAACTAATAACTTTTAATTAATTATTAGTAACACTATTATATTATTTATTAATAATATTTTTTAGTGCAATTACATTAATGCTTTTTTAATTATACTATAAATTATTAATTATAACTAGCTTATATAAAACTATTACTACTTATATAATAATATATTTTTATATTAATTAATTACACTTAGCATATTAGTTATATTATAAATCTTTTAGCTATATATATATAACTATAAAATTATATTTATTAATATTAGCTTTTTATAACCTATACTTATTAATATTATAAACTAAGTTATTATTACTTTTACTTTTTTAAAATATTATACTACTGCTTTTTTAGCTATTTTCTTTATTAACTTTGCTTTTTGCGCCTTTTTTACGTTTTAATCTTAGTTTATTTTCGCTTTATATATTACTATTATTTTTGTTATTATTATAATAGCTAATAATTAAAGCATAAATTTAAACAAGCTTAATTATTTACCGCTAGCCTAATAACTTATTACTGCTAACTTATTATATATTACGCTATAAAAATTGTTGTCTTTTAATTTATAGTTTAATAATAATATATAAAACACTAATACCGCTTATTTTAAATATTAAACCTATTTATTTACGCTATTTACGTTATATATATTATTTTAGCTATTAATTTTATTTTTATTACTTTTATAGTTGCCGCTTTTATTCTTATTATTTTTATAATTATTGCTTTTGTTTTTATAGCTTACTACGCTTACTATAACCCACCTTACTTTATATTAAACAACTTATAATATTAACAACTATACTTTTATTAATATATATATTAAACACTTGTTTTTTACTTTAGTTTTACTATTTTTAGCTTTATTTTAGCTTTATAATATTAACTTATAAATTTATTATATATATATAATAATAGCTTTAATATACTTAATATATTTTTAAATAGTTTTGCTTTATTATTTAATATAAAATAACTTTTTATTTAAATTTATACTAGTTTTTTATTATTTTATAATATTTAATATAGTTAATTTAATAACCTTTAACTAATATATATATTATACACGCTAAATCATATATTTTATTGCTAATAATATATATACTAATTATATTTTATTTTTTGCTGCTTTTTTTTCTTTTGCTTTATTTTCTTTTACTTTATTATTATTTTTTTTAAGCATTTATAACTTTATAATTAACTATATTTAATTAAACTTTTATAAATAGCTAACTTACTATATATATTTAACTTATATATTAAATAATAACTTAGTTTAGCTTTTAATAGCTTTTTTTTTTTTTTAAGCTATATTTTATAACTATATTATATTAGCAATACTTTATGCTATTACTGCTTAAAAAACAGCTTTTTTACTACTTTCTTATATATTATAATTACTTTACGCTATATTAAATACTATTTTAAATAACTTTTATAACACGCTAGTTTATTTTATATATTAATATTAAATCTTATTAACTTATATATTACTTAACCTTTTTATATAATATATATTAAGCTTTTAGCTATAAAATTATAAGTTATTTTATTTATAAACATTATATAAATGCTTTTATATACCTTACACCGTTTAATTAATATAACTATATAGCTTTTTTAATTATATCTTAAATATATATTTTTTTTTTTTATTAAATGTTTTTAACAATAAGTATAACGCTAACATTAAAGCTAAGTATTAGATTTTTTTAGCGGTTTTATATAATACATTATTTAATACTAACTTATTAAATATTTATATAATAACCTTATATATTGCTATATTTAAATACTTATATTATTTATATAAATAAGTAATTATAGCACCTAATAAAACAACTATTTTATATTACTTATATATAGCTACCTAATATAAACGCTATAATATAAATATACTTTAATATATTTATATTATAATTTAATATATAGTAATAAATATATAATAATTATTTTAAAATAAGTTGGAATTTTTTTTTTATTAACTATATATACTTATAATAACTTTATTTTATTTAAAACCTTTATTAATTAACTAACTTAATCTTAATTTAATTTTAACTTATAAAATATACGCTTAATAATAATATTATATAAAAAACTAATACATAAATTAAAATTATAACACCTAGTTTTCTACTTAAAATTTTATTTTTTAATTAATTTACTTATATTTTAAAATACACGCTTAATAATAACGTCGCATAAAAAACCAATATATAAATTAAAATCGCTACACCTAGTTTTTTACTTAAAATTTCATTTTCTAATTAATTTACTTACATTTAAGTTTAATTAATATATATATTTAATTGTTAACCTTAACCCTAACTTAATTTTAACTTAACTTTAATTTAACTTTAACTTAACTTTAACTTAATTTTAACTTAACTTTAACTTAACTTTAACTTAACCTTAACTTAATCTTAACTTATAAAATACACGCTTAATAATAATAGCGTATAAAAAACTAGTATATAAATTAAAATTACTACACCTAGTTTTTTACTTAAAATTTCATTGTTTAATTAGTTTACTTACGTTTTAAAATATATGTTTAATAATAACGTTTTATAAAAAATAAATATATAAATTAAAATCGTTACACCTTATTTCTTGCTTAAAATTTTATTTTCTAATTAATTTACTTATGTTTTAAGTTAAATTAATTAATATATTTAATTGCTAACCCTAACTCTAACTTAACCTTAACCCTAACTTAACCTTAACTTTAACTTAACCTTAACTTAACCTTAACTTAACCCTAACTTATAAAATATATGCTTAATAATAACGTTATATAAAAAACCAATATATAAATTAAAATTATAACACCTAGTTTTTTATTTAAAATTTTATTTTTTAATTAATTTACTTATGTTTTAAAATACACGCTTAATAATAACATTATATAAAAAATCAATACATAAATTAAAATCGCCGCATTTAGTTTTTTGCTTAAAATTTCATTTTTTAATTAATTTACTAATATTTAAGTTTAATTAATATATATATTTAATTACTAACTTTAACCTTAACTTAACTTTAACTTAACTTTAACTTAACCTTAATTTAACCCTAACTTAACTTTAACTTTTAAAATGCACGCTTAATAATAACATCGTATAAAAAATTAATATATAAATTAAAATCATAACACTTAGTTTTTTGCTTAAAATTTCATTTTCTAATTAATTTACTTACATTTAAATTTAATTAATATATATATTTAATTGCTAACCTTAACCCTAACTTAACTCTAACTTAACCTTAACCTTAACTTAACCCTAACTTAACCTTAACTTATAAGATGCACGCTTAATAACAATGTCGCATAAAAAACTAATATATAAATTAAAATCATAACACTTGGTTTCCTGCTTAAAATTTCATTTTCTAATTAATTTACTTATATTTTAAGTTAAATTAATTAAAATGTTTAATTTTAAATTAATTTAACCTAAGTAATAAGTTAGCGCTAATAATTTAAGTTAATAATAACACGACCTTTTAACTAATTTAAGTTAAATTAATTTAAAAATACTAGTTAACTTTTTTATAATCTTATAAAATATAACTAATAATTACATTTTATTTTTTCCTTTTTACTTAATATTATATATATTTTTTACTTTAAACTTAAACCTTTTTAATAAACGCTATTTTTTACTACTATACCGCGCTTTATAACAACTACTTTTACTTTATTTATAATTGCTAACTTTTTATCGCCTAATTTATTTTTATTTTTTTTTATAACACTACCTTTTTTTTTATTATATTACCTTTTACTATTTTTTTTTTTATTATATCTTTTTTTACTACATTTATAACTTACCTTTAGCTTGCTAATATAACCTTTTTTATACCTTATATTTTTTTACATTAATAACACCTTTTTTTACTTTTTTTACACGCTTTATAATTAACTTTTTTATTTATTTTTTAGTTTATCACCACTTAAACATACCCTTTTATACTTATAAACTTTTATATCGCTTTTTTTACCCTTTACGCTTTTACTTTTTTTATTATAAACTCTTTTTTTTTATTTATCTTTTTATTTATCTTTTTATTTATCCTTTTATTTATCTCTTTATTTATTTTTTTATTTATTTTTTTATTTATTTTTTTATTTGCTTTTTTAATTTATTTAATTAACTGTTTTTTTAGCACCTTTTTTATTCACTTTTTTTATCCCTTTTTTTTTACCTTTTTTCCTACCCTTTTTTATACCTTATAAATAATTACTACCTTGTTTTAAAACTTATTTCGCTTAGCTTGCTTGCTTTTTTGCGTATAATCTTATAACTACCGCATTATACCTATATAAATTACTACTTAAATTTATAACACATTTATTTTTAACCCTAATGTATTTATTATTATAAATACCTACTTACCTTTTTATACTAATAATTATATAATCTTTTTTTTTATATTTATATTTTTAATACCTATATAAAACTTAATCTTTTTTAACGTTTTTATATACTACTTTACTTTTACTTAGTTATTATAATATATTATTATTTACTTATTCCGTTTTACTTACTTTTTTTTTTTTGCTATTAACCTTTATAACACTACTTTTTTTATCTCTTTTTTTATTATATACTATTATATTATATACCGTATATTTATCCGCGTTATTAGTTTTTAAAATTACTACTTTTTGCTTGCTTATATCCTTATTAACTATTAAAACGCCGCTTTATTTACTAGTTATAATATCGCTATTAAATATATTATTTATGTTTACATTTAAATTAACTTTTATAACTATAATATTATTTTTTATTATACCTTTAATAGCTTACTACTATTTAATATTATATAACATTTATTTATTATAAACTAGTTTAATTATTTTATCACTTACACTTAGTTAATAAAATTCGCAAAACTAGCCTTTACCGCTATTTTTAACGTTACTAACACTACTTACACCTTTTTATATAACCACCTTACGCTTTATTTTATATAATTAATCCTTGCCTTTATATATTATTACTATATATTTGCTTATAATAACAATAATAGTATAATCACTACTATTATCCTTTTATTACCTAAATACTATACTAATAATATAAACATTATACTTTTTCTTTTACTTATTTTTATTACTATTATCACTAAGCTTTTTTACTTTATAATTGCTTTTAACGCTACTTATTATACCTTTTAAAACTACGCCCTTATTTTTAATATCGCTTTTAACTACGCTTATATATTTACTTGCCGTATTATTTACCATTATATTTTTTATACCGCTTAAGTTAATATTATTATTACTTTTAACAACATATTTTTAACCTTTTTTATTACTTATTTTATTGCTAACAACATTATTAAAAACTTATGCTATGCTTTATTAACTTATTAAAACAACTTATAATCTTTAAGCGTGCTAAACTATAACTTTTATATACTTCGCTTATAAATTTTATCTTTAATTTATAAACTATATTTTATTTACTTATAAGCTACTATATTTAACCTCGCTTTATTTTACTTTAGCTAGCTGTTTTTGTCGTTTATTACTATATTAGCTTTTTTTACTACCTATATTTCCACTTAATAACTACTTATATACTTATAAAATATTACTTTAAATATATAACGTTATATTAACACCTTTATTTTTACTTTTATATACTATAATATTACCTTTTATATCGCATTTATTATTACTTATATCTTTTATCGCTTTATTATTTACTAACCTATTTTATTTACTTGCGCTTTTTTTTTGCTTTTTAACCCTTAATTAAATATATTAACAATTACTAACACTTATATTTACCGCTTTATACTTTATATACTACTTTATTAACTTTTTTTTTTATTTTACTTTTACTTTTTTATTAACCTTTTTTTAGCTATAACTAAAAACAATTATACCTTTTATTTTGCTAGCAACTATAAATATTTTATTTTTGCGCTCTTTTTTTTATTTATATATAATATAACTAATATTTACTAAAATAATAACGCTAACTATATATAATATACTATTAATACCTTTACCTTTTTTAATAAATACTAATAAATTACTTTTTATTTCTTTATTATGCTTAACCTTTTATAATACCATATTATTATTACTACTAACTTTTTTTTAATTAATACTTTACACACTTTACCTAAGCCGCTTTTATTTTAATACCGCGCTATTACTACCTTTATCTTATATGTTAGCTACCTACCTATTATATATATTAATACTAACAACACTTTTTAAAACGCTTACAACTTCTTTTTATATATTGCTATTACTTTCGCCTTTTACTACGCTATTTATTATTTAGTTACTTATATAATAAACCGCTTCTTTAATATTATCTTTTAAATTACTTAGTTTATTATTTATATTAACTTATTTACGCTTTTACTTAATACTTTCTTATTACGTTAATTTATTATAAAACTTTATCTAACTTTAGCTTTAGCTATATTATTAACTAATAACTTTTAATTAATTACTAACAACGTTATTATATTATTTATTAATAATATCTTTTAGCATAATTATATTAACGCTTTTTTAACTATATTATAAATTATTAATTATAACTAATTTATATAAAACTATTACTGTTTATATAATAATATATTTTTATATTAATTAATTACGCCTAGCGCGTTAATTATATTATAAATTTTTTAGCTATATATATATAACTATAAAATTATATTTATTAACGTTAGCCTTTTATAGCTTATATTTATTAACATTATAAACTAAGTCACTATTGCTTTTATTTTTTTAAAATATTATATTATTACTTCTTTAGCTACCTCTTTTATTAACCTTACCTTTTGCGCCTTTTTTACATTTTAATTTTAGTTTACTTTTGCTTTATATATTACTATTATTTTTATTATTATTATAATAGTTAATAATTAAAGCATAAATTTAAATAAGCCTAACTATTTACTGCTAGCCTAATAACTTATTACCGCTAACTTATTATATATTGCGCTATAAAAATCATTATCTTTTAGTTTATAATTTAATAATAATATATAAAACGCTAACATTACTTGTTTTAAATGCCAAACCTATTTATTTATATTATTTACGTTATATATATTATTTTAGCTATTAATTTTATTTTTACTGCCTTTATAATTACTGCTTTTATTTTTACTACTTTTATAATTGTTGCTTTTATTCCTATAGCTTACTACGCTTATTATAACCCGCTTTATTTTATATTAAACAACTTATAATGCTAATAACTATATTTTTATTAATGTATACGCTAGGCGCTTATTTTTTACTTTAGTTTTACTATTTTTAGCTTTGTTTTAATTTTATAATACTAACTTATAAATTTGCTATATATATATAATAATAGCTTTAATATACTTAGTATATTTTTAAATAGTTTTATTTTATTATTTAGTATAAAATAGCTTTTTATTTAAATTTACACTAGTTTTTTATTATTTTATAATATTTAATATAGCTAATTTATTAACCTTTAGCTAGCATATATACTATATGCGCTAAATTATATATTTTATCGCTAATAATATATATACTAACTATATTTTATTTTTTGCTGCTTTTTTTTTTTTTTGCTTTGTTTTTTTTTACTTTGTTGTTGTTTTTTTTAAGCACTTATAACTTTATAATTAACTATATTTAGTTAAACTTTTATAAATAGCTAGCTTACTATATATACTTAATTTATATATTAAATAATAATTTAGCTTAGCTTTTAATAGCTTTTTTTTTTTTTTAGGCTATATTTTACAACTATATTATATTAATAATATTTTATGCTATTGCTGCTTAAAAAACAGCTTTTTTATTACCTTTTTATATATTATAGTTATTTTATGCTATATTAAGTACTACTTTAAATAACTTTTATAACGCGCTAATTTGTTTTATATGCTAATATTAAATCTTATTAACTTATATATTATTTAACTTTTTTATATAATATATACTAGGGTTTTAGCTATAAAATCGCAGGTTATTTTATTTATAAGCGTTATATAAATACTTTTATATACTTTATACTATTTAATTAATATAACTATATAGTTTTTTTAGCTATATTTTAAATATATATTTTTTTTTTTTATTAAATATTTTTAATAATAAATATAGCGCTAATATTAAAGCTAAGTATTAGATTTTTTTAGCAGTTTTATATAATACGCTATTTAATATTAACTTGCTAAATATTTACATAATAACTTTATATATTATTATATTTAAATACTTATGTTATTTATATAAATAAATAATTATAGCACTTAATAAAACAATTATTTTATATTACTTATATATAGCTACCTAATATAAACGCTATAATATAAACACACCTTAATATACTTATATTATAATTTAGTATAAAATATAATAAATATATAATAATAAATATATAATAATTATTTTAAAATAAATTGGAATTTTTTTTTATTAACTATATATACTTATAATAACCTTACCTTATTTAAAACCTTTGTTAATTAACTAACTTAACCTTAACTTAACCCTAACCTATAAAATATATGCTTAATAATAATATTATATAAAAAACTAATATATAAATTAAAATCGCAACACTTAATTTTTTGCTTAAAATTTTATTTTTTAATTAATTTACTTACGTTTTAAAATACACGCTTAATAACAACATCGTATAAAAAACCAATACATAAATTAAAATCGCCGCACCTAGTTTCTTACTTAAAATTTTATTTTCTAATTAATTTACTTATATTTAAGTTTAATTAATATATATATTTAATTATTAACCTTAACCTTAATTTAACCTTAACTTAACCTTAACTTAACCTTAATTTAACTTTAATTTAATTTTAACTTAATTTTAACTTATAAAATATATGCTTAATAATAATAGCGTATAAAAAACCAGTATATAAATTAAAATTATTACACTTAGTTTTTTACTTAAAATTTTATTATTTAATTAGTTTATTTATGTTTTAAAATATACGCTTAATAATAACGTTTTATAAAAAACAAATATATAAATTAAAATTATCGCACCTTATTTCTTACTTAAAATTTTATTTTTTAATTAATTTACTTATATTTTAAGTTAAATTAATTAATATATTTAATTGTTAACCTTAACCCTAACTTAACCTTAACCCTAACTTAACCTTAACCTTAACTTAACCTTAACTTAATCTTAACTTAACCTTAACTTATAAAATATATACTTAATAATAACGTTATATAAAAAACCAATATATAAATTAAAATCGTAACACTTAATTTCCTACTTAAAATTTTATTTTCCAATTAATTTACTTATGTTTTAAAATACACGCTTAATAATAACATCGTATAAAAAACCAATACATAAATTAAAATCGCCGCACCTAGTTTTTTACTTAAAATTTTATTTTCTAATTAATTTACTAACATTTAAGTTTAATTAATACATATATTCAATTATTAACCTTAACCCTAACTTAACCCTAATTTAACCCTAACTTAACCCTAACTTAACCTTAACTTAACCCTAACTTTTAAAATACACGCTTAATAATAACGTTATATAAAAAATCAATATATAAATTAAAATTATAACACCTAGTTTTTTGCTTAAAATTTTATTTTTTAATTAATTTACTTACATTTAAATTTAATTAATACATATATTTAATTGCTAACTTTAACCCTAACTTAACCCTAACTTAACTTTAACCTTAACTTAACCTTAACTTAACCTTAACCTTAACTTAACTTTAACTTAACCTTAACTTATAAAATATATATTTAATAATAATATCGCATAAAAAACTAATATATAAATTAAAATCGCAACACTTAATTTTTTGCTTAAAATTTTATTTTCCAATTAATTTACTTATGTTTTAAGTTATATTAATTAAAATATTTAATTTTAAATTAATTTAACTTAAGTGGTAAGTTAGCGCTAATAATTTAAGCCAATAATAGCATAACCTTTTAACTAATTCGAATTAAATTAATTTAGGAATACTAGTTAGCTTTTATTTTTATAGCTTATTATATTTATTATAACCTATTTTATTTTATATTAAATAACTTATAATATTAATAATTATATTTTTATTAATATATAAATTAAGCGCTTATTTTTTACTTTAATTTTATTATTTTTAGCTTTATTTTAACTTTATAATATTAACTTATATATTTATTATATATATATAATAATAACTTTAATATATTTAATATATTTTTAAATAGTTTTACTTTATTATTTAATATAAAATAGTTTTTTATTTAAATTTATATTACTTTTTTATTATTTTATAATATTTAATATAACTAATTTAATACCTTTTAACTAATATATATATTATATATATTAAATTATATATTTTATTGCTAATAATATATATATTAACTATTTTTTGTTTTTTATTGCTTTTTTTTTTTGCTTTATTTTTTTTTACTTTATTACTATTTTTTTTAAGTAATTATAACTTTATAATTAATTATATTTAATTAAACCTTTATAAATAGCTAACTTATTATATATATTTAACTTATATATTAAATAATAATTTAGCTTAGCTTTTAATAGCTTTTTTTTTTTTTAGGTTATATTTTATAACTATATTATATTAATAATACTTTATGTTATTACGGCTTAAAAACCGGCTTTTTTGCTACTTTTTTATATATTATAATTACTTTATATTATATTAAATACTATTTTAAATAACTTTTATAATATGCTAATTTATTTTATATATTAATATTAAATTTTATTAACTTATATATTGCTTAACTTTTTTATGCTATATATATTAGGCTTTTTTTTATAAAATCGCAAGTTATTTAATTTATAAGCGTTATATAAATACTTTTATATACTTTATATTATTTAATTAATATAACTATATAGTCTTTTTAGCTGCGTTTTAAATATATATTTTTTATTATTATTAAATATTTTTAATAATAAATATAACGTTAATATTAATGCTAAATATTACATTTTTTTAGTAGTTTTATATAATATGCCGTTTAATATTAACTTGCTTAATATTTATATAATAACCTTATATATTACTATATTTAAATACTTATATTATTTATATAAATAAATAATTATAACATTTAATAAAACAATTATTTTATATTGCTTATATATAACTATTTAATATAAACGCTATAATATAAATATATTTTAATATATTTATATTATAATTTAATATAAAATATAATAAATATATAATAATAAATATATAATAATTATTTTAAAATAAGTTATAAATTTCTTTTATTAATTATATATACTTATAATAACTTTACTTTATTTAAAACCTTTATTAATTAATTAATTTAACTTTAACTTAACTTTAACTTATAAAATATATATTTAATAATAATATTATATAAAAAACTAATATATAAATTAAAATTATAACACCTAATATTTTACTTAAATTTTTATTTTCTAATTAATTTACTTATGTTTTAAAATATACGCTTAATAATAACATTATATAAAAAAACAATATATAAATTAAAATTACTACACTTAGTTTTTTTTTTTTTTTTTTAATTTTTAATTAATTTACTTATATTTAAGGTTTAATTAATACATATATTTAATTAGTAACCTTAACCTTAAGTTAACTTTAACTTAACCTTAATTTAACTTTAATTTAATTTTACTTTAATTTTAACTTAATTTTAACTTAATTTTAACTTTTAAAATATATATTTAATAATAATATTATATAAAAATCTAATATATAAATTAAAATTATTACACTTAGTTTTTTCCTTAAAATTTCATTTTTTAATTAGTTTATTTATGTTTTAAAATATACGCTTAATAATAATATTACATAAAAAACCAACATATAAATTAAAATTACTACACTTAGTTTTTTAATTAAAACTTTAATTTCTAAATAATTTATTTATGTTTTAAGTTAAATTAATTAATATATTTAATTACTAACTTTAACTTTGACTTAACTTTTACTTTTAAAATATACGCTTAATAATAATATTATATAAAAAACTAATATATAAATTAAAATTACTACACTTAGTTTTTTACTTAAAATTTAATTTTTTAAATAATTTATTTATATTTATAATTTAATTAATATATATATTTAATTAATAACCTTAACCTTAACTTAACCTTAACTTAATCTTAACTTTAATTTAACTTTAACTTATAAAATATACGCTTAATAATAACGTTATATAAAAAACCAATATATAAATTAAAATTATAACACTTGGTTTTTTACTTAAAATTTTATTTTCTAATTAATTTACTAATATTTTAAATTAAATTAATTAAAATATTTAATTTTAAATTAATGTAATTTAAGTGGTGGGTTAGCGCTAATAATTTAAGTTAATAATAACATAAACTTTTAATTAATTTAAGTCGAATTAATTTAAAAATATTGGTTAGCTTTATTAATAAAATATAAACTTATATATTATTTTTATAGCTTTTTTTTTAATATAAATTGTTTTTAATTTAAATAATATATAAAAAAAGGTGTTAATTAAAAAGTGGTGAAAAACTTTCGGTTAATTAAATTATATTAAATTTATAGTATTTATAAATTTGTTTTTTATATATAAAGGTATTTATATTAATATAAATAAAAGTAACGTATTATTATTATAACGGTGTTTTATAACTATTATATTAATAAATAAAATAAGTAAGATTTTAATAATAAATGTAAAAAGTGATAAAAAATTAAGTGAGTTAATTAGTAAATAATTAAATAAAAAATGGGATTTATAAATTATATATATTAAAATTAATTTTAATTTAAAGATTAATTATATTTAATTTATTAATAAAAAAACTACGATTTAAGTTTTTATAAATTTATAATATATATAAGTAATATATTATAAATTATAATAAAGCTTATATTTAAGCTTATTATTATATAAAGACTTATATATAAGTATAAATATAAAGGTATATATTTTAAAAGTAGTTTATATTTTTTTTAGTTTTAAATTATATTTAATTAACGTTTTTATTAATTATAAAAAGATTATTTATTATTATTTAATAAGTGTAAGCTAAGGTTTAAGGTTTAAAAAAATAGTTAAAAAAGTTGCTTATTTTAAAATGCTAATAATAATTTAATTATTACTTGTTTTTTTTTTGTTTTTTTTTAAAGCTGTTTTTTTATTAAATTTAATATATACATAGTTTAAAATAAAAGTAAAACTACTTAAAATATATATATTAAAAGTAAAGCTATATATTAAGTGGTTTAAAAGTAAAATTAGTTTTTTTATAGGTATTTTAAATATATAAGGTTATTAATTATATTAAAAAGTATATTTATATATATTTAATTAAAATATTAATTTTTTAATTAGTAATAAGTTAAAAGGTTTAAAATAAGTTTATAGTATTTTTTTAGTAAAAAAAATTTTAAAAAAGTTTATAATATCTTTATTTTTTTTCTCGCCTAATTTCGTTATTAAAAAAGAATTGTTATATTATATTATAAGTAACCTTTAATTAAAGCTTTAAAATTATTACAACTAAAAAGTTTTATTAAGTTAAGTATAATATAGGTTTAATAATAAGTTTTATATAAAATTAAAGCTTATAAAAAAAAAGAATTTGTTATAAAGTAGGTTTAAATAAAATATAGGTTATAAGTTATAATAAAAGGTAATAAAGTAATATAGTATAGTTTTTAATAATATAATATATAATAAAACTTTTAATTATTAACTATTAATAATATTATATAAAGTAGTTTAATTAATTATTTTTATATATATTATTATTATATATTATATATAATTATAACCGCATATTTAATATAAAACCTAAATATAAATAACTTAATAAAGTGTTTAATGGTATATTTTTTTATTACTAATAATTTCACTTAATATAATATTATCCTTTATTTTTAACATGCTTATTTTTATTTTTTTAAGTAATAAAAATTAAGTTAATTAAAAGTTTAGCTTTTAAACTTTATTATTATATTTAATTTATAAAAAATGTGTTTTAACTAATTATAAAGTGTTAAAACCTTACTTTATAGCCGATTATCCTTAGTAATAATATATATTATTATATAAAGGCCGTAATAATATTTATTAAATAGCTTTACTTATATATATACGTCGCTTTTTTTAATATAGCTTATTAAATTTAGTATATAAAGTATATATATTATATTTTTAAAGTATAATTAAAAAAAAACTATTATTTAATTAATAATTTAATGTTTACTTTTATGTAAACTTTAACGATATTTTTTAATTTAAACAATAAATAAATCCTTTATTAAATATAAATAATTTTAGCTTTTTTTTATATTAATATAAAAAATAATATAATAAAAAATAAAAAATAAAAAAAATAATTAAAACTTAATATTTAGCTTTAAAATATATGTTTTAAACTTAATTTTATTAGTTATTTATTTTAATAACAAAAAACTATAAATAATAACGCTATTAAAGATTTAAAGGTTATTAAATTCCTTTATATAGCAATAATAGGTTTATATACTTAAGCCTTTTAACGCTATAAGTCGACTAACCACTTAGTGCAAACGGCTTAATACCCACTACCTAGATTAGATAATTAGTGATTCCATTGTTGCCGGAGCAGGGTCGTTGAAGACCTAGGTGCCTAAGCTGCCCTTTTCCCCGGCTCGCACATTTGTTTTAGGACAAACTTTACTCGGTTACAGCTATAACAGCACGGCTTTATCAAATTTCGATTCTACGCCCGCATTGTTTCACAACAACTCGGGTCGATGGTGTCGCGGTCTCACGTCACCACGCGTATGCCTCCTCTAGTTGCGCTCGTGAACATAGCTAGGCGACTTTGTTTCCGTCCTATATTAATGAGCGTGATAATCGTCTTTAAGAGGGTTGCCTAATGAGAGACTAATCTGAACCAGATTCGAGTTGTCCTGATCAACTGTGCTTATGGCCCGCATTCAAGCTCTGCCCTGCACTTTTCGTAGGCGGTGTCCGCCGATTTCATTGAAACTTGAGATATCCCATTGTTTGTGCTCCTTCTCTAAATCCGCCTTCCGCTTTGCCGCTCGTTCCCCTCTTCGTTTCCTTATCTCCTGCTCTATCCTCTCAATCTTGGGTTTGCTATTCTCGTCTTCACGTTTCTGTTTCTTTAACGCGTCGTCAAAATACGTCAACATTGTTAACGCATCAAGTTCCAACTTGACATTATCCAGGTCTTTGACTTTACCCCACCGTTCCTCTTTGATAACTAGTGCGGGTAAAAAGTCCCTTAAACTCAACTGCAGTCTTTCAGTAAGGTTTGCCGTCCCATCGCAGTCACAAAAGAGGTAATTGCTTTTCTGTACTCTGGGTCGGCCATTTGCGTTGAAAACTTGTTGGCCGTTTCTATCGACAACAACACGCCAGACAAACGCCGTAAAGGGGCCGCGTATTGGGTCCAGTCCGTTCCCGATTTGGTCACGAATTGTGTCCCAGATGTTCCATGTCTCAAAGAAATCCAGACCAACCACGGTACGTATTTGACCATTACCTTCTTCAATAAGTTCGATTGCTCTTTCTTCCAGCTTATCTGTAGACTGAGACCATGCTATCTCAAATATCAACGTTGGATGTGTGTAATTCTCCTCTTCGTATATGAAAGAACAATCTCCACGTAGGGTTTTGTTCGAAACGAATTCCATTTTCTGATTGCGTGTAGAATCTATTTTCTCTGTAGCTGTTCTAGATTCAGTAGTATAGTCTTCATTGCTTTTTATGGCATCTCTCCAACTCAGAAGTTTGTGATCTATTGACTTCTGCATGCTAATGTGAAATGCTGAAGGCATGAAAATTGTGAACTGCTCCTTCCCGTGGATAGATTCCCTATACTCGTATCTAAAAGATCGTGAGAGTCTATTCACCAAAGGCTACACCGGCAAACATACCTGAGCCCGTGATGGAAAAAAAGCTGGAAATTTCTATCACGATCATCGACTTTAATGAGGAGTTCGATATAGTCTTTTGGATACAATTGCTTCGGGATCATCTCGTTTCTCCCTAGGTATTTTTCATGTTGGATCTTCTCAATGCAGCTGATGAGGCGATCGACACGTCTAACCCGCGCGTTTTGCCCCTCGCGGCTGTTCTTGAAGTGTGCCAGAGTGCTCTGACGGAGAGATTGTTTTATACGATTCCTAGGGCCACTGCTCGAGGAAATAGTACTCTGAGCCTCATCTTCATCCATCTCTCCAGATTCAGTGACATCACTCTAGGAGGGCGATGCCAGGACAGTACCAAAGAGAGTACGGCCTAATATCCTGAGGGGCTTAACAGGTGATGGACGGACCGCTATAGTCCGGTTGCTGTATGGGCTAGAAAGCTCCTCGTGATCAAAGGGTTGGGACCGTCGTTCGGGCGTTTGACTCGGTGTTAGAAGGGACATAGATACTGCTCGAAACCTAGCGATTATCGAAGTATCTTTATAGATGTGCTTCCGGAGGTGAAAGTCGCTTCATTAACGAGAAAATGGGATTCTGGATGACATTGGAACGCCATCTTGTAGCATCGAGCCGCTTCCAGTGCGGGGTCAAATGTAGTGTTTATGGTGTGGCATTACATGATTGAGTCATATATTACAGCTGATTATTAAGGGTTCACTAGGAGCGGTCATAGCCAATTATTTTAAATGCCCTCTCTATTTTCCACTTAATGTATAATATACTACGGGCACGCTTAGCTAGCCGATTTTGAAACTGATAGAATTATTGGCTGTTAAGCACTAAGATTTAAATAAAGGGGTAAACTTGATCTTAAACCTACAACCCTTGCATTGTCGACGATAATAACTAACCTGTTAAAACCGTGTTTGCTTAAAGCAAGGTTAAATATATATGCAACTAAAATGCAGCTTGATCCCTAGATTACTTATTTCGTTGATTTCTTATTACATTAGGTTAATATAGTGCCTACGTTACACCTCGCGGGTGTTTCTAAAGCCTGTCACATTCATAACACATGTATAGCACTTGCGCAATCTAGCTAATCATCTACCTTAATCTTCATCCTGGTTGTTTGTGCCATGCTTTAAACTGAAACATTATACTCCGTATTTACACAAACACCCTTTCTTTTAGAAGTGGAGTGCGAGAATGCCAGCTCATCATAGGCTGCTAGGTCGACTGTTTCCATGCCGCATCGATGGTAAATCCACGCTATAGCTGCTTGCAAATGACTCACAGATACGCTTTGGCACCTGGTAGCCTGAGTAAAGTTGTTTTATTGCATGCTACATAAAATTCTGCAGTTTTAAGCTCAATATAAAACATTGGCAAACTTACCAATTGCAACTACGCAAACACGGGAAATGGTGATGTTATATCAGATATGGTTGAGGAACTTGGTAATGTTATGCCTCAGGGCACCAAATTATCATATATTCCTGTTTTTTCTTAACTTACATAATCAGGAGGATTTCTAAAGAAGACCAGGATTACCGTCTCCTACTCGAAACAACGCACCTTCTCGTCATTTAGTATTAGTGACTTTGCAATAAGGGCCGCGATGATAAAACCTAGACCGCTAAGTCGAAAAGCCATAGAGTAGAGTTACTAAGCCATCAATTAAAATGACCACGGCACTGCACCGTCTTAGGTAGAATCAAATTTATTGCTACGCTATATCTTTACCTATCAAGGTGTACCAAGCCTCCAAGAGTCATCCATAAAAATAGAGGTGCTATGATAGGTGATTGTTGATAGCATTGCCTTCACTATCGGGTATCCTTAGGCAATCGAGTCGCTGGCAAAGCGATGCCGCGTCAATGCGATCACCCACGCTCGTTTCTAGGGTTTCAGAGATAATACTTTCCAGCTCGTCATCATCCCTTAAGTGCGATCGGACTTCTCGAATATAGTTGAGCCAATCGGTCATGGTATCTAGAGCCCGTTGGTGAGAAGCTGTTGGGGGCCCATCTGGATGGATGTCCGCAATCTGCCAGCATCGTGAACTCTTATCAGGAAAACAAATGTGTCCAAGTACCCAAAGCATGATAACCCCAAGGGCCCAGATATCCGCGCCGGTTTGACGCAGTCCCCAATCCTCCATGTACTCCGGCGGTAAATACCAGGGCGTGCCACCGCAACGTCGCGGGTCATCACACTGGAAACCCAGACCAAAATCGATTGTAACCGCTCCACGGCTGGAGCTGTAAAGTACATTTGCTGGCTTGATATCACCATGTACAATTCCTTTTGCGTGTGCAACAGAGAGTGCTGCAGCTATGTCTCTCATAATACTCCGCGCGTCGGAGAGGCTTCCGTTAAAACTTAAGTTAGGCCCCATGTGACGCGACAGAGGTTTAGCATCAATATACTCGGTGTATAAGCTAAAGAAGCGGGCATCAAAGTCCATTAATGGTACAATAGCAGTCTATTGGAGGGTAATTAGCATCTCATGTTATGGTAGGGCTGCTGTCATTGTTTGGTACTTACGTGGCTGTCCATAGAGGAGTGAATAGCAACCTCACTCATCCAGCTCATAGCAGCATGGATTATAGATTTTGAATTGCTACCTTTAACCTTAATCACCTTCACCACAACCTCCCTACCGGGAAACCCTGAGTGCTGTGCTCGCCAAACGCTGGACTGTTCGTTTTCGTAAATGGTACCGAGGTGCGTAAGCCGGTAGCCTTCTTCGGCTGATCCAACATGAATGCTCATACCTTCTTCAAGTTCAACAAGAGCGTTATCCTTTGGCACCGCTAGTGGAGGAATGTCTTGAGTAGTGAATCGGGATGTCATAGCTTCTTGCAAACAGGATATCTTGCGCCTCTTTGAAGAAGTTTCATCTGTCGGTGTGGCGCGCTTGATAGGCTGACGAGAGGTAGTCGGCTGGTCCACTCGCTTCAATATTTTTATCTCAAACAGATGCTGACCCTTAGCGGTAATAGTCCAGTGCCCTACGGGAACAGTAATATGTTGGCGCGGTAGCAGTTTATGTGACCTCGACTGGCGAAGTCGCGCAATAGATATAGTGTGTCCAGACTGGTTGAAAAAAGCGACAGGGTGATGTACAGCACCAAAAAAGATATGAAAGCATATGTCGAGATGAGTGACAGTACATCCGATCTGTTGTTTCTTCGGCGCAACAACGAGGACCCTAGCTGGCTCGAGATGGTCCTCTGTAGTGACTTCAATCCACTGGTTAAATGAATCAGTACCACCATATGGAGTAAAAAAGACGCCCCCGATCTTGGGGTGAATAATGACACGAGCGGTCTCGAGCATATCTGGAAGAGATAGTATACTCAATTTGTTCCAGTCCAAGGTTACCGTTGGGTGATTTCCAATGAGTGCCCGGAGATATTCAGGGGGATTTAGTTGTGTAGGCTCCGCACCGAGTTGCGCAAGCTCATCAATCAGTTGTGTAGGTTTCTCATTCAGTTGTGTAGGCTCTGTATTTAACTGGGTTGACTCCATGCTCGACTGACTGCGCTTTGTGTTCAACTGGGTGGACTCCTCATTCCGTTGCGTTGGTTCTTCGTTTAGTTGTGTAGTCTCCTGGCTGTTATTGGCTGATGGCCCTCCTGAAGAGGAACTTGGTACTGAGAAGCATGCCATGTTACTCGCTGGTTTGATAAGCTGGTGGAAGATGTTGGGTAAACTGCGAGTTGAAGGGCATTTAGAGGATTCACTGGTGCTGTCCACCTAGGACGAGGGGGCCGCCGATGCGGCATCCTTTTAAGAAATACTCAGGATTTCATAGCCTCTAGTATTTATACCTTCGAAGCAAGGGAGAGTTCCGTATGACAAGTTGTCGTCGTCTCTGTCGTATTAATGTCAGGGGGCGTTGTGTAGCCGTCGGCCCCAGCCCCCCTAAAAGAATCAGGGGCTACCCATCTAGCAAACCGTACCGAGTGGTTTTCAGCCGTGTTCTCCACTTCGTATAACATTGCGCGGCGCATAGTGAAATTCATGGAAGAAGCCAATAACCAATCGCTTCGATAGAAAGCTCATGTCACAAAACTCCACAAAAATGCACGAGCCAAGTATTACTACTATTTTTGTGTGACTCTAAGGTATATTTCGCCTTTGTGTGACTTTTCCCCTCTCCGCCCTTTATGCCACTGATTCTACTTGCACTTTTCAACCCAGTAAAATACTGATTTAAAGCCGCATTGTATTATTTTCACGATCCCAAACATGTCCGGCCGCGAACCTACTACCGTCAAAAACCACCTGGAGCATCATACGCCTCCACTTCACCGGGATCTCGAGCAGGAATGGGATTGGCCATTCTGGAAGTTCGGCTATGGAAGTCATCACATTCTCTTTACTGAACTACACGCTCAATTCAATTCGGTTCCTTGTGCAATCCAAGACCCCTATGGCTGGCATCTTGATGTCTGCGACATAGCAAACGAAGCCAAGACCCGACCAGAGTTTTTGTCCCTACTCCAGAAGCGGCAAGATGAGCGATTTGCAGAACTCCGAAAAGCGTGGGAAAAGACGAGGTCACTGTTGATTGGAGACCCAGGACGATGGGAAATCCCGCAAAGGAGAAACGACCTGTGGTTGCGCTTTGCTCGAATTTCTCGGAACTTCTCATACGATGCGTTCCTCGGTTATTTCGGAGCATATGTTGAGGACGGAACTATGCCCGCCCGGGCAGTGTCGAAGCCTACTGCGCCGGAATCTGAGAGACGGAATGAGGCGGAAGGGGAGGAGCAGCCGAATGCACACCAGACAGAGCCCAAGCAAAATAACTCGAACTTCGGGAGAGACAACCAAAGGCCGAGGCTAATACCATTACCAGAGTCACTGAGAAGGAAATTCGAGGCAGTTGAGCCATCCGTTCAAGCAACTACAAGTTCAAATAAAGGAGAAACACCGAAGCCGTCGAGTGGAGCGGCCACAAGCCCGAGTAAAGTGGTTAAGCGACGAACACGGCGAAATAAGGCCACGGGAGGCAACCCGGAATGTCTGCGGAGAAGTGCTCGTTTGCAACAACGATCAGAACGCGGAAGAAAGTGAAAAGCTTATGTATGGAGTGCATCAATCGGTGTGAAGCGCATTCGGGCTGACGCGGCGTTAAGGTGGGCATTTATGTCTTCAATGTCGCGGAAGTGAGGAGATGGGCATGGTAGAAGTTGGCACTCCGGTCCAATTCTTTGAACCTGGTTCATGTTGAAATACTGCTATACCAAGGGATTGGTAGAGCTATACTTTTTGTTTTCATCTGTTTATACAACTAAACTAAGGAGTAACCTTGGAACTAGTATGCATCATAATCTTGTACGAAGTATGTCATGCTGCTTGTTAGGTAATCAGCAACATATTCGGTTAAATGGTTAGAGTAATAACAGCGCTATGGCTTGGACACTTGTTCCTAGCACTCACTTACATAAATGACTATTATAACCATTCTAGCGATAATAGCTATCCTGGTGATCGTTGGGACGGCACCCTTACAAGGAAGGAAATGCTTGATATCAAATCACATCCATTATATCAGCGTGTGCAGGTAGGCAGGTAGGCCTCGACGCCTCCCTTCTTGCACCATCCGGTCATGGACATGTTCTACAGGGGCTTAAGAACCATATTTTTGAGCAGACCTCCGGTGACAAGATAAACCGGTATTCAACGTGGAGATATTCAGGTAGCGCCTTGTGTTTTAATGTCCCGGTAGGGGTCCGTTCCCACAGCCTATTTTTTCACGCCTCGCTAAGGAGTAGCACCTCTGGCCCCAGGCGCTCAAGGAGGCTCAACATGGCAACGCTGATTATGTCATAAAGAGAAGCTAAATAGAAAGAACTGTTCCGCATTATCCCGCAAGTTTCTTGGTAGAAAACTAATGACCGATGGAAGCATCATGATACCCTTGCTCTAAAGCCTAGTACACAACTATCCACGCGCAACCCCGATAACTAGTTACCCACCAGTGGTGGTTACTTCACCTACGTAGGGTCACAGCGTCTGGTATTTTCAAAAGGATTGGGAACACATACAAGTGTAGCATATGATAGCTGTATCCGGGATAATTGATAGAGCAAAAATTCAGCTCAGAGGGAATAAGGATCTGTCCACTTTGTAGACATAGGAGTGGAGTGTACTAATATCCCTTATTTTAACAGGTATCTTTTCACCTACACATGGCGTATTAATTCCTTTTGTAGTAGTTCCTAATCATTGCCCTCCTCATGTGGACGTAATTGACGATTGATCCGAGATAGATTACTCTGCGGCGACCTCTTTTCGCGGGCTACAAATATGTTAGAGTTACTAATTTTAAAGATGAATATATTAATTGAGATAGTTAGAAGCCTACTTCCTCTTCGATTTTGACACATCTTTCTTCACTTTTAATCTTACTTGTCTTAACACGGAACTAGGAAGCAGGGGCGGTCAAAGCACTGAGCGTGGCATTAACTGTGTGTGTTTGGGCAGGTGTGTGGCCTACGCCCCGATAATAAATCAAGAGACTAGTCTCTTTAGCAGTTCGATGGACACAGACTGGAAACCACACGACTCCTGTGTTTAACTTATGAGAGAGTTACACACGATGTAGCATGTGTTATTGTATATTCGTATAAAAGCATGCAGTTTCATGCACTCAACTACAGGGCTTAAAATGAATCAGCATTTGAAGAGGGCGCTGGGCACAAATGGGTACGGGAGGGGGTGGACAAAGACTATCTATTGTCGGCCTTAAATGGGAGTACGAGTCGCCGTTAGCCTATATAAAATAAAGAATACTAGACTATGACATAGGGTGTGAGAAGCACAGAACAGCGCAAGGATACCACAAGTGCGAAAAAGGGGAATGGCAATAAGATCTAAAGCTATCATGATGTGCCGACCTCAAGAGCAAAGGCTAAAGGAGCTTAAACTGTGATGCCGTGGGCACAACAATATCAATTCGTAATACCGCCGACAAGCGCAAATTAGTTGTACACCTTTTGAGTAGCCGTCTTGCGACCACATAACCAGTCCTAACAATTATAATGTCCCGCCCGTCCACATGTTCTACCCTCTCCACCTCTAACCTACCCTACCCTGTTGGTCCGGCGTACCCCGGCAGACCTAGAACCAGACTAAACTGGAAAGACACAGGCGCTTGTAGGGCAAATACGAAGCCAAATACCTTTAGGCACTAATTACTACGTATAGGGTGAGCATTCCCTTTGCGGCCGGCGTTTGTTGCAGCATTGTCAGCGGTCAAGCCTGATTTGTCAGATAGATCATGACACCTAGCCTAAACCCTCACCTCAAGTCAATAATCCGGTAAGACGGTTGCATAAATCCCGCCGTAATTCCTAATTTGTTCACTACATACAAGGCCACCATCAAAGCCGTGAGATATCTCATAGCTTAAACCCCCGAATTTCCCATTCTCACCAACGCCTAATGACCCTGGTGATTACGCGTCCGGCGCCGGCGTCCGTAATATTTGACCTCACCGACCCAGCACACACAACCATAACTCTCCCGCCGGGTTCGAACTGGTCCTCGGGCTTGCACTTCCACATTACACACGATGAGTACCTTATCGTGCAGCGCGGTTCCGTGCGTGTGCGCCGTGACTCCGAAGTGCAGATAGTCACCGTCCGCCCCGGCGATGCGCCAGTCGAGGTTGCTGTCCCCCGCGGCGTGTGGCATGAGTGGGGGCGCGCGCCGTCAGATTTCCCAGACTTTGACTTCAGCCTCGGCCGACAGGACGTTATAGTCATCGAGCGCACAAACCCAAGCGACGGAGAAAAAGCCATTTTCTTCTGGAACCTCAATGGCGTGATTCTTGAGCAGCAACCGCGATGGCTGCTGATAAAGGGGCTATGGAGTTGGTGGGTTACGCTGCAGCTATTTGTTACCTTCGCTGAGCTAGACAACGTGCCGGTGATGTTAGATGCGAAGGGATGGCTGGTGAGGGCGCGTCTAGAGGGCGCTACACGCAGGCTACTAGGTGAAACCCGTGTAGAGAGGTATGCGAGGCACGGGGATGAGAATTGGTCGCGGCTTGTCCTTTGGGTGGCGCACCTGATTGGCCGGAGGCTGGGCATAAGGGCCGTGCGGCGCGAGTTTACACCCGAGGAGGCGTATAAGAGGTGGGAATCAGGCCAGGAGGGGGAGAGAAAGGAATGGTGAGAGCAAAGAGTGTCTTAAACATTATGCGGGTCAGCGTATTTAGTTGTATATGTTAAATAGAAAAGATATTGCTAGCTTATATTAAACCACCAGCAATATAAAAGTGTACCTTTAAACACTTTATTAAATTAGTTAATATTAAATATAAAAAAGTATAAAATTATTAACTATTAGTTAAATTTTATATAAATATATATATATATAATATATTATATATTATTATTATTAGTTATATTTTATTATGTTTATATAATATTATTTAAACTTTAATTTAAATATATTAAGTATTTAATATGTTTACTTTTTAATAATTAAAGGTAAAACTAAAAAACTTAAGTAAAAACCTTTTGCTTTTTAATTAAAACGCTTTTAAGGTGTTTATAGTTTTATTATAAATTTTTAATTAAAGGCTTTATTATGTTTTAGTAGTTTTTTAGTTAAAACAAGATAAAAAAATAAAAAATAAAAATAAAAAAATAAAAAAACAGTGCAGGCTTTTAAGCCTTATATTCCTTTATTTTATTAGTTGCTATTAATATATTATTTATTATAATTTATTATTATATTATTTTTAAAACTTATTTTTTTTTATTTTTATTTTCTTTTAACTAAAAAACTATTAAAGCATAATAAAGCTTTTAGTTAAAAATCCGCAATAAAACTATAAACGCTTTAAAAGTGTTTTAATTAAAAAGCAAAAGGTTTTTATTTAGGTTTTATAGTTTTATTTTTAATTATTAAAAAACAAGCGTATTAAATGCTTAATATATTTAAATTAAAGTTTAAATAGTATTATATAAGCATAATAAAATATAACTAATAATAATAATAATATTTAAGCTACTTTATATATAAATAATATACTTTAAGTTAAAAACTAATATATTATTTTATAAGTTATTTTTAAGTTGCTTATAATTTAATTATAATTTAAGCTTATAATAAAAAAGTTATAAAGTTAAGTAATTAAATTAGTTTTTTTTTTTTTAAATTTTAAGCAATATAAAAATTTATATAACGTTGTTTTTTTGCTTTTTATATAGTTATAAAAAAATATAACTATATTTAATACCTTTTTTTTTAAAGAAAAAGGCTTTTAGCTTTAAAGTTTTTATATAAATTTATAATAAAAGTTTATTATATTTATTAAGTAGATTTTTTTAGTTTTTTTTAGTAGTTTTTTTACTACTAAAGCTAATATTATTAAGTTTTAGCTTTTTTTTGCTTTATTATTTACTTTGTTTTACTTTTTAAGCTAATGTTTTTTTAATGCCTTTTTTATTATATTTTAGCTTTATTATTTTTTTACCTACTTTTTTTTTTTTTATTACTTTTAATTAATTATTATATATTTTACTAGGTTTTTTTTAATAATAACTTTATTTGCTTTTATTTTTAATTTTTTTTTTTTTAAAACTAAATGTTTAACTTTTTTTTAAATAGTTTTTCTTTTACTTAAAATCGCTAATTTATTTTTAAAATTATATAACTTAATATTTAAATAAATATAAAAAGAAAAGCAACTTAATTTTAACTTTAATAAATAAATTAAAGTTATTTTATATATTTTTTTAATTACTTTTAAATATTTTAAATATTTTTTAGCTAAGTTTTTTACAATTTTTTTTAAGCTTTTATTAAGCTTATATTATATAAACAAATTATAAATAATTATACTTTAAATTACTTTTATATAAATTTTTTTAGCTTTAAATATATTATATTTTTATATAATAATAATTAATTTTATTAAAATAAAGTTTTAGCGCTTAAATTTTTATTATAGTTTTTTTAAATAATAACGTTATTTTAGTTTATAATTTAATTATACTTTTAAAAAATATATGCTTTTTTTTAAATTAATTTATATATATTTTTAGTTAAATTAAAATAAAATTAACTTTATATTATTTTATAAAGTATATTAGTTTATTTTTTATTAAATTAAAATTTATTTTATATTATATTATTTAGCTTTTATATTTTATATATATTTATATTAAATATTTATAATTTTTTTTATACTTAATTTTATTATTATAAAGTTTATATTATTTATAAATTTTATTATAATTAGTTTTTTTTTTATTAATTTTTTATATAAAATAGCTATATATAATAAAAATAATACTAATAATAATAAAACTTTTTATAATATACTTATAATTAAAACCTTTTTTATTATACTTTTATAATAAAATAATATTATTATTATTTATTTTATAAAATAACTTTAAAATTTATTTCAAAGTTATTAAAAAAAGCCTGTTTTTTATAATACTTTTAACAACTTTATATAATTTATTATATTAAAAGCTTATAAAATATTAAGTTATAATAATATTAATATTAAATTATCTTTTTAGCTATTATAAATTATTTTTATTATAGCTTTAATTATTAATTTTATAAATTTTTATAGTTTATTATTTATTTATTTTTTTAATAATAACATAAACTTTTTTAATTATTTTGTTTATTATATTAAGTAATAAAATTAATTTATAGTTATTAATTTTTTTAAGCTTTTTTAAAGTTTTTTTTAATTTTATTAAAATTATTATAATTATATTTTAAAACTATTTTAAGTAATATTTATATATTAAATTTTATTAAGTTAATATTATTATTATTTTTATAACTTTTTGTTTATATACTTTTAAAAAATTTATTAGTAAATAGTTATTTTTTAGCGCTTTTTAAAGTTTAATTCTTTTTAAAATTCTTTTAATCTTTTTTGTTTTAATTATTTTTTATATTTTAAATAAATATTTTATAAGCTTTTTTTGCCTTTTTAAATTTAATAAGTTAATTTTTAAAGTAAAAAAAAATCTAACTATTAATACTTTTATTTTTTATATATAAATAATTACTTAATTTTTTTTTTTTTAAGTTAAAAGAACTTTTTTTTGCTAAAAAAGTTTAGCTTTTTAAGTATATTTATTTTTTTAAGGTTTAAAGTTTAAAATTATTTTTTAAAGGTTTTATAATATTTTATTATTATTATTTTTATTATTTTTTATAAATAATTTGTTTTTATTTTGCTTTTATTTTAGTTGCTTTTTTTTTAATATTAAAATATAATTTTATAGCATTTTTTTCTTTTTTTTTTAGCTTTTTTTATAGTTTTTTAAACCTTTTAAAACTATTATAAAGCTATTTTCTTTATTATAGCTTTTTTTTTAAACCTATTATATTTATTATTTTAATTAATTTTATTATTAAATATTTAATATATTTATTTATATTTATTATTATATTAAAACTTTTTAATATTTATAATTTAAATATTTTAATTATTACTAATGTTTTATTTAATATTTTTTAGCGTTAGCTTTTAAATACCTAAAAGCTTAATATTAAGTTTTTTTTATTATAAATTTAAAAGCTTTAAAAAATATAATTAAATTTTATTTATTTTAAACTTTTAAATATTTTTATTAAAAGTTTTTTATTAATTTATATTAAGTTAATTATATTATTTTTTTTTTACTTTTTAATAGTTTTTTTTTTTTTTTTTATAATATTATTATATAATATTTAAAATATTAGTTTTTAAGCTTTTATTAAGCTTAAAATCTTTTTATAATATATTAAAGTTTTTTTATTTTATTTTATAATAATAAATTTATATTTATATTTTTTATAATTATATTTTAATTTTAGTTTACTTTTTTTTTTAGTTTAATTATTAAACTTATTTTATTTTTATTTAAATTTAACTTTATATATATTAATTATATTATAACTAGTTTTTTTTTATTTATTAAATAAAAAATTACTTTTATTTAATTATATTTAGCTTTTTTTATTTATAAATTACTTATAATTTATTTATTAATATATAATATTATATATTTATAATTAATATATAATATATTATATTAGCTTAACTTTAAATAATATAATTAAAAAAGCTTTTTTTTTTTTTTTATATAATAATAATTTTTATAATGCTATTATATTATATTTTTTTAATAATTTCAAAGTTATTATTATATATATTTTTAATTTTATAGTATTTTAAAATAAAGTATTAAGTTTTATTAGCTTAAAATAAATTTTTTTATTATTATTTAAGTTTAATTGCGCTTTTAAAGTAAAAAAAAAAAAAAAAGCCTTTTTAAATTTAATTTAAATATATTAGCTTTTTTAAAAAAAAATATTTATATTTTAGCTTTTAAAGCTATTAAAGTTATATTTATTACTTTAAAGCAATTAAACTTTAATATTATTAATTAAGTTATTTTTAATGCTATTAATTAATATAATTTTTGTTTTTTTATAAATAAACTAAATATTAATTATTTTTAAACTTAAATTTTTTATTAATTACTTTAGTTTTAATTTATTAGTTTATATTTATTTTAAATATAAAATTATATTAGCTAATATTAATATACTTTTTACATTATTATAATTTAGCTTTAAAAAACTTTATACTTTTTTAAAAAAGCTAAATAATTTTTTTTATAATTTATATATTTTATTATTTTTAATTTAAATTATTTTTAAATTAAATAATTTTTTTTTTTGCTTTTATATATTATATTATTATATAAAAAATAGTTATTTTTATTTTTATAAAACTTTTTTATATATTTAAATATATTATATTTAAAGTATTATATAATTTTTATATTTTTTAAAAATAGCTTATAATTATATATTATTGTTTTTTATATAGCTTTTTTTTAATATATAGTTTTTATAGTTTTTATATTAATATAATATCTTAATAAGCTAATATAATAACTGTTTAAATTAATTAGTAAAATTAAGTATATTTTACTTATACTAGCCTTATTTTATTTATATATATTTTAAAATATTTTTATATTAATATCTTTTATAATTATTATATAATTTTTTTTATTTTTTATTATATTTTTATTAAATACTTATTTTATTTATAAGTTAGCTTATTTATATTATATTGCTTTTTTTTTTAAATATAACTATTATATTTTCATTTTATAGTTTTTTTATTATAATTATTTTTATTGTTTTAATTGCTATATTTATTACTTTTATTATTTTTTTAGCTATATATATTATAAAAACTAAGTTTAATTTAGTTTATATTAAAACTTTATAATTATATTAAATAAAAAATATTTTATAATTTAAAAGCGTTAAAAAGCTAATTATTAAACAACTTATAATTAATATTATAATTACTTAAATTTAATTAGCAATAAATATATTACTTTTTTTTAGTTTAAATATTATTATATATAATTTATTAATATTTTATTTAATAACTAAATTATTTTAAGCTTTTTTCTTTATTTTTATGTTTTAATGTAAAACTTTTTTAATTAAACTTTTAATATATTTTTTAGTAATATTTTTATATTTAAAAAAAAAATTTAATTAATAAAACCTATTAAAAATTATATTTATTTCTTTATTTTATTTTATTTTTACTTTGTTTTTCTATTTAGTTTACTATTATTTTATTATTAAAGCGATTTTTTAATGCTAAAGCTTATAATTAAGTGGTATAAAAACTGCTTTAATTTTTTCGCGTTATTATTTAGCACTATTAAGTTTATAACACCTTATGCTATATTTTTAAGTTTAATATAACCGCATTTTCAAGTGCTTTTACCTTTTAAAACGCAATATATTTCAATTATTTAATATAAAAAACAAAGCCTAAGAAATTATTAATATTTTAAAAATTAAAAACTTAATATATTATATAAGTATTTTATATATATATTTATTTTTTATATAAAAATATTACTTTAATTTATAATTTGTTTTTTAAAGTTAAACAACTTATTTTTATAATAATATAACTTAATAATTTAATATTATTTTATTTTATATAATTAAATTATTATTATTATTAGTTATATTTCGTTTGTGCTATTTAATGTTATATAGTGCTATATATATTTAACATCTTTAATATTATATAGTACTATATATATTTAGCATTTAGTACGCTAACGGTGTAATATTTTTGTTTATAAAGGGAAAAAAACCATAAGAATACTAATGCGTAGCTAAGCTACGCTTTTAAACTAAAACCTCTTTCTTTATAGTTTACTATATAGCATTACTATTGCATAAATAGTATTTACGCTATACTCTTTTAAATCTTAAAAGTAAAATTAATAAAGTATTATAGTAAATAGTTAATTAATTTAAATTTAAAAATAGCACGTTATACTTTAGCAAGCTTTAGTTAATTATTTTTACTGCCTCGCTATATTTATACCTCACCGTATAAGCGTTTGCAAAAACAAAAGCAAATTAAAAGTAAATAATAGTAATAAAAGCAAAAAGTAAATAGCAAATAAGCTTTACTAAGCCTAGCTAAATTTTAAGCTAGCTATACTTATTAGTTTTTATATTACTTTAGTATAGTAGTATTTTTTTTAGTTAAAACAAGGCAACTTTACCGTTTTAATTAAATTTTAGTTATTTAGCTATAAAATTATCAATATTATAATGCGGTATAATCCCTATATTATTAGCACTTTACCTTAATAATATAATAAGCAAGTCTACGCTTTTAAGCTTTTATTTTGCTAATTAAAAACAAATTAGCATATAATTAGTCCGTAGTTGCAAACTTATTAGATTTTAGCAATATATATATAAAACTATTAACTAAAGAACAGCTTTTTACTAAAAAGGTTAAAAGTTGGTAAAAATAGGATTTAAACCTACGTTTTACTATATAAACACTAAACATACAACCATTACGCCATCCCACTATATAATTAAATTAATTATTAATAAAACAGCTATAAAAAATTATTTTAATATTATAAAATGTTTTTTTTAATATATTAACTTTAAAACATTATATTTTTAATATTATACAATATTTTTAATTTTTATACTTAAATTTTATTAAATAACTTTAATGATTTTTTAATTAAAAGTTTTAATATAAGTTATAAAAGTATATATTTTAAGTGATATAAAATAAAGCAAATTTTTTTACAACTTATGTAAATATTTCATAAATTTAATAAACCTTATAAAATATTAATAACTTTTTAGGCTTTGTTATTTATATTAAATAATTTAAATATATTACTTTTTTAAAGGTAAAAACACTTAAAAACGCGGTTGTATTAAACCTAAAAATATAATATAAGGTGTAATAAAGTTAATGATATTAAATAATAGCGCATAAAAATTAAAGTAGTTTTTACACTTGTTAATTATAAGCTTTAATAGTAAAATAATAACATAGTAAATAAAAAAACAAAGCAAAAAAAAAAAAAATCCTAAAATAATTTAAGCACTAAATAAAATATTAATAAATAATATATAATAATAAATAAATTAAAAAAAGTAGTATATTTATTATTAATTAAGTTTAAGTAATTATTATTATTATTAATTATATTATTAGTTATATTTCGTTTATATTATTTAATATTATATATAATACTATATATATTTAGCATTTAGTACGCTAATAATATAACATTTTTGTTTATAAATAAAGGGAAACCATAGGAATATTAATGCGTAGCTAAGCTATGCTTTTAAACTAAAACCCTTTGTTTTATAGTTTCTTATATAGTATTACTATTATATAAATAACATTTGCGTTATATTTCTTTAAATTTTAAAAGTAACATTAATAAGTTGTTTTTTATAGCAAATAATTAATTAATTTAAATTTAAAAATAGCGCGCTATATTTTAGCAAGCTTTAATTTGTTGCTTTTATTACTTTATTATACTTATACCTTATTATATAAGCGTTTATAAAATTAAAAGGAAATTAAAAGTAAATATTAATAATAAAAGCAAAAAATAAATAATAAATAAGCTTTATTAAGCTTAACTAAATATTAAGCTAGCTATATTTATTAGTTTTTATATTACTTTAATGATAACTAGAGGAAGGAGATTGGAAACATCAATAACTTCTCAGGCTTTGCTTTTTACATCAAATAATTTGGATACACTGCTTTCTAAGGGGTGAAAGCACCTGGAAACGCGGTCGTATTAGACCCGAAGACATGGCGCAGGGTGCAGCGGACCCAATGGTGCTGGACGGTGGCGCGAAAGGGTTGGAGCAGTCTCTGCACCACCCAATCGCGGGCCCCGGCACTGAAGGGTCGCTTCAACAGCGAAACGACAGCGAAGCAGGCAAGGAAGCGGAGCGAGAAGGGGATGAAATAGAGAAATGGATGCGATCTCTAGCAGTTCTTATTGGTCAAGAGAAATTCCCAGATGCAGAGGCACAGGTGAGGAACATGCTGGAGGCTCAGCGGAAGACCCTCGCGTTGGAACGCGAGAAGGAAGAGAAAGAAGCCCGAAACAACCCAGCTACCAAACGAGATATCGACGAACTACGCGCAGCAATACGCGAACTGAAGAAAGGCAGTGCACCTACTGCCAACCGGACCTGGGCGACCGTAGTATCGGCTACAGGCCGCCCAGCAATCGGCCCTCTGGCGCCCCCGAATCGCGCGATACTCCCTGTCCGACACAACCGCGAAGTTTTAATACGAGCCGAACCCAACCCAGCCCTTGCATAGCTTACGGCCGAAGAAACAGTAAAAGCATGAAATACAGCAAGTGGAACGGCAGAAGCAATTGATGCGAAGAAACTGCCGAGCGGAAATATAGTGGTTACATTTAAAG
The DNA here is from genome assembly GCA_902806585.1 of Xylaria hypoxylon. NCBI lineage: Eukaryota > Fungi > Ascomycota > Sordariomycetes > Xylariales > Xylariaceae > Xylaria > Xylaria hypoxylon. The sequence continues at coordinate 46,371 of CADCXB010000058.1, forward strand.
AGGAAGCAATAAAACATAAACAAGCCAACTTGTGGGTGGAACAAGCGTTTGGCAAAGGTGCAACAAAGACTGGAAGGGACTACACAGTAATCATGAAGGGCATCGATGCGAAAACACTCCGAAGCGCGCACGCAGACCCGGCGAATCTTCTCCGGGACATCTGCGAACAAAATAAAGCCAGCATAGGCAGGATACACCCGATCCTGCCAGCCAACCCAGAAGGCCGTCATGCCAGCTTGTTGATGCATTGCACCGACATAGAAACCGCGGAGGCTCTGTGCCGAAAGGGGGCCGTATGGAGGGCGATGATGCACAACTGCGAGCCGTTTTCAAAAGACGTAAAAGTCACGCAGTGCTTCAAGTGTTATAAGTTTGGACATGTGGGAAAGTTTTGCAGGAACAAGAGCAGGTGCCCCTTATGCAGCGGCGCGGCGCATGAAGGCGGAGAGAAGGAGTGTCCAACCCGAAAGGAATCCGAACCGGAGGCGATAAAGTGTATAAATTGTGAAGGAGGTCACCCGGCCTTTTCGAAGAAGTGCAAGGTTTTCCAGGGCCAAATAGCAGTAGCACAAGAGGCATACCAACACCGGCCGACACAGTTCTATATCCGAAGCGAACACAAACCAACAGACCGAAACCAGAGTGATTGGCAGGAGGTTCAACCTCGGAAGCGACCAGCACTCAGCCCGCTTGCAGAAAGACCAAGACCATACCAACCGGTAGCACCAAGAATGACCCAGTTGGCAACACCAAAGCTCGGCCGCCCTAGGGCGACAAGTGCAGCCCGGTAGCCCCGGGAGCCAGGATACAAGCTTTCTTCCCGGAGAAGCCGACACACCGGACCGAATTCGAGGGGCCTCCCCTCTTCCGCCCCGGAAGCGCGACCGAACCCAGATAACAGGAAGAACACCTTTACTTCGAGCCAATGAGACTTGACGCCCTATCTTGGAACACCGCAGGATCGAGAACGTGTGCGGCAATAGCCCTCGGATCACCAGAGGAATATGACATAATAGCACTGCAAGAGCCGCCATTACAAGGGGAGGAGTGGAACCCTCCGACCGTATTGCCCTAGGTCAAGCCGATATAACGTAGTATATGCTGGTTCCGGACGTGCGGCACTGTATATCAACAAGCGAATCGCAGGCGATTCATGGGTGGAAGAGGCCGGCCACAACTGGGCGAAAGCGACTTTCTTCTCAGCAGACAAGGAAAAACTGGCTACTGTGTGGTCGGTGTATGCGGAGCCAGATTCGAGCAGAAACAGGGTGAGCCCAATGATCGAACTTAAAAGGAAAGCGAACCAAGGGCGGAACATAGTAGTAGGGGACATGAATATGCACTCGCCGCTGTGGGATAAAGAAGGGAGAACTTCGGCACACTGCGAAGAAATCTTGAGCCTAGCAAGAGCTTGGAAACTAACCCTCCGAACGCCGTACGGCAGCATTACAAGGAAAGGAAAGCGAAGGACTGCCGAAGGGTGGGAAAAAGACAGCACAATCGACCTGATATGGGCTGATGAAAGACTCCTGGTGGAAATACTCGAAGGCCCAGGATGGGCAGGATCCGATCACACCCCCAAAGCTTCCGAATCCACGACGAAAAGACCCGATACCAGGCCTCCAGCCACCCAGGGGCTGGAGCTGGAAGATGTTGGATAAAGCGCTAGTGGCGGTCGAGGCGTCTAGGTTGCAGGTACCGGAGGGTTTCGACACAACGACAGACATGGATGAATACGTCGAGTATTTAATAACGGAACTGACCAGGATAGCGGACGTAGCGGCCCCGAAAAGGAAGGCCACAGCAGGAAAAGCAGCCCCGTGGTGGTCACAAAAGGTCCAAAAGCTATAGGAAAAGCCAAAGAGGAGGAAAGAAAGTGCCACAGAACAACGTCCCAGTACCAAAGGAGAAAGGCGACTGAAGCAAGAGCGGAACAAAGGCGAATCATCCGCGAAGAACAGCGGAGACAGTGGCGACAAGGTGTAGCGGAAGCCTCAAAAGACAATTCAAAACTTTGGACCTTGGAAGGTGGGCGCGCCTTAAGAGCTGGGCCCCCGGCGAAAAGGAGTCTTCCAGACCTTGAAAAGGAGAGGGGTGGGCAACCACCCATACAGAAAAGGCAGAAGTGCTGGCGGCTAGGTTCTTTCCTACCCCGGAGATCGACCTATCGGACCTAGAAGGGCGAAGGGAGCCCGCGGAACACCCGTTTAAGATGCGAAGAAAGGTTGAAACAAAGGAGATTGAAGAAATCTTAGAGGAAGCCAAACCTTGAAAGCGCCAGGAGACGACCTTCTACCAACGGGATTTCTGAAGGCATGCGGGCAGAAAGTTGCAGAAGCAATAGCAGTATTGGCCCAACAGAGTTTTATGCACGAATACTACCCGAAACGGCTCCGAAACGCGGTCGTAGCAGTCTTAGCAAAACCGGGGAAAACCCCAGAGGAGCTTAGGAAGCCCGGCGGCTACAGGCCGATCTCGCTACTCAGCGCAATGGGCAAAATAATCGAAAAGTAGTAAGCACACGTATCTCAGCCGCAGCGGAAAGGTTTATGCTACTACCAGAAGGGCAAATGGGAAACAGACCACAGAGATCTACGGAACTGGCAATCAGGGCCGTAACAGAGGCGATTCACGGCAGCTGGAAGCACGATTTAACGTTGACACTACTACAGCTGGATATCTCAGGGGCTTTTGACGCAGTGAACTACGTGAGGCTGCTAGAGGTGCTACGGAAGAAAGGCTTCCCCCAATGGATTCAGAACTGGCTCCAGAGCTACCTTACAGAACGGACAGCAACATTGTTATTTGACGGCGAAAGCGCGGCGAAAAAGGTCCTAACCACAGGCGTACCACAAGGATCCCCACTGTCACCAGTATTATTCTTGCTATATATAGCTACCTTGTATGAAGAATTAACGGAAAGAGGGCTAGTTATAATAGGGTTTGCAGACGACACAAACCTTATGGTAGCAGGGCCAAGTGCAGAAGGGAACTGCGAGCGTTTGGCGCAGGTGTATACAAAGTGCGAAAGCTGGGCAGTACGATATGGAATGAACTTTAACCCAGCAAAAGCGAACTGACGCACTTTACAAGACGGCACAAGGCCGATTCTGCCCCGATCCAGCTGGGAAACATACGAATCGAACCGAAGGAGAGTGTACGCTTCCTAGGGGTATGGCTGGACCGCAAACTGAGGTGGCGTCGCCACCTAAAAGAACTCCGACGGAAACTCGAACGCCAGAATTTTGCTTTGACGAGATTAGCTGCTACCACATGGGGTGCAGCGCACCCAGGGCAAAAGAGATCTACACGAAGGTGATTCGGAGCGCAATCGCATACGGTTCGTCCGCGTGGCACAGGCCTAGCAGAGGCCAAGCAAAGGGATAGCGAAGGACCTGACTAAAGAACAGTCGAAGTGCCTTAGGGTAGTTGGAGGAGCGTACAAAGCAACCCCGATTTACCTTTTAGAGTCAGAACTAGGCTGCCCCCTCTTTACACCTACCTAAATGCCAGGTTGTGCGATTTCGAAGGCAGGTTAGCGATTTCGGGCAAAGAAAGGACTATTCAGGAGGAGGTCAGACATTTGGTTTCAGAAGGGAACACGATCAGGAACAGAGGCGAAAGGCGGGTGAGGCGAAGGCGGGTAGGGTTACCACCGAGGGAAACCCAGCAAAACACACGACAGACGGTCGAAAGTGGCGTAGAGAAAAGGAGTGGGTGGAAGAATGGCGAGGCCGAGATACGACGGAAGAGGCTTTAGAAAGACACTGGCTTGAAGGGTGGAACGAAGCCGACAACAGAGCGAAAGGGGCCGGGGCCTGGCGGCATCGGCCCCGGCAACAGGGAGACCACCAGAAAGGACTGAAGAGACCTGCCCAACGGACATAGCGGACTTTACTACGGACTCCGAAAATACGAAGCCTCGGCTCTGCTACAAATCCGTACAGAGACGTTAGGGCTAAAAGCCTTCCTTTTCCAGAAAGGGGTGCCAAATGTAGCCACGCCCTTCTGCGACTTTGAAGAAGGCAGGGAAACGGCGCTACATCTCTACCTACGTTGCCCGGAATTCGAAAGAGAAAGGACCGACCTGGCTACTCAGCTCCGTGGCCACTTGCCACTGGCCCAGACTATAATCGGACTATAAGCAGCCCGGAGGTAGCTCACAAGGCGGTGCGCTGGTTTCTAGCCCGAGGCCTACTACCCATGTATAAGGTGGCCCAAACACTAGCAAAAGGCGAGAAGGTGCAACGGAAGCGAAGAGAGTGGGTTCCAGGGACGATACAGTGGCGAACCATGGCCGATGGCATGCTAGTAGCAACTAGCAGAACAGAAGGACGCAGGGCCTAAAAGGCCGCACCCTCTTTTACTTTTCCTTTCTTTCTTTCTTTCTTTTCCTTTATTTTCTCTTGACCAGAGAACTGCTAGGGCGCGGTGAGGCCCCTAGTTAGAGATCCGCAGCGGAACCGTAGACGCCTCGGGGGCGTTCCGACCAGGAAGCAAAGGGTTTTCGCCCGGGTTCCCCGGTTTTACCTTTGATTGTTAAAAAGCAGGCGTACCGGATGCTTAATGTATTTAAATCAGGGTTTAAATAGTATTATATAGGCATAACGGAATATAACTAATAATAATAATAATATTACTTTAATGTAATAGTGTTTTTTTAGTTAAAGTAAAGCAACTTGATTATTTTAATTAACTTTTAATTATTTAGCTATAAAATTATTAATATTATAATGCGGTATAATCTTTATATTATTAATACTTTATTATAATAATATCATAAATAAGTTTACGCTTTTAAGCTTTTATTTTGTTAATTAAAGGTAAATTAGCACGTAATTAGTTTATAATTATAAACTTGTAAAATTTTAGTAATATATATATAAAGCTATTAATTAAAAAATAGGTTTTTATTAAAAAGGTTAAAAGTTAATAAAAATAAAATTTAAACTTACGTTTTATTATATAAACTTTAAGTAATTATAATATTAGCTATAAATTATTTAATAATTAGTTTTTATAATATATATAACTAAAAAATTAATAAAAGTAATAAATATAATAATTAAAACAATAAAAATAATTATAATAAAAAAACTATTAAGTAAAAATATAATAATTATATTTTAAAAAACAGCAATATAATATAAATAAAGTAATTTATAAATAAAATAAATATTTATTAAAAATATAATAAAAATTAAAAAAATTATATAATAATTATAAAAAATATTAATATAAAAACATTTTAAAATATATATATAAACTTAATAAATTTCTTTAAAAATATTTATAAATAAAATAAAACCAATATAAATAAAATATATATAATTTTATTAACTAACTTAAAAAGTTATTATATTAATTTATTAATATATTATTATTATTATTATTATTAGTTATATTTTATTATACTTATATAATATTATTTAAATTTTAATTTAAATATATTAAACATTTAATATGCTTATTTTTTAATAATTATAAATAAAACTAAAAACCTTAAGCAAAAACTTTTTGCTTTTTAATTAAAATGCTTTTAAAGCGTTTATAGTTTTATTATAGATTTTTAAGTAAAGGCTTTATTATGCTTTAATAGCTTTTTAATTATAAAAAAATAAAAATAAAAAAATAAAAAAACAAAAAAAAAGTAAAAAAAAGTGCAGCTTTTTAAGCTTTATGTTTTTTAATTTTATTAGTTGCTATTAATATATTATTTGCTATAGTTTATTATTATATTATTATTAAAATTTTCTTTTTTTACTTTTTATTAATATTTAAGCTATTTTATATATAAATAATAAGCTTTAAGCGAAAAATTACTATATTATTTTATAAGCTATTTTTAAGCTACTTATAATTTAATAATAATTTAAGCTAGTAATAAAAAAGTTATAAAGTTAAATAATTAAGTTAGTTTTTTTGTTTTAAATTTTAAGTAATATAAAAATTTATATAATATTATTTTTTTGTTTTTTATATAATTATAAAAAAGTATAATTATATTTAGTATTTTTATTTAAAAGAATTACTTATAGCTTTAAAGTTGTTATATACATTTATATTAGTATTATAGCTTTAAATTTTTAAAATTTATAGTAAAAATTTATTATATTTATTAAGCAAATTCTTTATTACTAAAGTTAATATTATTAAATTTCAGCTTTTTTTTAATTTATTATTTATTTTATTTTTTTTTTAAGCTAATATTTTTTAAAGTTTTTTTTATTATATTTTTAATTAACTATTATATATTTTATTACGTTTTTTTTAGTAATACCTTTATTTGCTTTTATTTTACTTATTTTTTGCTTTTACTTTTCATTATATTTTTTTTTAAAACTAATTATTTAACTTTTTTTTAAATATATTTTCTTTTACTTAAAATTCCCAACTTACTTTTAAAATTATATAGCTTAATATTTAAATAAACATAAAACAAAAGCAACTTAATTTTAATTTTAATAAATAAATTAAAGTGGTTTTATATATTTTTTTAACTACTTTTAAGTATTTTAATTATTTTTTAGCTAAACTTTTTACAATTTTTTTTACTAAGCTTTTATTAAGCTTATATTATATAAATAAATTATAAATAATTATACGTTAAATTATTTTTATATAAATTTTTTATGCTTTAAATATATTATATTTTTATATAATAGTAATTAATTTTATTAAAATAAAATTTTAGCGTTTAAGTTTTTATTAAAGTTTTTTTAACTAATATTATTATTTTAAGTTATAATTAAGTTATATATTTTTTAGCTAAATTAAAATAAAATTAGCTTTATATTATTTTGTAAAATATATTATTATATTTTTTATTAAATTAAAATTTATTTTATATTATATTATTTAAATTTTATATTTTATATATATTTATATTAAATACTTATAAGATTTTTTTATATTTAGCTTTATTATTATAAAGTTTATATTATTAATATAATAAAATAAAAGTTAACTGTTAAAACTTTTGCTTTTTTTATATAAATAATTACTTACTTTTTTTTTTTTTTAAGTTTAAAAACCTTTTTTTTATTAAAAAGGCCTAGCTTTTAAAGCACGCTTATTTTTTTAACGTTTAATGTTTAAAATCTTTTTTCAAAGCTTTTATTATACCTTATTATTATTACTTTTATTATTTTTTACAAATAATTTACTTTTGTTTTACTTTTGCTTTAGTTGCTTTTTCTTTTAATATTAAAACATAGTTTTATTGCACTTTTTTTTTTTTTTAGCTTTACTTATAACTTTTTAAACTTTTTAACACTATTATAGCGCGATTTTTCTTATTATAGCCTTTTTTTTTAACATTATTATAGCGCGATTTTTCTTATTATAGCCTTTTTTTTTAAAGCTATTATATTTACTATTTTAATTAATTTTACTATTAAATACTTAATATATTATATTAATATATAAACTATAAAAGTTTTATATTAATAAAAGCCATATAAAATATAATATTATTTAATTATAAATTATTATTAAAAAATATAAAAATTATATAATATTTTAAATATTATAAATTTAAATATATAAAAGGATTTTATAAAAAAAAAAGCAAATACTTTTTATATAATAATTTAATATATATTAAACTAAGTGAATTTAAATGTTTATATAATAAATATATTAGTTGTTTTAATTATTAATAATAATAAAGTAATAAAATAAAAAGTAAGTTTTATTTAGCTAATTTTATATATATATTTATGTGCGCGCTTTATAATATATAATATACATCTTTTTATTATATTTTTATATAATTAAGTAACGTAGTTTTTATATCTTATGCTATAAAGCTTTAATAGCTTATATAAGCATATATTAATACTTTTTTAACTTTTTAAGTATTTTAAGTAACATATAAAAAACTTTGAAATATAATTAGTTTATAAATTAAATTGCTTTATTTAATATATAAGTTGCGCTTTTAATTATTATATTAAATATTATATCTTTTATAATATTAATATATATACCTTTTTAATAATAATTTCTTTATGCCTTTTATGCTTTAAGTTAAAATTTTATTTTATATATTATAATTAATAGTGTATATTAAAATTTTTAAATTTTTAAAAAAAAAATCAAGTATATAAATTTGATTATACGCTAAAGTTTACTGCTTTAATATAAGCATTTAATATTTATTTAAACTAAACTAAATTAATAATAAACTTTTAATTCTTAATTATTAAACTATATATTTTTTATTTTTTATACGTTATTTTTATATAATTATATATAAGTAGTTTATATAAGTTAATTTTAAAGGTTAAGTTTTAGTTTTTTAAAAGTATTAAAGTATAAGCTTTTATTACTTTTTAGTAATAAACCTGCTTTAATAGCTAACCATTTAACATTATAAAAATATAGTGGTTTAATTACGTAGTAATTTTTTTGCGGTTTTTTTTTTTAAGTATATAAGCTTTATACATCGCTTATATTTTGCTTTATTAAACGGTTTAATTAAATGATTAGCTAAAATATTCTTTAATTAAATATATATTAACTTAATATAACTTATAGTTAGTTTTTAATTAATATAATAATATAATATATATATATGCTTTTTTATTTATTTATTACTAAAGTTTTTAATTTTATAAATGCTTTAATATTATTATTTAAAAAAGTAATAAGTTTTTTTAATATATAATTAAATTTTATAAAAAAGCTTTATATTTATATTAAGTTGTTTATAGTTTTATTAATTATAATATATTTACTTTTAATTAAATGCTTTATAATAATATTTTATAACTTTAAATGTTATAATATTAAGTTATTACTTATAAAAATAATATATTTTATTATTAACTTTTTATTATTAAAAGTAAATATATATATAATATTTATTATAACAAATAGTTTTAATTTTTTATAAACTTTAAATAAATAATTAAAACTTAAATTTATATATTATAAATATATATTTAATTAGTTTTTTAACTTTATTAAAATAAGTTTTTAATAAATTACTTATATAATATATTTATATTAATATTATAAAACTAATATTTAATTTAGTAATTTATATTAAATAAGTTAACTTATTTAAAAAAAAAAGTAAATTTTAAGATTTTATTTTTATTTACTAATATGCTTTTTTTTTAAATATCTTTAATTTTTTTGTTGTTTATTAATATATTACTTTTTTAAAAGTTAAATATTTTAAACAACTTAAATGCTTAATAAATATATTATAATTAATTTAAGCTAATGTTATTTTTATATATATTTTAAATAATTTTAACTTTAATAAACTAATTAGCTTTTTTTAATTTTTTACCTATTATATATAAATATAATATATTATTAACTTTAATTAAATAAATAATATTTGTTTTATAAAGTAAAACAGTATTAATATATAAAACAATAACTTTATTATGCTTTTTATTATAATATATTATATTATTAACTTATAATAATTTAAAACTAATAATAAATATTATTAATTTAATTATTTTTTAATACTTATAAGCTAACTACTTTAGTTTATATAAAAGGTTTATAAGTTTAATAATTTAGTTATTATTTATTACTATTTATTTATTTTTATAATAAATATTTTAAGGTATTTTATTAATATTTTAAATTACTTTATAAAAATATACTAGCGTAGCTTTTTATTTAAAAAGGTAGCAATAAAATCTAATTATAAAATATATTATTTTTTTTTGCAGCTAATGTTATAAATATTTAAGGTAGCTTTTATTATTAAAGCTAACATTTTTTTATAATTTTTTTTTTTTTAAGTAAATTCTTTTATATATATATAAGCTTTAAACTTATTTAGTTTTTTTATAAATAAATATTATTTATATAGCATTTATTTTATATTAATTAAATAACTTTATTTAAATATTTTTATTTATAATAAAAACTTAAATATTTTTTTATTTAAGTTAATTTATATTTTTATAAAAATAACTTTAAGTTATTTTATATAATTATTATTATTAAACGCTTATTTAATTATAAAGTAATTTAGTAATAATAAATTTGCTTTAAATATATTAAGTAAATATTATAAGTTATTTAAATATAATAATTTATATAAATTTAATAAATTAAGTTTAATATATATATTAACCTTTTTTTATTAATTAGCTTAATTATTTAATTTTACTATTGCTATATAAACTTTATTAACTTAATTATTTTAATAGCTTTTAAATTTAATATTATTTTTATTTAATTTATTATATTCTTTATAATAAAGTAATATTTTTAAAGTATAAATAACTTTAAAGTGTTTATTATAAGTATTATAAATATATATAATATTTATATTTTTTAAAGTAAGCATTTTTTTTAAAGCGTTTATTTTAAGTTTATTAATTATGTTTTTTTTAGTTATATTTCTTTTAATAATATTATTATTTTAATTTTTAATTTTAATGCGGTTTTTAATAAATTTATAATATTTATATCGCTGCCGCTATATTGTAAAAATTAAAGATTTTATAATATTATATAAATTAAAAATATTAATAAAATTACTAAAATATTTATAAAATATAATATAAAATATTTATAAAATATAATATAAAATATTTATAAAATATAACTTTTATTTATTAATAATATAATATAATTATTATATTTTTTATATTTAAAAAGTAGCGCACTAATACTTTATATATTTAATTTTTTTACTTTTATATATTTATTTTTATTAATATATATAATATATTATAAGCTTAAAATCTTTAAATGCTTTAATATAAGCAAATAACCTTTATTTAAATAACCTTTATTTAAATAAAAATTATTTATATATTACTTATAAAAAGTAGAATTTTTTAATAATAACTAATAAGTTTAATTAAAAGGATATATTATTATTTTTATTTTTTAAAGCTAAAACTATATAAAAAAGCAAGCTTAAATAAAACAAGCTTTTATTTTATTTTAAATAAATTAAATAAAGCGCTTTATAATTTTATTTTAATATTAATTTATAAAAAACAAAATAATTAATTAAATAACTTTATTTATACAATATTTTTTAAGTACTTTTATATTTAACTTTTAGCTTTTTATTATATAAAAAAACTTTATTTTTTTTAATATATATTAACTTAATAAAAAATTTAGTTTTATAAAATATAATTAACTTTAATAATATTAATAATAATAGCTTTTTTGGCTTTATTTTTTATTTTATATAATTTATATATTTAATAACAATTATTATTATTTATAATTAAAAAATAATATTTATAACCTTTAATTAATATAAATTAAATTAATTTTAAATTTACTTAAGTAATTTTATTAAAGTATTTTGCTTGTTTAATAAATTTATATAACATTAATTTTTAAAACTTAGCTTAATTATAAGCTATATAAAACAAATATTTTTTTTTTTTAAGTTTAAATTAATATTTATTGCTTTTTTAATTATTTACATTAAATATTTTATATTAAAATAATATAGCTTTTAATATTATAAAATAAGCTTATTTTTAAGCTTATTAATTATATATACTTAATTATTTTATATTAATTTTTATATAAGTTTTATAATATTAGGTATTTTATTTGTTATATTTAGCTTAACTTTTTATTAAAAATTATCAAGTAATTTAAGTTCTTTTTTTTTATATTTTTTAAAAAGCAATCTTTATTAAAATATATTTATACTTATAATTATAATACTATTTAAGCCTTTAAAAATATATTTAACATATTATATAAGCAAGTTTTATATATAAGCAAGTTTTATATTTTTTAACACCTTTATATAAATAAGCTTAATAACTTAATTAAAATATAAAAAATCAATTAAATTTAATTAAAACTATATTTATTAAATATTTTTATAATATTTTAATAAGTTTATAGATTATACTTAGGTTTGCTATATGTTTTATATTGTTTTATATATAATGCGTTATTTTTTATATAATAACTACTTATATATATATATTTCTTTAACTTTTTTTTTTAATAGCTTACTTAATTTTAAACTTTTATTTTCAATATATTTGTTTTTTATATAATAATATTAACTAAATATATAATTTATTTTATAAAATATTATAACTTTATTTTTTAATATAATAACTTTATATATAAAAAATATTATATTTTTTATAATTTAATTAATATTATTTAAAATAGCTTATATTATATTATTATAATATTATATAACTTTATTTTAAATATAATTACTTTAAAATTATATATTAATTATATTAGTAAAAGTTTTTAATTATTAAATAATAAAACGTTGTTTAAATAACCTCGCTAATTTAAAAACTATTTTAATTAAGAATTAAATTTTAAGTTATAAAATAATATAATTTAAATTATATAAAACTAATTTAATACTTTTAAAACCTTTTTAAATATTTAATTTAATTATAAAAGCTTTTTTTTAAAAATATATATAATATATACTTATATTAATTTGTTAATTTTATTAATATATAAATATTTTAAAAAGCTAACATAATTAATATTAAAAAGCTAAAGTTAATATAATATATATAAAGGCATATAAAAAGTAATAATTTAATATTTTTTAATATATAGCTTAAATTTAATTATAAAATAATTTTTATAGCTATTAAAAATTAATAAACAATAAATACCTTTTATATAACTTATAATATATTTATTAAAATACTAAATTTAATTTATACCTTACTTATTTATTATTTAGCTATTTGTTATAATTATAATAATTTAATTATATAATAATTCATTATTTTTAAATTAAAATAAAAAATAGTTGTTTTTATTAAAATAATATATAATAAAATAGCATAATTATATAACTTAACGCTTTAAATTATAATTAACTATTTTTAATTACTTTATTATACAACTTTTAATTATTTATATTAATTAAAAGTTATAATAATTATTTTAAATAATATTTTACTTATTATAAAGCTAGTTTTATTAAAATTATAAATATTGTTTATGCTAATTTTATTTTATTTAATTATAAATTATATAAAATTTAACTATTTTTAATATATATTAAAATTTTCGCAAAAAACGTATTAATAATTTATTTTTTAATTAAAACGTATATAAAAAATAAATCATTATTATTTAAAATTTAAAGCTTAATTAATAATAACTATAATTATATTATATACGCAAACAAAAAAAGAAGCTATATTTTTAATATTATTTAATTAAAGTAAAAATAATTATAAAACTAAATTAATTTTATATTATATAATAGTTTATTTTTTAAGTTTAATTAACTTTTATTTATTTAGTGTTTTTTTTGTTTTTATTATATAATTATAGTGTTAATTGCTTACTATTATAATAAAAACATTATATATAGCTATAACGTGCTAAAAAAAATATTTTAAATTATATTTAATAGCTTATAATATAAAGTTTATATTGTTTTTATTTTAATATATAAATATTATTAGTTATTATATATTATTATTAGTTATACTCCGTTTGTGCTATTTAATGTTATATAGTGCTATATATATCTAGCATCCGGTACGCTAACGATGTGTACGCTAACGGTGTATTAGTTATTATATAATAATTAATTTAATATAATATATATAATAGTAAAGAAAAGTGTAAAACTCGCTTATATATAAAACTTACTTATATAATACGTTAATAATAATCTTTTTAATTAAAATAAAAGCAACTTTATTATTTTAATTAAAATTCTATTATTTAATTATAAAACTATTAATATTATAATATAATATAATCTTTATATTATTAATATTTTACTTTTAATAATATAATAAGTAAGTTTACGTTTATAAGGTTTTTTTTTACTAGTTAAAAGTAAATTAACATATAATTAGGTTATAATTATAAATTTATTAAATTTAATAATATATATATAAAGCTATTAACTAAAAAACAGCGTTTTATTAAAAAGGTTAAAAGTTAATAAAAGTAAAATTTAAACTTATATTATATTATATAAACATTAAATGTATAACTATTATGTTATTTCATTTATTATTAAATATAATAGCTAATTAAAACGGTATAATATATTTTAAAATTTAATAATAAAATTTATAAACTTTATGCTTAAATTATTTATTTTTATTAAGCTTTAGTTTTTATATTTAAAAGAAAATATAATATTATGTTAGCGTATACTTATATAAGCTATTAAGGCTTTATAGTATAATATATAGGGATTATGTTGCTTAATTATATAAGAGTATAATAAAAAGGCTAATGTTATATATTATAAAGCGCGCATATAAATATATATATAAAATTAGCTAAATAAAACTTACTTTTTGTTTTTTTACTTTATTATTATTAATAGTTAAAATAACTAATATACTTGCTATATTAGCACTTAAGTTTATTTAGTTTTATATAGTAGCTAGTATTTTATATAATTAAATAATAATTATAAGATTAATTAACTAATTTAAATACTTTTGTTTTTTTGTTATAAAAACAATTTAATTATATAAAAATATATAATACGTTTACTAAAAAGCTTATAAAGTAATTGTATATTAGTAAATAAAAACTTATACGATATAATAAACAAATAAAGTAAAGTAATTAAAATACTTTTTAAAAAACCTATTTAATTAAACCACTTATTTAATAAGATATTTTAAAATTAAGTTAATATTTAACTTAAGCTAAAAGCTAAGCAAAAATATATTAATATATTTAAAAGCAACATTAAAAAAAAGTATAATAAAAAAACTTAAGTTAACTTTAATATATATAACTATATAAAATTTAAATATAAAGCTTAGTTATAACGTTTAAAAAATAATTATAATTATAAAATATATTTGCTATATAATAAAATATATAAATAAATAAATGAAATAAAAAAATAGCTTTAATTAAACTATTACTATTTATTTTAACTTAATTAAAATTAGTTTTATAAGGTAAATAAAAAACTTTAATAACGTTAGCTTTTAAGATTTTTAATAATTAAAATAATATTAAAACTGCTTTTTAAAATAGTTTTAAGTTAAATTAACAAACTTTTTTTACTTTTAATAATAATAATATAATATATAAATTATTTAATGTTTTAAATAAAAATAATAAAGTTATTAACTAAATAAATAAAAAAAAGCGTATAAAAAAACACTTTTTTTAATTTAAACCTTTTATTTTTATTATTTAATTTAAACTTAAATAAAAAAATTAAGCATATATAATATAAAATTAAATAACTTAAGCAAAAAAAAAAAAAAGTTAATAAATAATATTAAAAAGTTTATAAATAATAATAAATTTAAAAAAATTAAATAGTATTATTTTTACTTTAAAATTAATATAAAAAACTATTTAAAAAAAATAAAAAATTAGCTTATATATAAATATAATTTTTATTTAACTTTTGCTATTATTAAATATATTAAAAAAAAAGATTATTATATTTAAAAAAATTAAGCTAATATTAATAATAATTAATATATATAAAATAACTTTTTTTAATTTTATTATTATTATTAGTTATATTTTATTATACTTATATAATATTATTTAAACCTTAATTTAAATATATTAAGTATTTAATATGCTTGCTTTTTAATAATTAAAAGTAAAACTAAAAAACTTAAATGAAAACCTTTTGCTTTTTAGTTAAAACGCTTTTAAAGTATTTATGATTTTATTATAAATCTTTAATTAAAGGCTTTATTACACCTTAGTAGTTCTTTAGTTAAAAAAAAAAATTAAAAAAAAGTGTAGCTTTTTAAACCTTGCGTTTTTTTGTTTTATTAGTTGCTATTAGTATACTATTTGCTATAGTTTGCTATTATATCGTTTTTAAACCTTATTTTTTTTGCTTTTATTATACTTTTTTGCTTTTTAATAATATTTAGGCTACTTTATATATAAATAGTAAGCTTTAAGTTAAAAATTATTATATTGCTTTATAAGTTATTTTTAAGCTGCTTATAATTTAATTATAATTTAAGTTGGTAGCAAAAAAGTTATAAAGCTAAGTAGTTAAATTAATTTTTTTTTTTTTAAATTTTAAGTAATATAAAAATTTATATAGCATTGTTTTTTTGCTTTTTATATAATCGCTAAAAGGTATAGCTATACTTAGCACCTTTTTTTAAAAAAAAAAAGCTTTTAGCTTTAAAATTTTTATATAAATTTATAATAACACTAAAGTTTTATATTTTTAAAGTTTATAATAAAAGTCCGTTATATTTATTAAGTAAGTTTTTTTAGTTTTTTTTAGTGGTTTTTTTGCTATTAAAGCTAATATCGCTAAGCTTTAGCTTTTTTTTGCTTTATTGTTTGCTTTATTTTACTTTTTAAGCTAGTATTTTTTTAGTGCTTTTTTTACTATATTTTAGCTTTGCTATTTTTTTATTTACTTTTTTTTTTATGTTACTTTTAACTAATTGTTGTATATTTTACTAGGTTTTTTTTGGTAGTAACCTTACTTGCTTTTATTTTACTTATTTTTTGCTTTTATTTTAAATTAAGTTTTTTTTTATAACTAACTATTTAACCTTTTTTTAAACAATCTTTTTTTTGCTTAAAATTACTAACCTACTTTTAAAATCGTATAACTTAGTATTTAAGTAAGTATAAAGTAAAAAGTAACTTAGTTTTAACTTTAAAAAGTAAATTAGGGTTGCTTTATACGCTTTTTTAACTATTTTTCAGTACTTTAATTGTTTTTTAGTTAAATCTTTTGCAATCTTTTTTGGTATATCTTTACTAGGCTTATGCTATGTAAATAAACCGTAGGCAATTATACTTTAAATTACCTTTATATAAATCTTTTTTGCCTTAAATGCGCTATACCCTTATATAATGGCAGTTAATCTCGTTAAAGCAAAATTTTAGCGTTTAAGTTTTTGTTAAAGTTTTTAACTTAATTAAAAAGCTTAAAATAAACATTAAAATGCTTTAAATTTTTAAAACTATTTATAAATTAAATAAAAGAATTAATTAAAAAAAATTTATAAAAAAATTTAATTATATAAATTTATAATAAAAAAAACTTAATTATTTTTATATTTAAATAAATAAGTTTAATGTGTTAATATTTAATATTTAGTAAAAACTAAAGCTTAAATTAATAAATTTTTCTATTTTTTTAAGCAATTAAAAAAAAAGCTATAAAATAGCATAATATAATTATTAAAGTACTAAAATATTAAAAAGTTTTATTATAAAACTTTATAAATAAGTTTTATAATAATTTAAAAAATTAAATTTATAAAAGGTTTTTTAATAAAAATAATTAATTTTATATTACTAATAAGCTTAATTAAAAAAAGTTAGGTTTTAATAACTAATATTATAATAAAAGCAAATTAAAAAGTAATAATAATAATAATAAAAACAATAAGTATAAAGGTTAAAAATGTTATAATTATAGTAAACTTAAATATATTACTAAAAGTTATAAACAGCTTTTAAAGCAAAAATAAACTAATTAATATATAAATAATTAAAATTATATTATTAATTTATAAAGCTTTTTTTTAAGTTATATTTTATTTATTTATTTTATAATAATAAATAATAATTATATAAATAGTTTTATTGTTATTTATAACAATAAAATTATAAAAAGTAATAAATTAAATATAATTTTATTAAAAAGTTTAATAATTATTAATAACTTTACTTTTTATTTTACTAATAATTATATTTTAAAGTTTATTAATTTAAATAGTTATATTATTATAATAAATATATTTAAAGTAATATTTATATAAACTAAAATTAAAAAAAGTATTATATTATATAATATAAACTTATATATAAAGATTAAAAATAATATTAAATTATTTATTAATAAAATATATATTTACTTTAATAAAAAATTTAATTTATTAGTTATTTATATTAATAATAGCGTTATAAAAGTTAACGCTATTAAAACCTTAAAATAAAAATATTATATTTTAATAAAATAATATTATAAAATATTAATAAAGTATATGTTGCTAATTATTATATTTTTTATAAATATTATATTAAGCAAACGATTTTATTATACTAAAAAATATTTAAATAAATATATTTTTAAAAGCTTAAATAATATTATAATTATAAGTATAAATATAAATAAATAAAAAAAAAAATTTTAAAAGTATAAAAAAGAAAAACCTAAATTATTTAATAATTTTTAATAAAAGTTAAGCTAAATATAATAAGTAAAATATTTAATATTATAAAACTTATAAAAAAATTAATTTAAAATAATTAAATATATATAATTAGTACGCTTAAAAATTCGCTTATTTTATAATATTAAAAGCTATATTATTTTAGTATAAAATATTTTATTTAAATAATTAAAAAAGCAATAAATATTAATTTAAACTTAAAAAAAATTAAATATTTTTTTAAT
This sequence comes from Xylaria hypoxylon, assembly GCA_902806585.1. Taxonomy (NCBI): domain Eukaryota; kingdom Fungi; phylum Ascomycota; class Sordariomycetes; order Xylariales; family Xylariaceae; genus Xylaria; species Xylaria hypoxylon. Next base: position 64,726 of record CADCXB010000058.1, read on the forward strand.
ATAGTTTATAATTAAGCTAAATCTTAAAAGATTATTTTATATAAACTTATTAAATAAGCAAAATACTTGAATAAAATTACTTAAATAAATTTAAAGTTAATTTAACTTATATTAATTAAAAGTTATAAGTATTATTTTTTAATTATAAATAATAATAGTTATTATTAAATATATAAATTATATAAAATAAAAAATAAAGCTAAAAAAGCTATTATTATTTATATTATTAAAGTTAATTATATTTTATAACACTAAATTCTTTAATTTTATTAATATATATTAAAAAAATAAAGTTTTTTTATATAAACAATAGTTAAAAGTTTAATATAAAAGCACTTAAAAAATATTGCATAAATAAAGTTATTTAATTAATTACTTTATTGTTTATAAATTAATATTAAAATAAAGTCGTAAAGTGCTTTATTTAATTTATTTAAAGTAAAATAAAAGCTTGTTTTATTTAAGCTTGTTTTTTTATATATTTTTATCTTTAAAAAATAAAACTAATAATATATACTTTTAATTAAACCTATTAGTTATTATTAAAAGATTTTACTATTTATAAGTAATATATAAATAGTTTTTATTTAAGTAAAAATTATTTACTTATTTTAAAGTATTTAAAAGTTTTAAGCTTATAATATATTATATATATTAACGTATATAAATATATAATAACAAAAAAAAGTAAATATATAAAGCATTAATGCGCTGTGTTTTAAACATAAAAAATATAGCAATTATATTATATAGCTAATAAAGAAAAATTATATTTTATAAACAATTTAATAATTTTATTAATATTTTTAATTTATATAATATTATAAAATCTTTATTTTTTAAAATATAATAACAGCTATATAAACGTTATAAGTTTATTAAAAATCGCACTAAAATTAAAAACAAAAACAATAATATTATTAAAAAAAATTATTATTATTAGTTATATTTCGTTTATGCTATTTAATATTATATATAATGCTATATATATTTAGCATTTAGTACGCTAACAATATAATATTCTTGTTTATAAAAGGAAAAAAACCGTAGAAATATTAGTATATAGCTAAGCTATACCTTTAAACTAAAACCTTTTTCTTTATAGTTTGCTATATAGCACTACTATTACGCAAATAATATTTATGTTATACTTTTTTAAATCTTAAAAGTAAAATTAACAAAGTATTCTTTATAACAAATAGTTAATTAATTTAAATTTAAAAGTAGCGCGTTATACCTTAATAAGTTTTAATTAGTTGCTTTTACTACCTTATTATATTTATACCTTATTATATAAGCGTTTATAAAAACAAAAGTAAATTAAAAGCAAATAATAATAATAAAAGCAAAAAATAAATAACAAATAAGTTTTATTAAGCCTAGCTAAATTTTAAGCTAGTTATACCTACTAATTTTTATATTGCTTTAATATAGCAATATTTTTTTTAGTTAAAATAAAGCAATTTTATTGTTTTAATTAAACTTTAATTATTTAGCTATAAAATTATTAATATTATAATATAATATAATCTTTATATTATTAGCACTTTACCTTAATAATATAGTAAGCAAGTTTACGCTTTTAAGCTTTTATTTTATTAATTTAAAGCAAATTAGCATATAATTAGTTCGTAGTTATAAACTTATTAAATTTTAATAACACGCATATAAAACTATTAACTAAAAAACAGCTTTTTATTAAAAAGGTTAAAGGTTAATAAAAGTAAGATTTAAACCTATATTTCACTATATAAACACCAAACATATAACCACTACGTTATCCCACCTATTAAAGAAAATATAACTAAAAAAAAACATATTAAAAAAAAACTTAAGCATAAACGCTTTAAAAAACAAAAAAGTGCTTACTTTAATAAATATAAATATTATATATATTTATAATACCTTTAATAAATACTTTAAGGTTATTTATACTTTAAAAATATTATTTTATTAAAAAAGGTATAATAAGTTAAATAAAAACAATAATAAATTTAAAAATTATTAAAATTATTAAATTAATAAAGTTTATATAATAATAATAAAATTAAATAATTAATCTAACGTGTTTCACCACCATGTGATAAATACCACTATATAATAAAACTTTTTAACTTTTTAACCTTTTATTTTTAAAACTTTAATTTTTTTACTAATAAAAATAAACAACACATTAAAAGAAACTAAACTATAAACTATTACTTACGCTTTTAAATAAAACCTTTCTTTTAGTATTTATAAGCTTGTAAAAATATACTACGTTTTTAACAAAACTTTTTGCTACTAAATTACTAGTGTTATACTTAAGCATAAAAGCAAAAATATATTAAATAAACTTACTAAAACTAAAAAGCAATTAATTATTTTTTTTATTATTAACTTAAATTTACAAGCGTTTTTTTTTTAAATTTAATATATTTAAAATATAGCTAATTAACTATTAGCAAAGCAAAAAAGCAGCTTTATTAATATTAACTAAATTATATGCTTTATAAACTATATATTAGCCTTTAAAACGTATTTAAACTATTAAATTAATTATAGTTAAATCTTTTATAAAAATCTTATTAAATATAACGCGTATTATAAACATATAAAAAAAATTATTAAGCGCAAAAGTATTATAAAAAAAATATATATATAATTTTAATAAAATAAGGTTTATAATAAGCATAATTATAACTAATATAGTTATAATAAATATAAAAAAATAAAATAAGTTTAAACAAGCTTAATAAAGTAATTAAAATTAGTTTATAGCTATTTATATAATTAATTCTTAAGGTTAAGTAGTACTGCTTTTTATTATTTTAAAAAAAAAAACTTACTTTACTTTTTAATATTATAATAGCTTTTTACTACTTAATTAGCAAATTATAGTTTTAAATAATAGTTAAATTAATAATAAATTTAGTTTAAAATAAATTAAGCACTTTAATATATATATTTACTTGCGTTTAATAAATATAAAACATTTTTTTATTTTTAATAGTTATAAAAGCTACTATTTAAAAATATTTAAAAATTATTGCTAAAAAAACAATATTTTTATTAGAATAATACTTGCGCACTTTTTTTATAAGCTTTAACTTTTAAATATTTTATATTTTAGCTTATTAAAAAAAACATATAGTATTAAAATTAATAATATTATATAAACTAATATAACTTATATTTTAAAAAAAGACTTTTTACTTATATTTTTTAAAGCTTATATTTAAATAATAACACTTAAAAATATTATATTTAGGTTTAAAGCCACTAGCTTTATTTTATTTAACTTAAATACTATTATTTTAAAGCTTAAAAATAAGCTAATTACCTTTATACTATTATTACCTTTTAAACTACTTTTTATTATTATGTTTTTAATAACGCTTATTAATATTAAAAAAGCTATTATATAAACAATTTACTTAAAAAATTATATTTAAAAACATTAAAATAGCTTTTTAACTAAAATTCTTAATATTATAGCCTTTTTATTTAAAGCTATATATTTATTAATATATAAATAAACTTTAATTTTAAATAAAATTACTAAGCTTAAAAAAGCTAACTATATACTTAATAAACGCTATAAAATAAAAAATAAGCAATTATAAGCTAAAAAAGTATTTATTTTAACTAAAGAAATAAATCTCTAGGTTTTTAAAAAAGGTAATAGTTTAGCAAATTAAAAAAATAATAAAGGTAATGGTTATTAAGTAAAAGCAGCTTAGCGTATACGCCGTTATAATATATGCGGTAATATTAGTTATAATGTGCAAATATATATAATAAAAATAAAAACGTTTAATAAAAAAATTTTAATTAATTTAAATTAATTTAATTATACTATAGTTATTTTTTTAATATATAATGAAAATAAGTGTTAAAAGTTTTATTATATAGTGGTATTTATCACATGGTAGTAAAACACATTAATTAATAAAAAAAGTTTAATATATATATTAAATTTAATTTATTAAATTTATATAAATTATTATATTTAAATTACTTATAATCTTTACTTAATATATTTAAAGTAAATATTTTATTACTAAATTAGTTTATAATTAAGTGAGCGCTTAATAATAATAATTATAAAAAATAACTTTAAGCTATTTTTAAAAAAATATAAATTAATTTAAATAAAAAAACATTTTAGTTTTTATTATAAGTAAAAGCATTTAAATAAAGTTATTTAACTAATATAAAATAAATATCATATAAAAAATATTTATTTATAAAAAAACTAAATAAGTTTAAAGCTTATATATATATAAAAAAATTTACTTAATAAAAGGAAATAAATTATAAAAAAATATTAGCTTTAATAATAAAAGCTGCTTTTTAAAAAATATTTATAATATTAGCTATAAAAAAAAGTAGTATATTTTATAATTAAACTTTATTACTGCTTTTTTAAATAAAAAGCTATATTAGTATATTTTTATAAAATAATTTATTATTATTAGTTATATTTTATTTGTGCTATTTAATGTTATATAGTGCTATATATATTTAGTATTTAGTACGCTAACGGTGTAATATTTTTGTTTATAAAGGGGGGGAAACCGTAGGAATACTAGTGCGTAGCTAAGCTATGCCTTTAAATTAAAACCCTTTTTTTTGTAGTTTGCTATATAGCACTACTATTATACAAATAATATTTATATTATACTTTTTTAAATCTTAAAAATAAAATCAACAAAATATTATAGCAAATAATTAATTAATTTAAATTTAAAAATAGCGCGCTATACTTTAGTAAGCTTTAATTAGTTGCTTTTATTACTTTACTATACTTATACCTTATTATATAAGCGTTTATAAAAATAAAAGTAAATTAAAAGCAAATAATAGCAGTAAAAGCAAAAAGTAAGTAATAAATAAGCTTTGCTAGGTTTAATTAGATTTTAAGCTAGTTATACCTATTAGTTTTTATATTACTTTAGTATAGCAGTGTTTTTTTTAATTAAAATAAGGCGACTTTACTATTTTAGTTAAATTTTAGTTATTTAGCTATAAAATTATTAATATTATAATATGGTATAATTTTTATGTTATTAATACTTTGTTTTAATAATATAATAGGTAAGTTTACGCTTTTAGGCTTTTATTTTGCTAATTAAAAGTAAATTAGCACGTAATTAGTTTATAGTTATAAATTTATTAAATTTTAACAACATGCGCATAAAGTTATTAACTAAAAAATAGCTTTTCGCTAAAAAGGTTAAAAGTTAGTAGGAGTAAGATTTAAACCTACGTTTTATTATATAAACACTAAACATATAACCACTACGCTATCCCACCTATAAAACAATTTAAAATATTAATAAAATATTTTAAAACGTTTATTAAAAAAAAAGAATATATAAATAAATAACAAATAAAATTATTAAACTTATAAACTTTTTATATAAACTATAATAATTAATTTATAAGTAATAAAAAGTAATTAAATTAATAATATTTATTATTAGTTTTAAATTATTATAAGTTAATAATATAATATATTATAATAAAAAATATAATAAAGTTATTACTTTATATATTAATAACTTTTTATTTTAATAAATAAATATAAATTATTTAACTAAAGTTAATAATATATTATATTTATATATAATAACTAAAAAATTAAACAAAGCTAATTAATTTATTAAAATTAAAATTATTTAAAATATATATAAACGTAATATTAGTTTACATTAATTATAATATATTTAAAAAATATTTAAGTTGTTTAAAATATTTAACTTTTATAAAAGTATTATATTAATAAACAATAAAAAAATAAAGATTGTTTTAAAAAAAAAAGGTATATTAATAAATAAAAAAAAGATTTTTAAATTTATTTCTTTTTTAAATAAGTTAGCTTATTTAATATAAATTATTAAACTAAATATTAGTTTTATAACCTTAATATAAACATATTATATAAGTAATTTATTAAAAACTTATTTTAATAAAGTTAAATAATTTATAAAAAACTTAAAAAATCAACTAAATATATATTTATAATATAAAAAGTTAAGTTTTAATTACTTATATAAAGTTTATATAAAATTAAAACTATTTGCTATAATAAATACTATATATATATTTAATTTTAATAATAAAAAGTTAATAACAAGATTTATTGTTTTTATAAGCGGTAACTTAATGTTATAATATTTAAAAGTATAAAGTATTATTATAAAGCACTTAATTAAAAGTAAATATATTATAATAAGTAAAGTTATAAGTGATTTAATATAAATATAAAGCTTTGTTATAAAACTTAATTATATATTAAAAAAACTTATTATTTTTTTAAGTAATAATATTAAAGCTTTTATATAATTAAAAACTTTAGCAATAAATAAGTAAAAAATATATATATATATAATATATTATTATATTAATTAAAAAATAAATATAAGTTATATTAATTTAATATATATTTAATTAAAAAATAACTTAGTTAATAATTTCACTAAACTTTTTAATAAAGTAAAATATAAGTAATTTATAAAGCTTATATATTTAAAAAAAAAAAAACTACAAAGAAATTACTATATAACTAAGCTACTTTATACTTATAATTTTAACTAGTTAGCTATTAAAGCAAATTTATTACTAAAAAATAATAAAGACTTATATTTTAGTAATTTTAAAAATTAAAACTTAACTTTTAAAATTAACTTATAAATATTGCTTACTTATAGTTATTATAAAATTATATAAAAATAAAATATAAAAAATAAATAAAAAATATAAAGTTTAAATTTAATAATTTAAAGTTTATTGCTAATTTAATTTAATTTAAATAAATATTAAGTGCTTATATTAAAGTAGTAAACTTTAATATATAATTAAGCTTATATATTTTATTTTTTTTAAAAAAAGTTAAATGTTTTAATATATATTATAAATTATAATATATAAAATAAAATTTTAATTTAAAGTAAAAAAAGCACAAAAAAATTATTACTAAAAAAGTATATATATTAGTGTTATAAAAAATATAATATTTAGCGTAATAATTAAAAGCGCAACTTATATACTAAATAAAATAATTTAATTTATAAACTAATTATTTTTTAAAGTTTTTTATATTTTATTTAAAGTGTTTAAAAGGCTAAAAAAAGTGTTAGCGTATACTTATATAAGCTATTAAAGCTTTATAGCATAATACGTAAAAACTTTGTTATTTAATTATATAAAAGTATAATAAAAGGGCTTATATTATATATTATAAAGTATACATATAAATATATATATAAAATTAGCTAAATAAAACTTATTTCTTATTTTTTTACTTTATTATTATTAACAATTAAAACAATTAATATACTTGCTATATTAACACCTAAATTTACTTAGTTTTATATATTATATATAATTAAAAAAGTATTAAAAACCACATGGTTTTAATTAAAAAAGTATAATAAACTAACTTAATGTAATTAAAATATAAAAACATATTTAAATAATATAAAGCTAAAAGTATTAAGCTAAATATTTAATATAAAAACTAAATAAATAAATATATTAAGGTTTAAGCGTTTAAAATATTAAAAATATAAAAGTATTTTAATATATAAAATTATTTTTTAATAATAAATTATAAGTTTACACTTAATTAAAAGCAAATAAAATTAAATAAAATTATATAATAAAAAGCGTTTAAATAAGCTTTAAAAATACTTAAATATTTTTTAAAATAATATAATAAATAGTTTATAGCTTTTATAAAGCATTAAACTAAAAATAATAAGTATAAAATTTATATTATTAAAACTTTTTTAAAAAAATTATTAAATATAAGATTTAAGTGCTATTATTAATTAAAAAGTATTAAATGGTTATATTATTAGCTATTAAATATTTATTATTGTTTATATTATATTTTTTTAGTTAAAAATATATAAATTTAAAAAAATCGCTTGTTTACGTTAAACTTTTTTATATATAAACTTAATACTAAAAAAAACAAAAAAGATTTAACATTAAAATAAGTGTAAAAACTAATAAATAAAAAAGTAAATATAGTTTAATATATAAAGTAATAATAAAAGCTTATATATATTATAGCTTTTTTTTAATTTAAAGTGTTAAATAAAAGTAAAAGCGTAAAAAGCGATTAAAAAGGTATAATATATATATTATATAAGTTAAAATAATAATTATAATTATATTAAAATAAATTACTTAAATATTAAATATAAAAGTAATAATTATAATATATATATAAAGCATTTATAAATATACTTTAATATATATTAATATAAATAATTATAAATCTTATAATATAAATAACTTTATATAAATAAAAGCTTTATAAATAACGTTAAAAAGCTTAAAGGTATATAATAAATTAATATAAAGCTATTTAACAAGCTTTTAAATAAGTATAAAATAAAGCATTTAATTAAAAAAAGCTTTAAGTATTAAGTTAGCAACTTATTATATACTGTTAAAAAAAGCCTATAAATTATAAGGCAAGGCTTTTTTTATAACAATAATATATATAGCTTTTTTAAAGCCTTTTAAACCTTTATAAGTGCGCGTTACAGGTACTATTTGCACTAAGATCTATATAAGGGGCAGGAAAAACGTAACAGTTAAGTCTATAGTAGACAATAGATTGCTGGAATCATACCTAAAGTAGCTTGGATCTTCTTGATAGCAAGACCAGTGTATCGGGATAGATTGCGATAGTGAGATAGAGGACTGTTAATCTAATTGGTAGATGTCATGACTTTGAGCACTAAATACTAATGTTTGTTGGCGCGTTTCTAAGTATAGGCTCTACTTTGTGGGTGGCCCTGTCAGAGTTTACACGGTCCACAACAGTTGTAGAATGGTTTAAATCTCAAGAACAAATCAAGGTGAAGTGTTTATCATGGCCGTATATACTATCCCCATAGCTTCTACCGAAAGTTTTAAGAAACTACCTAGTATAGGGCAACGCTGGAATGTTTTCTGCTTGCTCTCATCCCGAGCGCTTGTTGGCCGACAACGGCTATATCCATCCAACCGGTATTGTCTACATCCAATCACTTCTTAGAGTCACGCGTCTTTTAGTACCACAAAGGCGGCCCTAGTTTGTGGGCTTTCTTCCAACAAACAAAACGCGCGCTTATTTTGTGCTGAGAAATGGCGTGTAAACGTAAAGCATTAACATCGTCAAGATGAGCCAGATTCAAAGATGATGTCTAGTATATTCATAATGATATAAGATCACTCTTCCTCCGCCATTCTTTATTTGCGACTATGTTTTTATTCTTTATCATACTACATATTCCTTTGATTTCCCTCTCATTTTACTATCATTTTACTACTACTACTAAGTACTTCCTACTCTAGCTTTATTCTTAGTTTGTGAAGATATTTTATTGCTAGCACAATGTCTACATATAATCGCAAAATATTTGGTTTGTTTTTCCACGCTAATGTGTATTAATGCCAGCCGACTAACACAGTCAAGATCGCGTTGACATGAGATTTTTATCATGGTTTCTCTCAGCAATAGTTTTAACCTTCTACGGTATCTAATATAACACCCATGTGTAATAAGATGTACTAACAGATTATCTTAGTTCTTGTCCTTGTGGGATGTTTGTCAACATCCCCAGGTATCCCCAACCTATTCCTGGTTCAGCTACAAACTAATCAGTCACAACCTATGCAAGTAATGGTTGGCTACTATGGTATGTTTTTACATGATGCATATCCTCAGATTCTCCAACTTACGCTAATAACATAATAGGAATGTGCGCATCCCAACCCTCTCTAGTGGACTTAAAATGCTTGCCCACCTATTCGCTCGGTGAGAGCCAGTTGATGGATGCGTTTCTCGGTAACAGCCCTACCTTGGATGGAAATTATGTTAACGACCTAAGGCCATTGCTTCACGCCGCGTACACTTTCCAAACAATGATCTTTTGTCCCCTAATCGCGGCGTCGGCTGGTTTATTCTTCTTGGGTATCATCGCCATGCTTTTTATCAAGCGCTCCATGAAGAGCACAATGCCCCAAGCGCCAGATATGTCGTTCATGAGGTCTATCGTATCCGTTACCATGTTATACGCATTTGGTCTTGCTCTAGCGGCAGCCTACTCCACCACCCAGGCTGCCAATGCTTTGAACTTTACAACAACAGGATTATCCGGACCAACACCCCAGCTTGAGATCCTTCCGGGCGGACCTATTCAAGGGCTTCAATGGACAATAGTTGGTCTGCTGGTTCTGATCCAATGGTCGGTGTCAGGCATGTTTCCAAGAGTTCATCCTATGGAGATACCTCCAGTAATGCCAGGTTTCGGAGTACTACCAGCACCGACCCTGCCTCCGGCTATGCCACTAGCTCCAATGCCAGCACCAGCCATGCCGATGCCCATGCCACCAGCACCAGAACCACCACTGAGCTTTCCTATGGGTATGCACCTAGCACCAGCTCCGCCAATGGGTATGCTGCCAGTACCAGGCACGCCTATGGGCATGTCACAACCATACGGCCTGCCCATGGGTATGCTACAGCCACATCAGCCGCCAATGTGATGAGAAGGCTGGCTGGTAACAGAATTGGATCTCATGCCTATGTCAACTTGGTCCGGCAATGCACTGCAAGGAATTCATAATAATACGTTACATCTATTACTTATGCTGTAAAATAATTGCGTGTGTCATTTGTATAATGCCTCCACTTCCTTGTGTGAATAGCTCCAACCAATAATTTGTAGCCGGATAACGCAGGATCATGAACAAGCCCTGAAAATATCACCTATCCACCTATTATGGAAATTCTCTATGAACTAGATTCATTGGTTCGACCTTTGCATCAAGGTCTACTGTTTGGTTTGTGGACTACTTAGAGATATCCAATGCGTGACCTTAACACGTGATTAGAAGCTTGAACATGATCTACTTATGTCTTGAGGCCAATCGTGCTAATCTTCTAATAATTGCATCCGTCTCTTTTATTCGGGGCGCAATTCTATCTCGTGTGAGTTCATCAATGATTCAAAGAAGCACACTCTTTGCGGGGAGTTGGTATGTTAGTTCTTAAAAGATACACTACTTCCTAGTGACGTACACGGCTTCATCCTCAGGAATAGAAAATGGGATAACCCGACGTGTTGCTGACTTATCTGAAGTAGAGTTTCTAAATTCCCTCGATGACCTCATGCCTTCCTGAGAGACATAAGTCCGTAATCCAAGCTTTGGTTTAGGTCCACGAGAATGCTGTAATGAGAGCAGGGAAGGGGCACCCTCAAAGTCAGGAGTAGCTTGATTTGGTCAAAAGGAAAGGAGTAGGATTGACTCTATTGCTTCACGGCAAACCCGGTCAGTTATATCCACGTTTCTCGCAAAACTTGCAAACGAGAACAGCGTTGGAAAGACTTCAACAACAGAATGCGTAGCAAACCACACAAAACGGGCGCTTTTCCTTATCACTTGTGGTGATATCAGCAAGATGGCTACAGCGGTAGAGGAAAACCTACACTATAATTTTCCCATGGTTCATAAATGGTGTTATGTTATTTTGCTTGATAAAGCGGATTTGTTTCTAGCTAAACGCAATAAGACTTACTTAAGACGCAATGCTACCAACGTTTTCTTATATAGTGTTAAATACTATGTTAAAATCCTTTTTCTTATTACTAATTAAGTTAGAAATATAGTTCCCACGTATAAATCACGGATTTATATACGCTTATTTAACCTTAAATTTAATTATAAGTTTATAATAAACTATATTTTATATATATAAAATATATTAAAGTAAAATAAAAACAATTATAACTTATTACTTTTAAAATTAAAAATAAATAAATCTTTAAATTTATTAAGCGTTATTTTTTTTAAACTAAAAAAAAGGCCTTAAAACATTAAATAAACGGTATAAATTAGCTATATATTATAAGGTTTTTAACTTTAATAACGTTTTAATATAAGTAAATTTATAATATTAACGTGTTTTACCACCATATGATAAATATCACCATATAATAAAACTTTTAAAACTTATTTTTATTATATATTAAAAAAATAACTATAGTATAACTAAATCAATTTAAATTAATTAAAAATTTTTTTATTAAACGTTTTTATTTTTATTATATATATTTATATATTATAACCGGTGTTGCTATATATACTATAACGGCGCGCACGCTTAGCTGCTTTTACCTAATAACTACTATTTTTATTATTTTTTTAATTTACTAAACTATTACTTTTTTAAAAAACTTAAAGATTTATTTTTTTAGTTAAAATAAGTATTTTTTTAGCTTATAATTGCTTATTTTTTATTTTATAGCGTTTATTAAATATATAGTTAGCTTTTTTAAGCTTAGTAATTTTATTTAAAATTAAAGTTTGCTTATATATTAATAAATATATAGCTTTAAATAAAAAGGTTATAATATTAAAAATTTTGGTTAAAAAGCTATTTTAATATTTTTAAATATAATTTTTTAAGTAAATTATTTATATAATAGCTTTTTTAATATTAGTAAGCGTTATTAAAAACATAATATTAAAAAATAGTTTAAAAAGTAGCAATAATATAAAAGTAATTAGTTTACTTTTAAGCTTTAAAATAATAGTATTTAAGTTAAATAAAATAAAGCTAATAGCTTTAAACTTAAATATAATATTTTTAAGCGTTATTACTTAAATATAAGCTTTAAAAAACGCAAGTAAAAAGTTTTCTTTTAAAATATAAGTTATATTAATTTATATAATATTGCTAATTTTAATACTATATGCTTTTTTTAATAAGCTAAAACATAAAACATTTAAAGGTTAAAGCTTATAAAAAAAGTATATAAGTATTATTTTAATAAAAATATTATTTTTTTAGCAATAATTTTTAAATATTTTTAAATAGTAGCTTTTATAACTATTAAAAATAAAAAAATATTTTATACCTATTAAACGCAAGCAAATATATATATTAAAGTACTTAATTTATTTTAAATTAAGTTTATTATTAACTTAGTTATTATTTAAAACTATAATTTATTAATTAAGTAGTAAAAAGCTATTATAATATTAAAAAGTAAAGTAAGTTTTTTTTTTTAAAATAATAAAAAGTAATACTACTTAACTTTAAAAATTAATTATATAAATAGCTATAAACTAATTTTAATTGCTTTATTAAACTTGCTTAAGCTTATTCTACTTTTTTATATTTATTATAACTATATTAGTTATAATTATATTTATTATAAACCTTATTTTATTAAAATTATATATATTCTTTTTTATAATACTTTTATATTTAATAGTTTTTTTTATACGTTTATAATATATATTATATTTAATAAGATTTTTACAAAAAATTTAGCTATAATTAATTTAATAATTTAAATATGTTTTAAAAGCTAGTATATAGTTTATAAAGCGCATAATTTAATTAATATTAATAAAGCTGCTTTTTTACTTTATTAATAATTAGTTAGCTATATTTTAAATATAATAAACTTAAGGAAAAAACGCTTGCAAATTTAAGTTAATAATAAAAAAAACAATTAATTACTTTTTAGTTTTAATAAGTTTATTTAATATATTTTTATTTTTACGCTTAAGTATAACACTAGTAATTTAGCAATAAAAAATCTTATTAAAAACATAGTATATTTTTGCAAGCTTATAAATATTAAAAAAAAGGTCTTATTTAAAAGCGCAAGCAGTAATTTATAGTTTGGTTTCTTTTAACGCGTTGTTTATTTTTATAAGTAAAAAAATTAAAGTTTTAAAAATAAAAAGTTAGAAAATTTAAAAGTCTTGTCACATAGTGGTATTTATTACATGGTAGTGAAACACGTTAATAGTTATAACAATAATAATAACAATAATAATAACAATAATAATAGTTTTAATAATACTAGTATTATATAGTAGCAGTCCGGCAAGAAAGCCCGAGCAATGGAGAAGAATGATGATAAGGAGAAAAATGAGGTTAAAGAATTCCAAAAATTTTCTTAAATAGAAGAACGCTCAAAAGAGCGCCAGAGGACACCATTAACGAGGGCTCGGCCTGTTAACCCATTGCTGTTATCATGGACATACTACGCTCACCTCTCTCGGTTTAAATACTATTCCCGCTTAATCTAAATGGTTTCCCTCGGCAGATTAGTTTGGTTGTATCGTTCGCTCGGTGGTGGCGAAACCACATTCGACCTATACTCGCTATATTAGGCTTGTTAGTAGGGCCGTCCAATCCTTCCTCGAATGGAAATCATAGACCTACCAGCTACGTCGCTTCAATAGAGTATGCAGCCACATAGTTGGCTCTCATTTGCCGTACACAAGTATCATTCAGCTTGCCACTGCGGCTCCATGGGCTAAAAAATGTAACTTATAGTCTCCCTTGGGTTAAGCACCCTCGAATTTCGGCACTATCTATATGTACAGCCGTCCAGCTATTGCGCCTAGTCTACTTGTAGATAGGATAGACTAGGTGTGTGCACTAACATAGTGTGTACACTAGCGATCCCTACCTAATAATCAAGATAGCTTAGATCGCGACCCGATCCGCTGCAGTCTAGTCCAGTCTAGCTGAGTAAATAAATATTTGGAAACGTACATTACAAGGCTTTCTTTTTCCCCCTCTAATGACGATGGTGTATGCCTACATTGAGCCTTCATATTCTGTTCCTTGGCTGGAATACCCTCGTCTCATTAGAGGCTCGGAAGTAGGCCGGTTCTAAGACTACTGCTAAGACCAGTGTTCCGGTTATACTGCATGCAGTGGTAGCCTCAAACATGCATTATTACCATTAAGCAATTCGTGTTGGTTTGCTAGATCGATCGTCGATTATGATCTGGAAAAAGCAGTTGTCTGGGCATCCGAGATCCTAGTATAGACTAGTCCTGGGATTCTGTGCAGTAGACTTGCTCGCACCCTTCCACGTCAATGTCGCAGCTATATCAGTATATTCCCCCCTGAAGTGTCTTTTGTTCTCACTACCTACTTCTTTACCATCATCGAGAAGTACCAACTAAATAAGACTCCAATATGGGCAGACTTCTAAGTGCTCCTTTCCTTCTTACTCTCACGGTAAGAGCAATAACAACTCCAGGATAGTACAAGGTCCAAGTCTTGCTAATACAGATTATACAGGCCACTCTGGCTTCGGCTGACAGTTCATGTCTGTCAGCGGTTTCTTGGGGTGATCCCCGTGTTGACGTCTTCGGCCG
This sequence comes from Xylaria hypoxylon, assembly GCA_902806585.1. Classification (NCBI taxonomy): domain Eukaryota; kingdom Fungi; phylum Ascomycota; class Sordariomycetes; order Xylariales; family Xylariaceae; genus Xylaria; species Xylaria hypoxylon. The sequence continues at coordinate 79,909 of CADCXB010000058.1, forward strand.
TGCACCCGACAACTCGGTCTGGCACAAGTTCTACACTGGGTATGACTGGCAACCCGAGAAATTCGAACGCATCCCATCCCAAGCGGCCATTTGTCCATCCGTGTCCTCTTGGGGCTATGGCCGTCTCGATATCTTGTGGGTCGATGAATCTAGCGGAAATGTGTTGCACAAGTACTTCGACGGGGGAAACTGGGGTCCTTCTTGGGAGGATGACATTGATCTTGGCGGCGGTGTCGACTCAGTTCAAACGGTTTCTTGGGGTACAAATCGCCTCGATATTGTAGGCAATGCCGACAATGGCACCTACTTACACAAGGCATGGACTGGTACCGACTACTACCCCACTGGACTACAATGGGAAGATCTAGGGGGCAATTTTTCTAGCGTGCCCTATATTGCCTCGTGGGGCTCGGACCGCCTTGATATAGTTGGTATCTCAGCAGAGACCGACTCGCTTTGGCACAAGTACTGGGAAGGTACTACATGGAGCGAATGGGAGGATCTAGGAGGAGGGCCCTTTGTCGGAAACCCTATTGCTACGTCATGGGGCCCGGAGAGTCTCGATCTGTGGGCTACTGACAAGAAAGGCATCCTGAATCATAAGTTCTGGGACGGCGTCAAATGGAACGGCTGGGAGAAGTTAGGTGGCAAGTTCTCAGAGACCCCCCGTGTTGTTCACTGGTCCAAGGGCAAAATCGACATCGTCGGCAGGAATGCCGATGATGACAAGTATTACCTCAAGAGCTTCGACGGCGAAAACTGGAATCCCTCTTTTAGAGACTGGTGGGTTCTCTCAGGGCCTTACAGCTCAGAGCCGCGTTTGATCACTAAGACTCAAGGACAAAGTGAGTGAATTGCCTTGTCTCGTTCCTTTTACTTCTGCTAAGACGCTATAGACTTTCTCTACCTTTTCGGAATTGACACGGACAACGTCGCCCGAATGCAGATCTGGAGTGGATATGACTGGCAGCCAAGTGCTCAGGAGACATGGCCACTCGGTGATGTATCAAAGCCGTATCTGAACGAGAAATCTGACAGTTTTGTTTCCAAAGCACAGCAGGTTTTGCTCGATACCGAGCTTTAGCATGGTTTGATCACAGAAGGTTGAGGCACAGTTAACCGACCTTACGGGACATAAATGGGTGACTGTCACTATGCAATAAGCAAGCCACACTAGATAGCTCTTAGCAAAATATTAGTATAATGTCCTTGCAGCATTACTTCTTCAGATGATGTAGACTACGAAGTGGCTGAATCACCGACAGCTCGATTCCGCTGCTCTGTTAATGTAAAACTCAAATCAAGATCTCAGTTTAGTTACGCCATAGCTATTACTAACCTACCTAGGTACACTATAGTATAGACAATCTGACCTTGTATTAATGCATGCATTACATCTTCTGCATGGAACTATCGCGCTAGGTATAGCCCTCATTAAATCATGCTACCTAGCATTCGGCTTTGTTCTGTGGCTACAGTTTGTGCCACCGAAGTTGTCCGCCTTCTCACTTTGATAGGTCCGGCAAGCATTAGTCTAAACACTTGGAACTTATCAGCTGTCAATAGTCTGTCTGAAATATCATATGTTTGAAGATACTCCATACATACTATACCTACATCAGCAGCGATAATATGCTGTTGCTTTTCCCCCCACTAAGATCGGCGCTTGGCCGAAATCTACTCACTTCAGCGCCAATCCTCAGCTCAGCTTGCAGTCTTTACTTTAATTCGTTGATAATGTTTCCCCAAAGTCTCCTCCCTTTTTACTAACCATTTTCTGGATACTACTTCCAACCTTAGCACTTACTAGCGTCGAGCAACCGCCAGCAGTAGATCAAAACACTACCTTCTTATAGTGCATGTGATCAATCGGTGCAAATAACTATCTAAGTGGTAATAATATCATCCCCGGGACGTTTCGGTCGGAACGTCATATACGACTTTATTAAGATTGCGACATATCATGTAGGTCTGAATAAGATGATTGGCTATCAGAGCATATTTCTCTAGTCAAGTGTGTCATTATTGACATGTTGAAAGATACTTCCCTCACCATCAATGAGCGGAGTTTGGGTATGTAGCCATGATGCCATCATCCATCTCCCCGCTATACTGACACGGATGTATCTAGGGATTTATCTAGGGATTGTGGCCGATATACCTCGGGCGTCAACGCGAGTATTCCGAAGCAAATGGCGCCAACCAGCTCATCTACAGGCTAGTGACCCCTGCCACAATGCCACAGGTAGGACCAAAGCTGTTGTCGGCGAGCACCTTCACGTCATTTATTGTCGTCTTTTCCGCAACGCTGAGAATATTGCCTCCTGCAGCAACGGCTACATGCGTGCTGTGACCGTTATTATTAACGTTGCACTTGGAATCAAGATGCCTGTTTGCGACTGGAATCAAGATGCCTGTTTGCGACAGCCGTAGAGCGGCAGGGTGGAAGTTCCTTAGCTAGTGGCTCATAAAACTCGTGAACTTCTTTTGCTAGCAGTCTGCTAGGTATATGCCTAAGGCCGTTGATTTGCCAGCGTTTTAGATCTCCAGCGTGGCTGCATGCAGAAGGCTAATTCATAATACAATGTGCTTATCTTCTAAAGCAGCCAACTGGCGAATAAATATGTAAAAGAAGCGCATACAATAGTGAATCCTCTATCCCTTACATGTAATTCTTCTTATACGCATGATTGCCACCAGAGAACAAAATGATTAGGCACAAAGGCTATTGACCATCATTTACATACCTCGAGGCACTATAACATGGAGTTACGAGAATAAGTGATGCTTTGCTAATGAAAGAAACCCGTACGACGTCTTAGATACCGTAAAGCCATCTAGTGGTCACGTTGAAGCTTGTGTAAGTAGTGAGTCCCCCCGCTTAGCAACGGCAATGATGCCGAGTTGTGCTACCCTTGGGCCTTGTAAATCCAATGCATGCAATCGCCCCTTTTGCTTACCGTGGGCTAACATAATGCAGGTTAATAGATGGTACCTTTCGGAACATTTACTGTATTTTTAGCCCCAAGCAATGTGGGTTATACCAAACGACGCTAGGTCGAATGTAACCGAGGAGATCATCAGTCAGTCTGTTGATCCATATGCCATGTCTCTGAAGAAAGGGCCGAATTGATTTTCGGGCTGTATACATTGTTACTGCGTAACATCGCTGTCAACAACCTCTAGACGCCCCCAATGTAGGTATTATGATCATATTGCATGACAGTCGCAATATCCGGGCCAGCACATCACTAGTTCCCCGTTCGCCATGTCGGCTAGATATCCTAGAGTATGCACTCGGTAGTATTGAAAGTGCATAGGAAGCTGTCTAGGGTGAATATCAAATATTGAATATCGGCTTAGATTTCAGTCGCACAGGGGCGAGTTCTACAGTGAGGCTAGCACGAACGCTGTGACAGAGCGAGCCTTGTACGTCCGTTTCGAAACGTCAGTGGAGAGGCAGCCAACGGAAAGAAGAAATAGCGACGAACAGTCTCAGATACCAGGACGGCCCAGTTTCGCATAGAAACCCGGGACAGGCCAGCATCACGCCGCCTCGGATATTTGCTAATTCGCTAGAATAGACAGCTCAGTCTCAGCTTGTGAAGCACAGCGAAGCTGAGGCGGTCCTCTGCACTCATCAAAGCCCAACCTGTTGTGAAATAAGGCGGGCCGATCACAGGGTAGCCTAAAGAGTTGATACAGATTTCAGAATGAAGAATGAAGAATGAAGTATGTACACGAAGTTAATCGACAGTGATAAAGCCCCATTATAAGCATTGATGAAAGTAGTCGTTCAGGGCGCTGCAGGCCGTTCCAGCAGCACAGGCCGTGCACCCTATCCAGCTGGCGCCTCCGCATTGCCTATCAGGAACTTAAGTCAGTGGTATGCGACCGAGGATAGAGTTTGAGCTGGAGAGAAAAGGGCGAAACAGAAAAAGAAGGAAGGGGACTACTCACGCGTATTTTGGGGAGACACAGCTCGAGGTAGTCGTTGTAGCAGGCGCCGACGTTGTAGTTGTCACGGTTCCCCTCGTAGTCGAAGTCGACAGAGTGGTGCTTGTGATGCTAGCCTTCGTGGTACTGCTCGAAGTGCCTCCGCCCGACGAACCTGAAAATATGTCAGCGATCCGCCCCGGGGGTACAACAAATCACGCTAGCTCACCGCCAGGTCCAGACACAGAGGTCGTCAGGCTGCCGCTTTCTATGTAAACGCCAGAGAAGTACAGGTCCTCGTTCGTGTCAGGGTAGCCGTCGCGGGGCAATTCCAACGCGCCCAAGTGCCAATCAGCGCCGTTGCTGGACGCAGATACAGAAACGGCACCCACCGTCAGCTTTAGATCGTCGGACCCCGTCGAGTGCCAGAAGGCCACAGTGTTAGCAGTAAAGTCGATCTCATAGGCCACATTGTGCCACACGCCGGCAGTAAACTCGGCTTCCCATTTCGTCTGGCTATTCGCCATCCACCGGAGGTTGGGATCTGATGTGCCGCTTGCACCGCTCAACCAGCCGATTTTCATCTCGGTGAAGTGACTCTCGAAGAAGTTAACCTGGTGTTCGCGGGTCGTGGCGGGCGCATTCGTGTCGCTGCGCCGGATGCTGAAGTGATACCATACCTTGCCCGAGTTGATGGCGGCTGTCGTCTGCGGGATCAGCTCGGTGCGTCGCATTGTCTGGCCATTCCAGTATGCCGTCGAGTCGAGGGTAATCTTGACACCCTGCTCTGAGCCCGTGTCGGCAGGATTCTTGTAGTCGGATGAGAGGTTTATGTAGTCGGTGACGGCACCACTACCGTGGATGTAGTATTGATATGGACCAACTTGGTTTGCCCAGGACCAATTGTTGAGGTCGGTGGAGGAGGAGAAATCATTGAAGCGACCATCCCAGAGCACCGTCCCGCAAGCTGCGAGCCGGCTACTGGCCAACGCAAGGAGCCAAGAATACTTCATTATGAAGGTTCAACGCTAGGTACAGACACTTCCGCCGGGCTACTGTAAAGACGTGGAGCGTTTATCGGGGAAGAAGCTGGAACGCTGGCCTCTCACTACAAAGGCGGCTTCAGCAGGGGCAATCACCCCTAGATATATATGCCGGGCGCTGTGACTATTTCATCATAATCGAGCCATTACCACAACGGCCGTTTCGGGAGGAAGCCGCCTAGCAGCACGGAGCAAGATGTCGTGAGAGCATTTCGAGAAGAGGTGGACGCAATACTCCGTGCTCCGTGTCCAAATTAGAGACTTCAAAACCTCACGGTCCTTGCCATACCCATCGTTTCATGGCCCTGGGAGATATGGCGTCTCCACCGCATCGTCGGAGCGCTGACGGTACGCGCGGAGACCCAGAAATCGCACCAATAAAGCTACCGCCGTCTAGGCGATTGAGCGACACTACGGCACCTCGGGATTGTATCCGACGCCAAAGAGCTCCGGGATGAAATAGAGAACGGAGGGGAGGATGAGGTCTCCCCAATTGCCATTATTTCCGAATCCCTATGAGTGTTCGTCGCTCGATACTGAAATAAAGGAAGGTAAATTCGAATAATAACAATTCGATTAGGTATCGAGGAGAACAGACCTTTCTCTGGGCAGCCAGCCTTGGCACCGCAGCAAAGCCGCCGCCAAGACGCAGACCTGCACTATTTCTAGCTGAGATGTTCACTCAGTTAGCACAATGGTTGAAAGGCCGACTTCAAGCGTTATTCTGATCATCGCACAGGTCAGATATCACATAAGAGGCAGCAGTCGTGTGCTACGCCGTTTCGTCGAGCCATGTCTAATAGCTTTTGCCGATTATTGTAAAGGTAATGACGGGACCAGTGCGAGGATTGATCGCTTACCATCACGTTCGTCGGCCATGCGACGGCCCTCAATACCAATTCAATTCCCCTTGACTCAGACAGTCTGCTCAGTCTGCTCAGAGAAGCACATACAACTGACAATTGAGGCCTTAAATAGACATAAAATTCTAGTGCTTTCGGCATTGTGATGTATACTGCGATCTTTGTTCTCATGTCCCATTTCATCTTACTCCATGCTCGATCTCGATCTCAACCCCCGTAGCCCGTGACACGTAGCCCGTGACAGAGGGACATAGCGACAGAGGGACATAGCGACAGAGGGACATAGCGACAGAGGGACATAGCGACAGAGGGACATAGCGACAGAGGGACATAGCGACAACAGGCTAAGTACAATATTGTCTTGGATCATTAACTAGAGGAGAAATATTGAAGACCTATACAATGGTTAGCGGTGTGCTGCTTACTCAGTAGTTATTCCTATGTGTGACTGTCTAGCAGGATTCTATCACCGGCTTCAAATACCTCATGCTTGTTATTAGACTTGCACCGGACCTAACCCGACAGAGTTGATGTTGTCATGAAATGGCCCGGTACATGGTAAATTGATCTGCGAATGATACAGCACTTCATGTTCATGACCTACTAGGTAAGTAATCGCTAGATATATGTACCTACACATCGTGCATGTACCTAGGGTTATCTTTAAACGAATACCTCGCCTCGATTGAGAAATCTCCTATTCTGTAGGTTATTCTGTAGGTTATTCTGTGTTTAGCTAGGTACCTGGTAGGTTAGATTAGGTACCCCCACAGGTAAGCTACCTAGGAGGTAGGTACCTAGAGGTAGGTCAAGACAACCCATGCAACTAGCCGGGGGGGTTCTTTGAACTATTCGCCACACGATGACGTATTGACTGCGTTTGGTTTGGGATGCATGCATGTGCAGTCTACTCATGTGTGCTACCTTCCAGAACCCTATCTCACTACCTAAGACACTACCTAAGATAGATAGTCTAGGTAGGAGGAGGTGCAAACGGAGGCTCTTAGTATTACTTAAGGCTAGTAGACTAAGTACTTAGGTAGTAGAAACAGATCAGGTAAACTCCCTTCAGTCTTCCTTCTACTACTACCATTTCTCATACTACCATTTCTCATACTCTCATACTCTCATATCTGAGGGCTCCCTGTCACCAACATCAAGACATTCCAACACGGACAAGTTCAACAGTCATCATGTCCATCCCGACTTCCACTTCGGTCGTTGAGTCCGCTGTGATCAAGGCTCCTTTGAGCCAGGTGTGGCACCACATCAAGCGTACGTCAACCCGTCGAACCAGCAATGACATATCACATAGACATATCACATAGTATACTCTTATATACCATCCATGCCGAACGAGTCTAACTTTAGTCAATCACCTTCAGTTCAGAACTTCAGCAACTTCTGGTCCGCCCTCACGTCGAGCGAATTCGTCAAGGGCACCAATGATGAAGCCGATGTCGTTCATTGGACCTTCAAGGATGGCACCGAGCTTGACGTGAAGCAAGAGGAGCACAGTGTACGCCATACGCCATCCGCCATCCGCCTCTTCCTATCACCTGGAAACTAATGAAATCACAGACCATCAACCACTACATCACCTACAGCATCATCACCGCGAAGCCCAATCTCACCTACTCGTCGGTCCTCTCCACCATCCGCTGTTACGCCGTCACCTCTGGTGAGCTTGAGGGCTCCACCTACATCCAGTGGTCTGGTAATTTCTCTAGCGATGCCGATGCCGGTATGTTATTTTCTCATTCCTCTCTCGTACTACCAGCCACGGGTGAAATATTCACTTATGAGAGAGCTTCCTTTTACTGACGGGAAAGCAGGAGTTATCGAGGACGCCAAGTTCAAGCGTCGTGATGCGCTAGCTGACTTGGCCAAGGTTGCGACAAAGAATTAGAAAGTGTACTGGTCTTTGAGTTCCACGTAAGATGAAGGGAGACTTGCCCAAAATATCAGACCGACTCAAGATTGTTGTCAGGCGTCAATGTATTATTAATGCGTGAGACTTACACGTAGAAGTATTCTACAATTGGAACTGTCTCTATCAATGCTACGTCTCGGTTCCTGTGCAGGGTTGAGTGCGGTGCATGCTTCCCTGGCGACGATAGGAGGCTCCCATCGAAGACTTCTCACACTCAATCCAGCAAGTGACTGTCTGGGACAAATGCCCCGTCGAAGTTTGATGTAAATTGGAGGTGAGGGTAGAGGGAGGTAGGTACTCGGAGAACGCTCGTGTAAACTAATATAAACGTTCAGCCAACTCTTGCATCAGGTGGGCACGGCAACCCTCCCTTGTACGACTAGTCCCTACCATGGACATGGTGTTAGAGAAAGCACCATCAAGACACTATATGCACCATGGTTAATAGCTCGTTATATCTCAGAAACATCATGACGGTGACTTCGTAAATGTTTATGCACTAATTAACTATTGTTGATCTAATGGCTCCAATGGATACCTCGCATCTTTCCATCTACAAGAGTCTACTCAATTGAGAAGGAAGGGGGAGAAGGTAAGGAAGGTAAAGAAGGTAAAGCAGCCCGATATATCACTTGTGCAGTAAAATATTAATCTTCCGTCCTATTCGGCCCAGCCAATGGACAATCATTATACCCCTCGGCCCAGCCCGGAATTTAAGGAACGACAGCACGCCTGGCCTGAACCATGTATCCCTATCGCCTAGGAGAAAAAAAAAGAGAAAAAGCCGTCCCAAACCCATTAGTTCAGCTCTTCTCCGACGCAGAGTGACCGAGGCGTTGCCAACACTCGTCGCAAATATACTGCGTGTCCAGAGCACTCGGGCCATTCCACACGCGGCGCGGGTGTGGAACACTGTGTTTGACCCCGATTAGCAGCTCATATAGATGTTCGGAACCGTCCAAAAAGCAGTCTTTTTGCTCAGGCGCGGCCGGGGGTGGGTTAGGAACGGATTCTTTGCCTGGGTTGCTGGTCAATCAAGGGACTCTTCCTTATTCTGGATAGAACCAATTTATCCTACCCTCTTCCCGTGTCCCGTTCTTGGTATCTTTATCAGTGTTGCTTGATGAACTCATCGTGCCGCGGGAGCTTGAAAAAGATGAATATTGAGCTGGTAGATCCGGTTTGGTTTGTTGTTTGGAGGATTTATCTCCCAAACCAGGGCGATGACACTGATAATGGATGAAGCGATGGAATAATAAGGCAAACAAGTTTTGGCGCGCTGAGAAGTATAAGACAAGCCAGTTGCCTCGATTAATTTTATATTTCAATGAAAATGTCGCAGAATTTGGGGGCTTGGTCACGCGTAGTTAATTATGTAGGCAGTTAGCCTGACAACGTGTAATTTGAAGAGGTCGGCAATGAGTCGGAAGCAAGGGAGAGCAGGACGCGACTCGCTAACACAATGTTTTTATAGTCGAAACAAGACGCAATGATGCGTCCTGTAATCCTAATATTCGGTGTTACCAGCCGGGCGGTCCATAAGATTACAACGTCCCGAACGAATAAGAGCCTAATTGTTTCGTGGTACAAAAGTCAACACTAGAATTTAATTAATAAAGGGCGGCATTTGACCATGCTCTGGTTCGCCGTGGGCCGTACTGAAACACGAAAGGTGAACATCCAAGCCCGCCTAGCCTCGTGTCTTCGAACTATTCGTCCAACAAGAACATGCAGCGCTCACAGTATCTACTATGGACGAAATGGCGTCACCCGACTCTGTTTGCTCCAGGTTGGACGTTGGGCGTTATTGCCATACCTCTCTCACTCACGATGGCAAGGCTTGAGAATGCTGAAACCTGAGTCACCTGGCCCACGGAAAGTAGCAAGTCCCACACCGGAATCAAGGGATGAGTCAAAATTTCAAACCACGGACGAAGAACGAAGAACGAAGAACGAAGAACGAAGAAAGAACACTCACGTGCCCGCTCCCAGGACGATGGGACGGTCAATTTCGGTTCGCCCACCCCGTTTCAGATGCCCATAATGGAATTCATTCATTCATGTGAATGAGCTGGCATGACAGACGATGCAATTCTCGGCCGATATGTGACGACAAGTTCTGTGCTACCTACCCACTGCGCCTTTCTCGAGGACTTAATGGGAGGCATTAGGCGAAAGTAATTTCCATCTCGGCTCGTACTACGAGATATTGGTTTCAGTGCGAATGGGATGAAATAAAGTCCCCGATGTGAGGTCCATGGAGGGTAGAGATTGGAGTCCTCGTGATGATGAAGATGAGTTCAAATCCAATACGGAGAAGCATCAACACGAACATCGGATAACTGTTAACCAACGAGACCACTCTTTCCAGTCTCCAGTCGAGCTCACGCCTATGTCGACACCATCTTCGTTCGGGACTCGTATTCGTTTGTTCCTCTTCAGCCTCGGCCAGCCCTGCCGTCACCGTGTCACTCCATCTGCCCCTCCTCTCTAGTCGTCTCCCATCTTCTTCTTTCGAGCTATCATCATAGTTGCCTAAAATTCTCTTTGCCATAATATTGATGAAAACTTCTTATAAATTATGCAACGTAGCTGTCTCCGGTGTAATCCCCCTTCGTGATGCCAGTACCCGGTAAATGCCTAGCATTTCCATGTTTGCTAGATGATTATCTCGTTCTAGAATTTCGGACGAAGGAGGGATGTCGTGAGAGCTTCACATCCATTTCGGTGGGTTCTACCATCAAAATGACGCTGATTCGGGCTATTCTTCCTACGTCGGGAATGAATGTGTTTTTCTACGCTCCAAGTTGTACCTCGAGGGTGATCGTCCAGTTGAATGCTTTAACCCCAGATTACATCCATCGTCAATTTCATACATGAAATTCAGATATGTCAGCCATGGAACCCACTACTTATTTTTGTTAGCTATTGTTATTGTCGTCATGAGTGATTGTTACATTAGACAGGTACTCAAAATGACACGCTTGGTGCTAAAGTTTGAAGTGCGATAATACGTGGGCTCTTGGGAAGTTTGGCCAACCTGTGTATACATGTTATCGTCGTGTAATGTTGAGGTTATGAAGGATATTCCACTATTTGCCCAGGATATTGCCAAATTTACAAAGAAGCTTTTAAGGAATCAGCTAGTATGCTCAATGTGTTATTTGGTTCCTGCATTACTAACAAGTAGGCTTATTTAAACTTTACTACATTTGTGTCTCGGCATATTTGATCCAACATGAATTAGGGGTCGGTTGTCAAGCCCCCTTTGCTACCCCCAACTTAGAGAGGGATGTTCATATCATCCCCGCTTGTTGGGCTAAATTTCATACAAGTATTGAAGAACTATCTAGCTCGAGCTGGTGTCGGTCATCATTGTCAGGAATAGCTCCTCAATATCTAAACTTTCCCACAGAGACCGACCTTCCCATACTTAGGCACTTCACATGAAGTTCCGTCTCGACCCCAAAGTCCCCCCACTCTATAATCTATATGAAATTGTGTTTGGGTATATACCTCTGACTTGCGAGTTGCATGCCCTCGTGAGCAAGTGCGATGAAATGTGATATATTAGGTATAAACACACACACGCACACGCACACGCAAATGTATATACACCTCTACTCAGATACAAAAGTTTAGATGAGTTCTTCGTGTTGAAATATTGCTATACTAAGAGGATTGGTTAGAGCTGTAGTTTTTATTTTCATTGCTTAGATGCTGTGAAGCCTTCAATGCTTGAGCGTTGTGTTCTCTCCCCTTTTCACGCACCCTTTCCAGATAATTATTTCTATGTTGGCACTGAAAAGTTGGGAGTTGAAACGATGCTACATAATCGAACAAACTACCTAGTATGAGAAGTTATTTGTATATTGGATATGTAGCTGTCTAGATGCAGTGAAACAACTGGTACTTTAACTGCTACCTACCTCGCTACAGTAGGTCGCCTATTATTAGCGTCTATTTAGGTGTTTAGCGACAACCAATACTGTCAGGGCCGTTGTCTTGTCGCAGAGGTACTGTTGCAGAGGTACTGTCGCAGGATTCAGTGGAGGTACCATAGGCACTGCCATGTACCTAAGGTACCTACCTAGTGGATACCTGTAGCTAGTGGGTTCGCAGGTAGGGATATTTACCCCACACACCCTTATTCGGCAGGTAGTGGGTAGTGTCCGCCTGGCTATTCGTCACTTTAGCGCGTGCGTCACCTGGACAACCGTGGCCACGTTACGGCGCAGGTAAACATAGCTAGGTACTTCTTAGGGTAGCACACATGGTTGGCTGCTTCTTGTCCGTCGCATCAATTCAATCATCAAACAGTCGAAGCGTGATATCAGCGCAATTTGCGTTCCTAACCCCATCTCCCGCAACCACGTGCATTTGGAATTTCATACGGAATTCCGGGAAGAGTTGATCTCGAGGCTATATTAATCAATTCCACCGGGAAGGTGGTGAAAGTGGTGAAAGTGGTGAAAGTGGTGAAAGTGAGACAAATACTCCAAAGTGCCGCCTATCCACTCGAGACCGACACCTAGACCGACTTCCAGACCGACATTGAGATAGAACACCAACATACCAACGAAAATTGGTCTCCCCGAATCGTTTAGAACCAGTGCCGCATCACTTGCGAGAACCATTGACACCATCGCATCACTTGCGAGACGGCGAGACGGCGAGACGGCGATCCGTAGGCAGGAAAGAAGGATGCCTTCTGCCGCAGAGGGCCCGACAGTGGCACTGTCGTGTATGTCATTCCCGTTCATGATCTTCCTTTTTTTGTCTTCTAGTTTTTAGAAATTACTAACCATCCATGTCCGTCGCATAGTCGCCAACAACTTCTGGGGTAAAGATGACGCGGGTGTCGGGCCGTTGCTCGACCGCATGGCCTCAGCGAAGCAGACGAGCGATGAACTGAGATCATTCTATAGCGGTAAGCATTCTCCTATCGTGCACATGTACACACACCCACATACAATGGACTGCTGCTAACTCGAGATCGCCACCAGCGCGCGCATCCATCGAAGACGACTACGCCCGAAAACTCATGTCCCTCGCCCGAAAACCCCTGGGATCGCACGAGATGGGTTCGTTAAGGACGTCGCTAGATACCGTCCGGGGCGAGGTCGAGTCCATGGCGAAACAGCATTCTGGTATCGCCGCGCAGATGAAGTCGGAGCTCGAAGAACCTCTGGCTGCCTTCGCCGGCGGCATGAAGGAACGTCGGAAGATCATACAGAACACGGTAGAGAAGATACTCAAGGTCAAGATACAACAAACACACTCGGTCAACAAGGTACGAATGCCCGCCATGAAATCCGACAGACCGCCATGCTGATGAAAGAACCTTACAGACACGCGATCGTTACGAGCAGGACTGCCTCAGGATCAAGGGCTACTTGGCCCAGGGACACATGGTCATGGGCCAGGAAGAGCGCAAGAACAAGGCCAAGTTGGAGAAGACCCAGATCAGCCTCGCCAGTTCCAACGCCGAGTACGAGTCCGCCGTCAAGGCCCTGGAGGATACCACGGCCCGCTGGAATCGCGAGTGGAAGGCCGCCGCCGACAAGTTCCAAGACCTCGAGGAGGAACGGTTAGACTTCTCCAAGAGCAGTCTGTGGACCTTTGCCAACCTCGCCTCCACCGTTTGTGTCAGCGACGATTCGTCCTGCGAGAAGATCCGACTATCGCTCGAGAAGGTGGACGTCGAGAACGACATTATTTATTTCATCACAGAAAGGGGCACCGGCCAAGAGATCCCCGACCCGCCCAAGTACATCAACTTCTGCCGCGGTGATGTCGACGACCACAGATCCGACGAGTCCGAGGACGACAACTATTCCGTCGCTCAGTTCCCGCGCAACATCAACCCGGCCTTCCGGACATCCTCGCCGCAGCCGTCAACCTACGAATCTCACCACGACCCCAACTCTGCCCTAGCTCGCGATCTGGGACATCTGGGACACCAGGAACCCGTGTCGCCCTTACATATTGAGCCTAACGTGAATATGCATCCACCAAAAGGCCACACTCCTCCAGTCATGCCTCCGCAAAATAGCCATCCCCTAGCCGTGTCTCATCATCAGAATAGCCGTCCCGTGGGTATGCCTCGCCAGAATAGCTATCCTCACGCCGCCCCCCCGCAGATCAGTCATCCTTCCACCATGATCCATCAACATAGCTCACCCCCGGTCATGCTTCCACCCCAAGACCCGTACACCAGCCAAGACCAGCGCACTGTCCACTCCATGCAGCAATACGAATCTTCTCGGTTCTCGGCGGTACCACACGATCCCTATCCCATGGATGGTATGACAATGCTCTGTCGCACGGATGGCACGAACTCAGTGGCAAGCCACAAGACGCCATCGCGTTTTGACAATATGAAGCCATCGGCTATGGCACCCAATGTAGCATCGCGCGTCGAAGTTTTCAACTCTGCGAGGAGCTCTGATGTGCCAGCACGTTATGAAGGTACGAACTCGGCAACGAACTCCAACGCACTATCACGGTATGACACGACCAAGACTTCCGCCACAGCCTCGAATATGCCACCACGCATCGACGGATTCAACAGCGCGACCAGCTCTAATGTGTCAACGCGTTACGAAGGCATCAATTCGGCTACTAGTTCGAACATTTCTGCACTTGACGACCATAGTGAATATTCGAACCCGACGTCGTTCTCTAGTCAAGAACCTCCTAGTGGGAAAACATCTCCAGTCAAGGCAGAGCCTGTCGTTGCGGAGCCCGCCATCGTCGTAGAGGCGCCTGTTGCGGAGTCAGCGAAGCGTATGTTGAAGAAGAGGAGCGGCTTCTTCCAAAATCACAGCCCGTTCCGGAGGAAGAGTACCAAGGATGTGTCCAAGGATGTCCGGCCATCGACGAGAAACACATGGGGTCCAGTGACCTCGCGAGACTCGACTGCATCCCGGCGTCCCCAACCCTATCAGTCGGAGTCGAAGATCATGCTCAAAGAGAGGACTGCTAGCCCTGAACCGATTGATGCCAACGCAACCTTGGCATTGAACGTGGGACAGAACGTTTTCCCGGTTGCCAACACAGACAAGCGCAATCAATCTAACAATAAAAGTGCACAACCTGCCGAAGAGGAACAGGATCCTATTGCACTTGCACTCGCCGAACTGAAAGGAGTTGTAGACCATAAGCAGTCGACAAGTCGGATCTCTGCCGACCGATATCATGGCATTTCTACACCAATCCCAGATCGAACACATGGGCAAAGGCAAAGCCAGACACAGGAGCCATATATACAACGACCTGCAGAGCGACCAGTCGAGAGACCCGTCGAGAGACCCGTCGAGAGACCCGTCGAGAGAGCCGTTGAGAGAGCCGTTGAGAGACCCGTTGAGAGACCCGTTGAGAGACCTGCCCAGAAACCGGTAGAGCGGGCCCAAGAGCGGACGCCCTTATTCACCCGCCCGGTGCCAACGCCTAGAGCTGGCAGCGACGCAAGTACCGGATTGAGAGGAACGCCACCTCCATCTTACGATACACCTGTCCAAAGACTCGGCGTGCCGCCACCTGCGGTCACGTCAAAAGCTATGCAGGAGGCGTCTAGGAAGTATACGGGGCAGACGAGACAGATGTTGAGTTCGAGTCGGCCTGCATCCGTTCACAACAGCGCCCCATCTCGCCCGACCACGAGGCAGGCCGATGTTCCCCGCGCAGCGTCGCCAGCGCCACCCCGAAGTGTCTCTCCTCGGCCCGGAACTCGGTCCGGAACTCGACCGGAGACACGGCCAGAAACACGGTCAGAGACACGACAGGCGCAGCGTTCCGCCTCACCCAACCCATATGGCGGTAGCCAGCACGGCGGCTCACCGCAGCCGAGCATGACACCCAAGCGCGGGTCGGAGCAAGGCTACTACCAGACGAACTCTCCAGCCGGCAGTTATTCCAGGGCAGCGTCTCCATCGCCCTACCGGGCCGAGTATAACCGCCCTGTCAGCAGAAGCAGCGCCATGGCGGTCCAGCTTGCCCCGGTAGGGGGTGAAGGGTCCGTTTATGGATCTGTGCGCAGCAGAGGAAGTGGTGGACGTCCAGGGACGAGCTCCAGCTCTCGGGCCATGAGCACCTACGATGGTCGCGACGGGGGCGGGCAAGAAAACAGACAGCGAAGCAGAAGCGTGGCCGATCCGTCTCGACAGTATACACCAGAGGGGCGTGCTATTCTACATTATGGTGAGTCGGATCTATTCTACCCTTTGATGATTGCAGCCAACTAACTTCTCTGCAGCACGGGCGTTGTACATGTATCAGGCGGCGATCCCCGAAGAGCTTGGGTTTGCAAAGGGCGATACCTTGGCTGTCGTACGGCACCAGGACGACGGCTGGTGGGAGGCGGAAATCCACTCGGGCCATGGGGTTGGACAAGGCGGGCTCGTCCCCAGTAACTACCTGCAGCCATGCTGAAAAGGTTTCTAAGGAGAAGGATGTCTTTTTAGGGTAGTAGTGGAAATGTTCGATTATAATTTCAACTGGGAATTCGAAAGGCCTCGGATCGTGTGGTTTTTTCGGCTTGCGCATATGCCTTTGGAGATGAGCTGCATATATGATGAATTGGGAAGGGGATGTTTCCTTGTCATTGTTGCTTGCGAGATGTTTGGAGAGAGTCTCGGTGTATAGCGAACGAGCATGAGTGTGTCTTTGAAGCTTTATTAGTTGCATATATGATGATGATGCAGAGAAAAGGGGAAAGGATCGATTTGGAGTTTATGAGAGATTGCGTTCATGAAATTGAGATTTGCTTAAATACTAAGTACATACAAACCGTTTTCCGATGCTTTAATCCACGTGAGCTAGATCTCTCTGAATGGTGAAAAGCAAGTAGACAGCTTCAAAAGGGTTGAATTGGGAACACGAACGAATAAATAAATACTGCCAATATATACATTTTGGGCCTTCTTGGCTGATGAAGGAGTGAGGGAGTGAGGGAGTGAGGGAGTGAGACTCCTGTTAGCCTTTACCTGGTAAGGTACCTAGCAGCATCGCTCAGTCGAGGAGGGCCGCTGTAACACACGGTAACACATGCCTGTGGGTACTTCCTATAACGAGTTCCAGTACCTAGGTAGTGAGTGAGTGGGTGACGTTAGGCCTCGGCGGGTGCCAAGACTGCCCGCTACCACTACATGCCAACCGAACCACGTCAACAACAAGATCAAATCAAGAGACAACAGTAAACTACAATGACAACTTTTATACACTCGATGACCATTTCGTCATAATTCCGGCGATAAGTTTGTTTCCCGTCTCATCAGTTAGATATTTACCGTCTGAGGTTTCTCGGCGGCTCCAGCGCCAAACGGCGCAAGTACCGTAGGGAAAATATGGTAAGATAGATGGACGAATGGATGGATAGATATATACATCTTCAGTTTGGTTTCACTGACATAAAACTCGCAGGAGTATATAAAGACACCTTACCGCGTCGCGACCTCACCGACGGCGAAGAAGACGTACCTAGGGGCTGTGCTATTCGTCTCGGCATCGCTCGTGCTGCTCGGCACTGCCGCCCTTGCCTACCCGGTCTTCTATTATAATTATGTCCCCAAGAAGCTCATCACCGTTCCCATACATTTGCAGTACAAGTGAGTATCGCCCATCGTTTATTTTATTCCTTTATTTTATTCCTTAGCGTTTCATCTTTATTCTATTTTCATTCCGTGCAATAAATCGTGCTAAACAACACGTAGTGCCGGACTCAACCCTTACGGCATCATATCCTTGTCTCCAGACCTCATGCTGGAGCAAGCCTACGACGTATCCGTCGACCTGACGCTCCCGCGCTCGCCCGCAAATCTCGAGCGCGGCAACTTCATGGTGGCTCTCTACGCCATGAGGTCGGTGCCAGACAACCCGGCCTTTGCCCACTCGACGTCCGAGCATCCCTACGAGCACGTGACGCCGGGCAACGTCGTCTTCTCCTCGCGCAGGCCAGCCCTGATCCCCTACGAGGACCCGCTGGTGTCGACGGCGTCGCGGGTCTTGTTCCTGCTGTACAATATCCTGTTCGCCCGTGCTTCCGAGACGGTGACGCTGTCTATCCCCATGGGCGAGCTCGTCCGGTTCAGGGGGGTGCTCCCGCTGTCCGTCTTGGTCGATGTGCAGGCGGGGCAGACGCTGCAGGTCTATTCGAGCACCATGACTCTCGTCGCACGACTCACGGGCCTGAGGTGGTTCATGTACAACCATCGCATCCTGTCGTTCGTGGCGTGTACGACGGTCTTCTGGCTCGCCGAGATGGTGTCTATGGGATTCGCTTGGGTGGTGCTAGGATGGATATTCCCTGGCCGCGACAGTGATATCATGCGTATTCCCAAGCTCGAGCACGAGGGTCGGGAAATTCGACATTGGGGTGATGAAGACGATACAGGGGTAAAGAAAGAAGACGACGACGTCGATATAAAACAAGAGACCCCGGAGCCTGAGTCGGGACCAGAGCCGGAAACGCTCGACAGGTCTCACCGGCACGCGGGCGACGCTGACGATGAGGGGGATTCCGAGGATGGCGCATCGGGTGCCGGGACGAGTTTTCACGATGGCAGGGGTGGCGGTGGCCAGGTGCGGAGACGGTTATCGCGGGGAGGGAGTGCGTGATCTAACTATCTCAATGAAGGAAGGAGTTGGGAATTATCATCTCACGGCTTGGCGGAAGCGGTGGTGTACTACAATAATGGAATAGAGAGATACCCTTCAAACCTTTCAACCAGGAAAAAAAGCAGCGACCCCTGAATGATGACGATATCGGATGGGGCGAGTATTGGTGTCCTAATCTAGCTGGACAAGGACGAGTACATGTATGTTGTTATATGTTTGGTATGGAAGTTTGTATAATGAGTGATAATGATTGATATTATTATTTATTATTTATTATTTATATCCTCCAAAGCTGCATAGAACCGTCCATCACTATATTCACTCCCGTCTTCTAGCTTGATATGTAGTAGTGGCATAAGATAATGTGCTTGTTACTTGCAAAATACATACCTTAGTCCAACACAGCATTCGATTCCATAACTACCATGAATAAGAATCATTGCCATAATATCCTACATTGTATATAGTAACATAAGCCTTCTTCCCCTATACAGTATCACCCATAGTTGATACAGTGTGTATCATTGAAACCCACCCTACTTCGCACTGTATATACGACCTTAACCTTGCCCTGGATTAACATCTGTTTATAGGTAGGTATCTTTATACACTTCCTAGGTATACTATAGTAAATATAATAAGCTTGTGTATATTTTGATATGTTGCATTTACTTGTTTTCTTTTCATTTCTTTTTTTTCCATCTTATATTTATTCATTATTTCATTTACACATAAAACATTTCTGTTTCGACTTTTTCAGTGGTCCCTTCGATGTGCCATTAGCCAATCCGAAGGGAGCAGGGACCCGGCAGGTCCCCCGCCATTTGGTACTGCATGTACTGTAGGTGCAGAGTATCTCCTGGGCTGTATTAGTCGCCTGTACTCAACTGCTGTCGCTGTACCTCGTTTTGAAACAACTAGACTCGACCATTTTTCCAGTGTCCCTCCCCTCGGCCTCTCATTGGACCCTAACCTAGGTGCCTTGGGTACTTCTAGGTATAGGCTATCTGTACCTGTAGAGTACATACAGTAGTAGGTACCTACCTAAGGTACGCCTGGACAAAGCAGACAAAAGTGCAGGTGACATCTAAACAACCTTAATAATAATAATAACACACATTTCTTTCGGCATTACCTTTTTATTTTACCTTTTGGCTAGGCTCTGCTATGGACTGAAATGTATACGTCATATTACCATAAGGTAGTTTAGCACATCAATCAGGCACATGTGTAGGTACCTACCTGTAGTTAATGAGTGCGGTGAAGGAGAGCAACAATACAGGTAGCTAGGTACCTAGGTAACCTAAGGTACTTAACTCCAATACAGCACCTCCGTGTCCCATTTCGATCTCTACAAGTACCTATATACATGTACGTACGTAGGCATCTGCACCTATGTACCTATACCGTATGTGTAAATATGTATTGTACCGGGTACCTAACACTTATAGTGTACTGATGGAGAGATATGGAGAGATATGGAGAGATATGGAGAGATAGTAGGTACTTACAGGTAACTTACAGGTAGAGATACACTCCACAACAGGCCAAGACCTGAGACTTTGCTTCGTCTCGCAAATAATCAACCAAATAATCAACCCCACCGCTCTTGTGAATTTCCCCGACATCGACCCCCATAAACCACCAAGACCACTAGAGACCACCAAAAACCACCAAAAAACTCACGACAGCAGACCCGGCCACAACAACCACAACAACACATTACAACACTAGCAAATCACCTGCAAACCGGACATGGTAGCAACGGCTCCTCCAGCCTTAGCCTTGCCCGAGTCGCTCCCTCGACCCAACCATCTCCCAACTGCCAGTCCTTAGCTGACCTTAGCTGACCCTATCTCTGCTGCATTGACATCTCTTGCATTGCATCGCTTGTCCCTCGCCTGTTGCTCTGTTTACATCTCGGCACCTGACCATCCTCGACTCGGCCTCGACTTCGACACGAGGTCAATAAAACAGTGTAGTCGTCATTGTTGTCGGTATTGCTGTAGTTCCGACCCCATATCCCATATCTTGCCTCCCATCCCCATTTCCTTATTTCCTTGTTGGCCAAGAAAGACACAAACCACCGCCCACCGCCCACCGCCCACCACTGCTCGGCTTCAGTATCGTTAACGCACCTACATACCTCCCAGCCTGCTACAAGCCTGCTACAAGCCTGCTACAAGCCTGCTACATGCCTGATACATGCACCGGCCAGTCAGACATACTCGGATGCCGGAAAAGTATCGAGTAGTTCATTGAACAAACGCTTTCAGGCCAATCCGCTCGTCTGTCACCGCCCTCGTCACCGCTATCACAGCTGTCATTTTCATCGACACCGCTCACCCGACCAAGACTGCTCACTCACTCTGCGATTTCGGTGCCGTCTCTACTTCTAGACTCGCAGTCGACAAACCACCACCAGCCTTCTCTACTCCCACCGCCTCGTCAGCATAGTCGGCATCGTTGTTTGGCGTTGTCCTCGCCTCCCCCTCAGCTCTATCCTACACGATGCCCTGTTTCAAGGGCATCGCCGTCAGCATCCATGCCAACTCGGCCCCTATCGCCGAGTATGGCATGCAGAAACAATCCCGCCTCTCGCGCATTAGCACCTATATACCCGTGCCTCAGCCTCAGCTGAATCCCGACACCTCGAATCATGAGCCTGCCAAGTTCGCCATATCCATCACCCTGCTCACCCCCGGCCACCCTATTCCCTACACCACCCCGAAGCCGACGTCCGACTGCCCGAGTCCCAAGCCTCTCTACGCCGGTCCTCTGCCCTCGTCCACCACCGACCCCTCCAAGCATGCCAACACCGTCACCCCCTATATTCCCATGACCCACTCTGAGAATGAGACCATTGCTGCCTACATTTACTTCGACGGACGGGCCAAGGAGGAGGTCGCCACGCTCCTGCGTCCCGGCGAGGAGACCTGGGTCAACTCTCGCTGGGTTCAAGTCCCCGAGATCGAAGGTGGTGGCCTTGCCGAAAGGGAGTTCTTGTTTCGCGAGGTAGGTCTGGAGAGGTGGCTCAATGGCCTCGATCTCAAGGGCCATGATGCCGCCGAAAAGGTAGAGAAGAGAAGACAGAAGTTCGAACGACGTCATCGCCGCCAAAAGTCCACCGCCCAGACAGGCGATGATCTTGACCCCGAGAAGACTCACCGCACGCGAGACACCCTGACCTACCGCTCAGATGACCAGGCCCCTCTGGGAAGCTCCGAAGATGACGACTCTCTGTCCGACGACGACGACGAGCCGCCCGAGGCCACCGGCCAGATCAAGGTGGCCATGTTCAGGGTCATTGCGTCGGGCGAGATCAAGAAGGGAGAGTACTCGCCCCAGTTCGATGCCCACGATGACGACGACGATAGCGACGGCGGGAACAAGGACGGGAGCAATGGCGCCATCGACGCCGACGTTGAGCACACCACTAGTTTTGCGAAGCCAAAGACGCTCGATCCCAAGACGATAAGCACTCAGACCGTGACGGGTATCGATGGCCCCGATAAGCCTTACGCCGTCTTCACATTCTTCTACCGCGGCCAGCGTAGGTGCTCTCCCGCCCATGCATGTGCTACGGGGTAGATACTGATACGAATTTCTAGGGCAACTTCAGAAGATGGGCATAGTCCCTGGACCTAAGGAACCCCAGAAGACGCCTGCCGCAAAGCGACGATCGACCTTGGATTTCTCGGGGCTCGGCCCGTTAAAGTCGACCGGTACCGTCGGATTCTCGGCCTTTCGAGATCAGGAGACGGAAGCCGCCAACCGTCGCAAGGCACGGCGGAAGAGCAACGGCCACGTCAGTCGTACCATGGATGACGACAGTGACGACGACGACGACGATGAAAATCCACTGGCCAAGATGGAGGATGTTGACGATAAGGTCGTCAAATCCCATCTCGAACCCGAGGACGCCAAATTGACAGGGGAGTTGCAGGCGGGTATCGATAGGATCCGAGTGAGCCCTCTGCCCTTCACACACTACATACAACCTTTCTTATTATGATGGTTCATCTATACTGACAGTCGACCCGTAGCTTAAGCGTCAGCATTCTGCAGAACCTGAATCTCTCGGAAACAATCGAAAGTCGCCCAGTACCGGACCCCATGCTGGAGATGCCACCCCTCCGGAGACGGTGCAACCTAATCAACCGGTTCCCGATGCTGCGCCCAGTCTGCTCTCCCATGCATTCACGGCCGAGTCTACCATCGGCAGCCCGATGAAAAAGCAGAGAGCTAACGCAGACGGCACCACGGAGGATCGGTCCGCGAACTTCCCATCGGCCATAGGGGATGTGCTGGGTAGGGCTCATGCCGATCAGCAAAAGAAAGCATCGGTGCCGACGGTGCAAATTACGGGGATGAGGAATTGTAGGTATATAAGCTAGGTTTGAAGGTGGAGGACAACGCAGAAGAGAAATCCCCAGCTGTTCCTTCACAAAAGGGGGTGATTTCTCGCGAACAGTCTATACCATAACTAGAAGGCCTGGAACGCAGTTTTGCGAGCGAGATGGGACGGCTTGCTCGGCCGATCCGCCATGACGGTGTATAGAGTCATAGCGGGACGCGCCGTGAGAGCAACAGCGATCAAGCCCAAATGAGAGTACTCGAGGCCTAGCATACATAGGAGGATACATAGGAGGATTACACGAGGGTGTTTCTCAGGGTGGGTTGGTCCGCGCTCTCTCTCGTTCAACAGCAGTCAGGTAGGTATGCCGAAACGGCGTGGACGAGGCGAGGGGCAGGCATTTGGTCACGCAGCTGGAATCCATTGTTTCAACGGACCGGCTACCTATCTTGTTCGTGGGCCGTGGTGAAAATGGAAATTAGATATGGATATGGACCTGGGCTCGGTTGGACATGGGAATCAGGATTGCACGGTATTCGTGTGGTCACATGTTGACAACCCCTATTTTTTTTATTTTTTTTTGATCTTTGCGTACGACGCCCAGGTGCGCAATATAGCGAGCAGCGAGGTGTCGAGACACAATGAGAGTTCGTCACGCAACATTGCCCCATGTCCCTCCTGAATGAGTGATTCTGTATACCGGGATGTTGTCTGTGTTCAACCTGGGGTTTAAGAATGAGAACGACGTGTAAGATTAGCTTCGAGGTGTGACCGAGGGGTGTCGAATCCTTGTGCTCTCGGGTCGGTCCTCTTATTTATGTCTGGTCTGTAGACTTTGAGAGACGGGAAGTCAAGGCAAGGGATTCGCGGCAGATGACTCGAGGTGGGAATGGCACGTGGGGGGTTGTGCAGGTCGACGGGTATACATGATTATATTCTGCGAAATGATGAAATCATGCATATATATGTATTATTTTTTTTCAAGGCACATTATATGCACACAGATTAAAGTTATTTGATATGAACTAGATATTCTAATGCTACCACACAATACCAAACACCACTTGACTCAATAGTCAGTTGCCTTGATCCCATGTGCATCTGCAACTCGCCGCAACTCTCTATTTGATTCAGGAACTGAGTTCAGGAACTGGGTATGGCTATATCATCTGGAACCGAGAATCAGGATTAGCTAGGGGTCCATGATGCAGGATCCAGTAAGTGGACGAGAGAATAGAGGCAATGTGTCTCGGGGAAGATGGATCAGACTGTTGAGCTTGATATATTAAGAGAATCAACATGAAGAATTCAGTTGGCTGTTCTTAGAAGTAGGTAGTCATCATAATCAAAGGCGATACGGTACCACTGTGTATTTGGACCTAGTACCGGTACAGGAATGTCGGAATCAAAGAAAAGGTTTGAAACTCACACTTGTAACAGATAATTGATCAGATTGATAGAACTATTGCTACCCAATCAATAATTGCCGGGAGTTGAGTCAATAGCGTTGAAGATGAAGATTAGAAGAGTAAAAAACGATTGTTGAAGTTTATAAAGGTAGGGAGGAAAAGGAAAGGTTATAAAAGAGTTAGACAGAGCGGGAGTCACGTGCGTGGATCAATGCCCACTCTTATCATAGATAGGTAGATCTGTAGATAGATAGGTAGATCGATAAATCGACAGATAGGTAAAGGTACATATGTACATACATGTATGTATACATTATGTACTCAGTAACCGTGGGTCATATGGAAGTACCTAGGTAGCAGTGGGGGAGGAGCTATGACCAGGTCAGGCAAAGTCGCTCAAAGTCAGCAAACCGACGAATCGAATTGACCCGACTGACTAGTCTAACTAGAGCTGACTCTTGACTTGACCTGACCAAGCTTGAACTTGACTCGACCAAGACTCTCTCCTCATTCTCCTCCTCCTCATTACGACAACATCACAGCAGCAACAGCAACAACCACCACCATCGCCAGTGAGGGAATTGAACTAGTCGATCAAATCTCCACTCTTCTTTCATTGTCGACTTTCGCCGCCATCTCGAGACCGTTACCGACACCGTTACCGAGAACGTTTCCTCTCCCTTTTCCTTTCACCGGCATCGAACGACAACGACAGTGACGACAGAACCTCGATTGTGCATCGACATCTTCCTCGTCTTCTTCTTCTACGTCTCCCTCACTCCAGAAGCTGAGGTCATACAAGACAAGACAAGCAAGCAAACAACATCTTTCGTAGCCAATCTTGGTAGCCAATCTTGGCCACTTCGACCCCCTCGATAAAATACCGCCACCATCCAACAATCCCACCTCCTCATATCGACGACGACGACGACGACGACAACAACAACAACAACAACAACAACAACAACAACGACATCGACGGGTCTAGATAGTCAGTCAGTCAGTTAGTTAGTTAGTTACGAGCTCGGCATATCATCGATTGCCCATTCAAAAATGACCGCCGTCCGCACAACCACCGCCGTCCGAGCGACACGTGCCGCCCTCCATCAATCCACTCAATCCACCGCCAACTCTTCCACCCGCCAGTTCACCGCCAGCGCCCGCACATCGGCATCCCACGGCCCCCAGTACGACCCGCCCACCGGCTGGCTGTTCGGTGTCAAGCCCGGCGAGAAGTACCA
The DNA here is from genome assembly GCA_902806585.1 of Xylaria hypoxylon. Lineage (NCBI taxonomy): Eukaryota > Fungi > Ascomycota > Sordariomycetes > Xylariales > Xylariaceae > Xylaria > Xylaria hypoxylon. Next base: position 105,308 of record CADCXB010000058.1, read on the forward strand.
GAAGGAGGGGTGGGAGACGCCTTTCTTCTACGGCTTCTGCGGCTCCCTTCTCTTGGCCGGTGTTGCCTATGGATTCAAGCCTGATACTTCGTGAGTTTCAATCCTTTATTATTCTATCTTGTCTCTATTGCCTTGCCTCTATTGCCTTGCCTATATCATCTTCCCTTACCTTGCGCATTCCTTGTTAATCATTACCTACCTCCGCAGGATACAAACTTGGGCTCTAGAGGAGGCGAGACGGAGGTTAGAAGCCGAGGGTATCCTGGACGATCCCGAGAAGAAGTAAATAGATCGCCACTATCATCATGACTACGTCCTCGTCGGGTGGCTGGCATCCATGAGACTGTCACGTTTTACTGGCCTGGTGACTCGGATAAACAAAACAAGTGTACTACTCCGAAAGACAAATACTCTATTCTTACTCGGTTCGGCTTGACTGTTGTGCATGGCATAGAATTCACTTGTCGTCATCCTCTCTTCCGTCTCTCTGTCCGCTAGGCCAACTGACTGACTAGCCGACTGATCGGATGAGTGATTGCCAAGTTTCGCTTTGCACATGTGCCAACATCTCGGAGACGTTGTATGGGGCGGGTCAATGCGCGGACGGACGAACGGATGAATGAATGGATGGATGGATGGGTGGGTGGACAGATGGACGGACGGACTTTCCTTTTTCACTTTTTCGGTTCATTTAGAGAACTCATGCCATACATACACAGATATACACATACATAGAACACGGATTCGCCTCCCAATGGCTAGTTAGAGGTTGATTTTGTTGTTGTTTGGTTATTTGTTGTTTCTGTTGCCGCTGTTGTCACCTCGACTCTCCTGATTGTTTGCAAGTCGATCGATCCATGCCTCTCCGTCCGCCTATTTAGTGATCTGCTTCTCTCCAGTAGGTCGTGTAGCATGGATCCACAGCGTGACACATGTTTTGTAGTGTTGTCGTCGTCGCTGTATGTATGTATATATATACCAACTGCGACAAGTGGTTTGTAGAGTGGATTTCTGTGGCCGATTTTTATTGTCTTAGTGTTGATTAATGCCTTGTAATAGACTAGGATTAATTTACTTTTATTTTCTTTACATTACCGTATTAGACTAGAGCGAGCGGCAAGGTAGACGGAGACGGGTATATGCACATGTTTGTTGATATATCTAGCTATAAATGTGCCGGAAAAGGTGTGTGATGAGAGTATATGCCTAGATATATCGGAGCGCTCCACCTATCCATATGCCCGTCTGACTTGCTATCCATCCTACCTTGTTCGTCGGTACTACGAAGATAAAGACGAGATGTGATAAAGTGAGATCAGAATATATGGTGTCATATGTTGTGTACGCTGCTGTACGCTGTATAAAACGCCATGTTATCTATCTACGCTTACTCCTCAACTTGGAGAAAAGGGGGAATGAAATCAAATTCAGGTGTAAAAATTATCATCGTTTTATGTCCATCCGTCCATCTGTCTTTATTCATTGCTACCTGGTTTCCATCCTTCCTACACCATCGCTCGCACTTTCATGTCATAGGCGGGACAACCACTAGGTAGCTAGGTAGTGTGGTCGGTTAGTGAGCAGCCTCGATTGTCATTGCACAAGTCTTGCTCGCTAAGCCGTTCTTCTCTTTCTCTTCTCCTTTCTTCTCTTCTTTTACTATTTTCATCATTTATCTGAGTGTCTGCTGTCTATCTGTCTATCTGTCTATTCGTCTTCTTTCTCTCGTCTTCGCGCCTTGCTTATTTTCCTCCGTTCTTTCACTGTTTGAATTTCGTTCTAGATTTCGGCAACAAACACGATCAAACGCAGTAAGTAAAGACTTCCAAGACTCGCCATGCCCTCTGCCAGACGATAGGTCCTGTCTCCCAATATAGATAGGTATATCCCCCGCGACCCCTTTTCACTACCAGACAGGCATGGCTCCCTCCCTCCCTCCCTAGCCAAAGCGACTAGTATCAATGTCGGTATCCATATTAGCAGACATGGCTCCAGTCGTGCTCCTCGTCACCATACTGTATCGCCTCGATCCATCCCTTCATGCGCAGCGCGATCTCGCCCGATTCCTCGTGCTCTTTGAGGCCGCAATCGACGGGCTTGCCCTTCCAGCTGATAGTGCGAACGGGGCTGACGATGGCCGCGGTGCCGGCGCCGAAGATCTCCATCAACCTTCCCTCGGCCGATGCCTCGGCGAGCGCAGCCATGGTGATCTTGCGCTCGGAGATGCGCCAGCCCTCGGGCGCCAGCCTCTCGCGCGCGAGCGAGAGGATGGAGTCGCGGGTCACGCCTTCGAGAATGGTGCCGTCGAGCGGGTGTGTGATGAGCTCCTTCTGCCCTGTCTCTTTATCCCGGAGGGCGACGAACAAGTTCATGGTCCCGACCTCGGTGACGTACTGCTCGGGCCCGAAGAGCCATAGATTCTGCTGGAAGCCGCGACTGGCGGCCTCGAGTTGCGGGAGAACGCAGGGCGCGTAGTTGGCACCGAGCTTCTTGTCACCGACACCGCCCGGCCAGGCGCGCACGGCATAGTCGGTGGCCTCGAGCGCTATGGCCTTGAACCCCGTGGGGTAGTAGGGGCCGACGGGGGAGGCGATGACGAAGAGGAGGGCGGAGCCGGGCGGACCGACGCCGAGGGTCTTCTGGGTTCCGATCATGGTGGGCCGCAGGTAGAGGGAGTAGCCGCGCTGGTCGGGGATGAAGCGCTCCTCGAGGGTGGCGAAGCGGGTGATCAGATCGATGAGGGCGGAGGGCGAGAAGGTGGGCAGGGCGATGCGGGCGGCGGACTTGTTAAAGCGCTCCATGTTCTTGTCGGGGCGGAACAGACGCACGTTGCCGGCCTTGTCCTTGTAGGCCTTCATTCCCTCGAAACACTCGAAGCCGTAGTGGAAGACGCACGTGGCCGGGTCGAGAGAGAGGTTCTGGTATGGCTGGATGGTGGGCGTGCGCCAGCCCTCCGTCTGTGTCCATTCTATGGTTAACATGTGGTCTAGATGGGTTTGCATTCGTTGATTAGTATATAAAATAAGCCGAAGAGGAGGAGCAGGAGGATAAGGGGAGGATAAGGGGAGGAAAGGGGAGGAAAGGCAAGGAGGACAAGCCAAGCCATACCTGTGAAGTTCCGGCCAAATATCAAAGTGCTCGGGTCAACCAAGGATTTAGGATTGGTGGTCTTGTGAATGACGAGCTTCGAAGGGTCGACGTCGACGGGCTTAGCGGTCGAAGCGGCCTCGGGTTGTATGCTATACATTCTCCTCGCTGCGTGCGAGGCAGAGGCAGACAGGATAGGCAGGGCAGGCAGGGCAGGCAGGGCATGCGAGGGGCGACGAGCCGCGGCAGTAGACGTCGCCCTCAGAGCCCTCGCACATCGCGGGAGCAGTGGTCGAATCATATCGTCGTCGTCTGATGGTGTCGATTCCAGATGGAACAGGTAAAGATGGAAACCAATAAATAAAAAAATAAATAAAATAAAAAAATAAAAAAATAAAATTGGAAAAGCTTTCGCTACAATGCCGGACGACAAAACAAATGAAAGTATTCCTAATCAATCAATGACTGATCCAAGTAGTCAATTGGATTTGCAGAACATGAATTGAGATGGTCCTATATGTAACCGCAATAGCAGAATGGTGAAACCAAAAGTCGCGGGATGCTAGAAAGTAGTGTCTGTCTCGTCTCGTCTCGTCTGCAGGCAGGCAGTGTGCAGGATTAGGGACTCCCCGGTTGCGATCTCGGAGTGCGCATCGAGGCGGCTAGGGACGGTCACTGCTACATAGCCAATCGAGCAATGCGACAAACTGATAACTCCTCTGGTGGCTGAGCTGATAATACCTGTGTATTTTGGTGGGTTTTAGTGGGTTTTAGTGGGTTTTAGTGGATATACAAGCTATTATATAATTTATAGAGTACTTAACGCTATAATACCAGCGAGCCTTGTGAGCCTAAGGAGAGCGGCGGATTAAAAGAAAAAATATATTGCTTTCTTTCTGGAGTGAGGGTTGGCGCGAAGCGCATGCCCTCCGGAGGTCAAAAAATTTAAAAAGGATGTTAAATTGTGGTTGTCGCAGCGTAGCCGCCTAATATTAAGTACTCTATAATTTATAACGCACGGGCATTATCAGCTTAGCTACTAGAGGAGTTATCAGTTTGTCTATAGACTCTAGCCAATCGATAGCGAGCATTCTGTCAGGTACCGCGCCACAGTCAATCATATCGAGTCACTCGCCATGACCACTTTTGTGGCTACATTAGGTATGACGCCCCTTGTAACCTACTATGTAGGTACTATGTATAGTGGGGTTAAAGCTGATATACTGATATTCCCATAAAGAGGCATTGATTGATCTTTAGGTAGCACCGATAACCCAAACAGTCGATGAGCTGAGGCCTGCATTAGAACTTAGAAGAGCCTCAGATCAATTGTTGCGACTATAGCTCCTTTCTTCCCTCACTCCCCCTATATCTACCTTCTGGGACCATTACGACGACATCCCGAACAGCCCCGGCTCATCGAACCAAACGATCGATACTTGTTTATATCTATTTATTTATTTATCTATTTATTTATTTATCTATTTGTCTAGTTATTTATTATTTTCATTTATTCTTGTCTTCGCTCTTGCGCACGCACGCACTACCACCACAACCACAACCAGAACAACGACATGAGGGTCGACGCCAACCACCGAGCAGCGCCCACATTACCATCTTGTCGCCCAACATGTTCTCCTCGTTGAAGAGCTTCTCCTCCAACATCAACTCCAACTACTCCGTCTCCCAGACCGTGTCGTCGACCGCCGGCGCATGGAAGATCTACGACGCCAAGAAGAAGTCCACCCAGAAACCCTACTCGGTCTTTGTGTTTGATAGGAAATCGCTGGACTCGCACGGTAATCGCCACGTTTCTTTCCACCTCCAACAGTCTGCTCAAACAGTCTGCTCAAATACACCACCGCACCAGGACCACACTAGGATACATACTAGGATCATACTAGGATCATACTAGGATCATCCATACTAGGACTACGGCTGATACCGTTTGTGTCTAAAAAGGAAATACATTGAATAGGTCGAGCGCCTCGTCTTTTAAACGCGCCGCTGAAGAGGTCAGTCCAGTCCAGTCCGTCTGTCAGTCTTATGCCGTACAGCCAACAATCGATATACGCGACCAAGGAAGAGATGAGGAAGAGATGAGGCCGAACGGAACCGGAAAGGACGGGCCGATACAGGACAAGACGGCTAATACATCCAATAGGTCGTCGAACGCTTAAAGAAGGAGGCATCGTCGTTAGCCCGCTTGCGCCATCCCAACGTCCTCGAGCTCGTCGAACCCGTAGAAGACACGAGAGGGGGCGGGCTCCAGTTCGTCACCGAGCCCGTCACCACATCCCTCGCCAGTTTACTGCAAGAGAAGGATGACCAGGAGAGGACCGGCGGCATCGGAGGGAGGTCCAGTCGCTATGTCACCGAGGATTCCGATGGCGTCAGGCGGAGGCGCGAGCTGGAGATCGACGAGCTGGAGATTCAGAAGGGCTTACTCCAAATCAGCAAGGCCTTAGAGTTCCTTCACGAAAATGCCGGGCTCGTCCACGGTAACCTTACGCCCGATTCGGTTCTCATCAATGCAAAGGTAGGTCTGTTTCTTTATTTCCTTTTTGGGGGCATTTGTCCCTCTTTGGCACAGCTTCTCCTGCATTTATCCCTCTCGCAAAATGTCTTCTTCGGGAATTACAAGAAAGACTAACGTCATTTCTAGTCGGACTGGAAAATCAGCGGTCTCGCATTCTGTAGCCCTCCCGAAAATTCATCGAAACCTACATCAGTCCAGCCCATTAATCTCTCCGAAGCCTTGAATCTAGACACCCGTTTACCGCGATATGTACAAATCAATTTAGACTACACCTCCCCTGACTTCGTTCTCGATAATAACCTCACCTCATCTGCCGACATGTTCTCGCTGGGACTGTTGTGCATTGCCTTATACAATTCTCCCCACCGTTCCCCCATAGAAACGAGTGGGAGTTTATCCGCCTACAGACGGATATTTACCTCCTCCTCCACCGTGCCATCGTCAGGAAACGACTTCTTGTCGAAGCGCTCCTTGCCAAGGGATCTCGCGAATCATATCCTACCACGTCTGATTACGAGGCGGCCGGCACAGCGCATGACGGCGCGTGAATTCCAGGAAAGTCAATACTTCGATAATATCCTTGTCTCGACAATTCGATTTCTTGACGATTTTCCCGCCAAGACTCCTAGCGAGAAGTCATCCTTCATGAGAGGGTTGAACAAGGTCCTTCCGTCTTTCCCGAAATCAGTTATGGAGAAAAAGGTGCTCCCGGCCTTGCTCGACGAACTGAAGGATAGAGAGCTGCTTTCACTCATCCTTCAAAATGTGTTCAAGATTATGAGTCTGCTGCCATCTTCGCGGCGCGCTTTTGGGGAGAAAGTACGTCCGAAGCTCAAGGAGATCTTTGTCGAGAATGCGAAACAAAGTCAAGAGAAGGATACCGCCCGAGACGCTGGCTTGATGGTTGTTTTAGAAAACACCAATTTGATTGCTGAGAACAGTTCGGGCAAGGAATTTAAAGATGGTACGTACCTATCCAGCTCCGTCAATGAAATCTTCATACAATCTACTTGTCCCGTCGTTATCCCGTCCTATAATACGTTGGGATCACGAATTTCGATGCGGAGCTACCTTCAATTTTCAATCATTTACTTATCGCACACTACATCTTTTAATGGTGATTTTCGACCAGTTGCTAATTTATCCCTAGACATTCTCCCAATATTTCTCTCCACCATCGAATCTTCTACGCCATCCCTAGTTGATGCGGCATTGAGAGGTCTGCCGGATGTGCTGCCCATTCTCGATTTCAGTACTATCAAAAATGAACTATTTCCCGTCGTTGCTACTGTTTTCAGCAAAACGAATAGTCTGGCAATTAAAGTGCGCGGTTGTCGTGCATTCGTCATACTCTGTGGTGGTTCTAATGAAGCAAGCTCTGGCGATGGTGGCCTCGACGGATTGGCACCGGATAAAAAGAGGAAAACGTCTTCATCGAGTGCTCTTGATAAATATACCATGCAGGAGAAGATTGTCCCCCTAATTAAAGCGATAAAGACGAAAGAGCCTGCCGTTATGATGGCTTCCTTAGACGTTTTGCGAGTCGTAGGAGACAATGCTGATGCAGAGTTCGTGGCGATGGAAATCTTGCCGATTCTTTGGAACATGAGTCTGGGCCCGCTGCTAGACCTCAAGCAATTCCAAAGCTTCATGGGACTGATTAAGTCACTGTCTCGGAGAGTGGAAGATGAACAGACAAAGAAACTACAAGAGCTGGCTGTAACCAACGGGGGAGCCGTATCTGCTCCGGCATCAAATGACGATTTCTTAGGTTTTGGAGGTGTCACAGGAACTACGTTCGATACGGCAAACGGGACGACGCAAGACGACTTCGAGCGCCTAGTCAAAGGTAAAACAACCTCAACGTCGATCAGCTCGATGAATGGCGGGTGGGATGCGGCGCCAACCCCTACCGCGGCCCCTTCGGCAGTCAAGTCACCTACGGCCCAGTTCTCCTGGTCTACACCAACTCCTGCCAGTGATAGTCAATTCAACCCTCCCAGGGCACAACCACAACATTCATTCCGGACGGTGACACCCGATTTAGCCGCTTTCAGTACTCTCAGTCCTCAAACTACCCAATTCTCGCAGCCCCTACAGCCGACCTTCAATACGATACAGAACAGCTCTACCACGCAGCCAACCTCGACCGGCATGAACTGGCCGTCCGCTACTGGAGCTACAACGAATCCCTGGGCTCCCCCCAGCGCTTCCAAGCCCATGTCGCATGTTCACTCGTCCATGAATACAATGACATCCAGCTTGTCGAACATGAACATGAACCAGCAGCGTCCCTCTATGAATCAATCCTCATCTTTCTCTCTAGCTCCACCACCTTCCAGTGGAAGCACCACACCGTCTGGGTTTCGACTACCACCACCATCTGGAGGAGTACAACGGCAAGCCTCGTCGTCGAGCTTCGGGCCTGTGTCTCCGCCAACTGGAAGCATGAATAGCATAATGAACCCCGGGGGCAACGGAAATATGAACAGCATGATGGGCGGTGGGATAAATGTATTGACGCCGACCTCGCAGATACCCCAGCAACAGCAGAAACAGCAGAGCGGTGGTTTGGATAAGTATGAAAGCTTACTGTAATGAATGATTGACGAGAGAATTGAGACCCAAGGCTTTGCGAGTAGACTGCAAATATGGCACGTGGATAATGAGTCAAAATGTTCTGTAGTAACCCTGCTTGGGTGAGATGGCAGCTGTGGTAATAAGAAGTAAATATACCTCGCACAATGTAGCTTGGTGATATGATCCGTTATGTCTGTAACACCGAAGACAGACACGAGGATGAGATGAAAGACATGACTAGCGAGGCATAGTTGGCGGGATATAGCATGTACCTTATTAGCAGCAGATGTTAATGAAAACTGAACTAAACTCGTTGTATTTATTTGATTTGCTCAGCGCTGCCGCTTAATTTTCTTGTGTAGGATCTTGTATTAATGATAAATGTTGTATAGAAATAAAGTAATATATCGCATTATCCTATTACCATATGCATTATGGGTGGTGAGGGTGAGAAAGGGGGTTAGTTCTCTTTAAGTACCTAGGGAGTTTATTAATACCTCTAACTCTTTTCTTTCTGTTTCTCTCCTTTTTCTCATTCCTCCTCTTTATTTCTCCCTCGCTTTCCTTTCCTTTTTTTTGCCCTGATTCTTATTCACTAATTCTATATTTAGCCCCAACTCTGTGGCGTTAGTGGCGGCTACACCTTCTAGTGAGCAAGTCTTCACCGAATCCGTAGATGGGAAAATAAAGAACAGTAAGCTTTCAGGTGCTTGTCTTGAAGATAATCACTAAGAACCTCGTATACTAACTCCAACGGGTTTGAACAAGCGAGATATGGTGACTGCCGCCCGTAAATTCTATGGCACTTGTTACTAAAAGTAGCCTAACCGGATCGTCGGTTATGTTACCATTGAATACAGGATATTGATGCTGTCGAGAGAATGAAGACATAGATATAGCACCGGTCATCGTGAGTAGTCCTTGTTACTACATTTAAAGTTCCAGTCAGACTCGTCTGCTTTGTCTCAGCCTACCAGTGCCCCCTATGTGGTATCAGCACTATGTGTACCTAGGTAAGCTATTCGGTCAACGATCTCGTCTAGTGTGGTGGTATAGATTTACCTATGAATACGTAAAATCTCCAGTGCACCTCGATGTGGCATCGGTGTAACTTGTAGTTAATCGATTGGAGAACCTATATAATGTAGCCGAATAGCTATTTTCATCAACACTTAGACGCAGGCCTATAGACGCAGCCAATAGAAATAATAATCAGTGCCAGACGCAGTTAAGACCGCTGTAGCTAGCATTAACATATGCATCTCAGTTTATTCCTTTTCCAGTAATGTAGTGTCTCAAGGTGGCATCTTGAGAAGATGCTATTAATACCACATCATTTCATACTATAAGAGGACACACCTTGTCTTGATCTGGTCGATATTTTCTTCAACTCTCAGCTTATCTCGTTAACTCTGCATTAAGTCGTCAGTTTATGTCATTCATTGACCAAACTGTGAAGATGTCTGCCGACTCTGCACCGCAATTTGTAGTACCTCCCAGCTTATCCACGTACGCGAGACCAGAGACGTTATCCGGACCAGCGAACCCTTCTACCGAATGTTCAGCACTTGAAGCTTTATCATCCGATGGGTCTAACCATACTTTGGTGGGCGAAGCTCAGTCACCCAGCAACGACTCAACAGTCTGTCAAGATACCAACGCAGAACCTGTAGTACATGAAGTGTCCCTCCCAAGAATACCAACATACAAGGCCCTTGGTCTACTTTCTATTACTATCCTTGCGGGAGGGACTATAATTGTACTTGCCGCACTGTCATTCCTGGTCTTCTTGTGGTATGGTGAAGGGTCCGGTATTGGTGGAGAGCATGCTACTTCGACATGGAGAAGGATTATGCTTCGCGACTCGCTCCCCCAAGTTATCACCTTGACATCTCTTGCCATGCGTGTGACCATTGCCGCTCAGACCACACTCTGCACCTCCATGTGTGCCGCCCTGATTCTGGAGAGGCGTAGGGTACGCAAGTCCCAAGCAGCACAATTCTCGATTGCCCGAAGTGTGAATGATGGGCCCTGGAAACTCATCTTGACACTTTTACAAGATGTTCCCACTCACATATCCTTGTGCCCTGAGTCCATCCTCATAGTGCTTCTCGGTGTTGCAGCGCTTGGAACACAATTCACATCGACCATTCTACTCTGGGATTTGGGCGATGCTAGCTTGGCACAATTTCCTTCAACAACACTCCTGAACCTTTCAGCAGCAGCCGACACACTGATGGAAATCAACACTCCATATTGGAGCCAGCGGCCTCGTGCATTTGCTTCGTTTGGAGAGTCCCCGCCGGGCTACTTCGCACAACCAAACCAACATGGCATGAGTGACACTGGGCTAAAGCGTCGAGTACTGTTGCCTTTTTCCGATGTAGAAAGTAGGACTTCGCTACGTAGTTACGAAGGGCAGGCATTTGTCCAAAGCTCAAGGGTCGCGTGTATGGCCCCTATATTCTCTAATACCCAATTCATGGCCACGGATTACAGGAACCTTTTCTACTACGGCATTATAGACGGGGATATACAATATGAAGAAACTTTTGCCCAGGCCGGAATTCCTTCTTCAAGATTATGCAATTCTAAACGCTGCCTACCCTCTTCTTTCAGCTGCGGTATTTACACTAAAATTAAAAAGGCCGGAAAAGGATCCGACGACGACTCTTTTATCGACTCTTTTTGCTTCCCTGATCTCATTGATATGACGGCATTTTCGGCGTCATACTGGAACTTGAATGACGACCCTTGGGGACCAGAAGCCTCCACGGTTCTGGTCATTACTAGCGAGCTTGATGAGGGTTATTGGAACGAGAGCCTAGGGCAAACCATACCAACTCCTAACTATACCGTCGATGGGGAATGGGCAAATTTCGAACTAAAACCTGGCTCTTTCGTGAATATCAGCCTATGCTTTATGGGACTCAACGTCATGTTTTCTGACGTAAATCTCACGTCGACAGCAGACAAAACAACAGATACAGCAGAGAAGAAGGCGAACATGTTTGGACTAGTGATTAACACAACTGATATCCAGATGTTACTGGGGGCCGACCCCTCCATCCAGAGTCTCACGGAAAGAGGAGTGTTCGAGATCGAACGCATTGAAGATGACCCGGGCCATATTTTTATCGCTCGTACTCTTCAGTCCTTTTCCCTTGGGCAGAACAATACCTCATTGATGGAGTCTTACCTAATCAACATCGCCCAATCACAGACACCCAATGCGACAATATCTGTCTGCGACCCTTGCGATGGTTATCCAACACAAAGTGCAAACCCTCTGTATGCGAACATATTTTCCTACATCTTGCGGCGATCCAACCGAGCAGCTGTCGCTCTACAGAGTGTTTATACTATCCTAGGGCAGACGGTCTACTACGACCTCCTCGAAAAGTACGACCAACCCTATGAAACGCACGTCACATCATCTAAAACTGTAAAAACACCCCGAAAGTCTCTGGGGCTCATCGTCGTTATCATCTTAGTAGTGTTGTCCCTGGTCGCCGTAGGTACCATGACGGCACTCTTCTCGAGACACTCGCGCTGCACTCTCCTGGGGGAATCTTGGCATACGCTCTCGCAAGTTGTGAGCTTCGAAACGGAAGTCATTCTCAAGGAAAAAGATATTCTGCCAGATGGTATTATCAGGAGGGATGTCAAGGGAGAGGACTATTACGTCAAACTTGCACGATCCTCCATCAGTGGCAGAGTGGAAGTTGTGCGGTTCGACGCCAAAACTTGAGATGGTAGATAACACCATCCCGTGGGTGCTCACTCCCCAGTTCCCCATGGAGAAAAATAACTACGTATGGAATGTTATCTTGCGGTAGAGTGCTCAGAATCTGCTCCCGTAACCCATCGGTAGGGAGGTTTAGTAGCTCACTTGCGGACAAAGCCAAAGCTGCCCAAGATCTATGGAAATCTATAAATTGATAAAGTCTTCAAAGATAATTAAAGGAATACACAGACTACTTAGTTGGTAATAAATAATATATGAATGTAAAGCAAACGGGCATCGTAAGCTAAGCTTACAAGACACAAGCGTGACCACCCCCTAATGGGCAATATGTATAGACATTCTAACATTACTCTACTAATTAACAAGCCAATATGTCTAGCCGTATCCGGCCCCCTTGTTGATTATGGTTTTCCTATACCCACAAATAACTCCTTACATATAGTTATATTTCAGCGTCAACCCTATAGCACGATGGAGCCATGTTTGACGGATAGGCATGGCATGCACGACTCAAAATTGGATACGGAATAATTAATGAGTGAATACGAAAATGGGCATATAAGTAGCTAAAGACATAGCGAAAGAGTGTTCCAGCTCCCATTGCTCGTGTCCATCATCACTAATTCTTGGCCTCTTCCCCTGAATCCCCTCCATCGACCCCCTTCCTGGCAGCCTTTAGTTCCGGCCCAATTATTCTCCGCCTATATGAAGGAATGAGGGGCTAGTATTCCGCGGCTATGCGACAATGATGAGTATGTATTGCACTCATTTGTTGACTTCATTGTAGTAGGCTGCATCCGCTTCATTCCGCTTGTCAGGGACGTTTTGGGTATCAGCCTCCTAGCGCTTATTGGGAAGAGTAGCAAGGTAGTTGGTATCTGCCTCGTGGCCGTTCACGGGATCAAGTGGAGTGGCTCCGAAAATGGAAGCGGAAAGTGCAACAAGGAAAGCAAGGGAATACCGCATTTTGAAGGATGTGTTAAAGGGTTCTGAGGTTATTTGTTGTTTTAGTGTTGTCGATACTTTATATATATTTCTGGGTGACCGGGAAACTTCTGCCTATCCATAGAGGGGAAATCGCCGTTGGTTTATATGCTCGGTGCACTCCAAGAACGGCTCCCAGCTCCAAGTCTCTCATCACAAGCTACTCCCGGATCCTTCAAATTTCATCCAGCATACATTGCTCCGAAGCTAGTAGCCTTCTTTATCACGCGGACCAAGAAACACACCCGATGCACAGTACCTCATTATGGTTCCCATAGGTCGTAGATACGTTCACTCTCGATGAGCTGAGTATGATACCATATGGTGTGCGCCTGGCTACGTTGCATGGCGGTTCAGAGCAAATACGATCCCACTCTAAGACCAATGTGTATGCTCAGGAAGTGTATATGCACTCGTCTCTTCTCGGCACGAAGTCCTACATCTCGATCATGAGAGAATGTATGCCTGTGCCCCATGTCGTGAAACATGGCGGATGGTATCAGATACAACGCCAATTAGCTAACAAACATGCAGACGTTGAGGTGGCCTAGCTTCCCTCTCTGAGGTAACACTCGCCTAGCACACTGTATCAATAGTGTTCCCTGGCTTAACATGCGAATTCAAGTCTAGATCCCTCAATATCTCTCAAGTGAGAACCTGCATTGCATACTTTTAGTGGCCACAATTTGAAAATACAGCCAGTCCGTGATTATTTCGTGAGTTGGGTTCGATATAAATACCTATGTAGGGCTGGCAATAATGATTTGTTAAGCAAGCTATTTAAACCTTAATCTCCGGGTTTCTAAAAGGTGTAATGTCATACTTATCTAAGCAGCCACAGGCAGTCGAATGACCCAAGTTGGCAATATTTTACATTTGGTGTTGTTGCAGTGGAGTGTCCCAATTCAGCATGGCAAATTAAAGCATTAGTATCGTCAACGGGCACTGCTAACAGACCCATGCAATAGAAAGTGTACGACAACCGCGCGGTGGAAACAGTATCGACTGGCCTCGTGGCCCAATGGCTAGGGCGCTAGATTTCGGTGCTTGAAGCTGAATTCTATAGATATTGTCGGTTTGAGTCCGGCTGAGGTCTATTTCCTAGTGTCTTGTTCAAATTGGTGTAATGTAAACATATAACAATTTTTGTTAATGTTCTTAGCAATATTAATAATAAGATTATTATAATCATTATATATATAATATAAAGAAATATTATTAAGTTTATTTAATTTTATAATTTATAAGTGGTATATTTTTAAACCTTTTTATATATAAAAAATAATAAACCTTATATATTAAAACAATATATTATTAGTTAATCGTACGCGTTTAGCTAAGGGGTGAAAGCAACCGCGCGTTACCTTTAGCCACCTACTGTTATATATAAGCAATGTTATATAGGTTGGTTTAATTAATGTATTTATATATATTATTATTATGTGTTACGTGTAATTATAACCGCGTATTTAGTGTAAAACCTAAATATAACTAACTTAATAAAGTATTTAAAGGTATACCTCTTTATTGCTAGTAATTTAACCTAATATAGTATTATTTTTTATATTTAATACACCTTTTTAAAAATCACCTTTTAAAGAGAGATTTTTATACTTAACCTTTAGTTATTTATTAATTTAATTTTTTTTTAATTAAGGAGTTCTTTAATAAATTTTAATTGTTATTATATATCTTTTAAGGTTTTTGTTGTTTTTAAGACTTTTTAATATTAATAAAGCTTAATTATATTAAAAAGGTTTTTTATTTCTTTTTTAAAAGTGCTTTAGTTAAACTATTTATAATTATATTATTTATAAAGATATATTTTATTTATAAAGTTTAATTTAAAACTTTTTAATGTAATTAGTAATTATAAATATTAATATAATAAAGCTTAGTTTAAAAGATAGCGGTATTTTTAGTTATTAAACTAATAGTTTGCTAGTTATTATATTAAATTTAAATTTATTTGTTATTTAGTATAACACTTAGTTTTTTAATTAATTAACTAATAAATATAGTTTTTTTAATAGTTTATATAAAGGTAAGTAGCTTAGCTTTTATAATTAATATAGTAATAATGTTTTACTTATTAGCTTTTTATTTAATAACTTTATTAAATAATATTATTATATAAGCTTAAAAGCTTTTTTAATTAATAATGTTATTAGTAAACAAAAAGTTGCTAGCTATAATAAATTTATTTTTGTTTTTAAATTATAAAGTATAATATTAGATTTAAAGTAAGTACTTAAGAAGTTAATTAGCTATATTATAATGTTTTGGTTTTAAATTAAGGTTAAATTTTAAGAGTTTAAATATATTAAAAGTTATATTTAGATAGGTAATAATGGTAGCATATATAATTAAATTTTTTTTTTTTTAGTAGTTGTAAATCTTTTGTTTTGTTGTTATTTTGCTATAAGGTTTTAATTTTTTAGTTTTTATAAAGGTATATGTTAAAATAAATAACTTAAAACCTTATAACTTAATAATCTTTTTAATATATAAAGATTATAATAACTAAATTAATTTCTTTTTGCGATTTTAAATAACTTTAATACTAAAAAACTATTATAAGTTTTTTTTTTAGTTATTTAGTAATAGTGTTTAAGCTTATAAATGGCTTTTTAAGCAATAATTATATTTGTTTTTTAATAGGTGAGAATTATGTTATTAATATATATAAAGATTAATACTTTTTGCTTGGAGTAATAATAAGGTTTATAAAAAATAAGTTAATATTTTATGTTTTTAAAAGTTTTAATTAATTTTTTTTATTATAGCAAAAGTAATTTTTAAAAACTATATAAAGCTTAAAATAATTTAAAGATTATTAAAGGTTTATAGTAGCTAAATAGCATTTTTATATATATTTTTTTATTAAGTATTATATTAATAAAGGCGTTAATTATATTATATTATTTAAGTTTAAAGTTAAATTTAATAGCTATAGCTATAAATATTTTAAATAATTGCTTTATAAATATAAAAGCATAGGTATTTTTTTTTTGTTTATAAGTTATTAGTTTTTTTATATTATAAGCCTAGTTTTATTTTTTTAATAATAATTATATTTATTAAATTTATAAATATATACTTATATATAATTAAAAGTTATTTTTTTTTAAGTAGTATATATATTAACTTTTTATTAAGTATTTATTTTTTTATAACTTTATAAGTGAGATTTTTTAGCTTGTTTAAAGTAGTTTTTTATAAAATAAGCTTGTAAATCTTTATATTACTTAAGAAATAAAGGTAGATTTTAGTAATAGATTTTTTTTTTTTTATAAAGTAGCTATTTTAAGCTTATTTTTAAAGAGATAAATATAGTTAATATATTAATTTAAAAGGAATAAAAATTGTAAAAAAGTTTATAAAAATTTTTACTTAGCATAAAAGATATTATTATATTAATTAAAAAAGATTTATAAGATTTAAGCTTTTAAAAAATCTTTATTAATTTATTATTTAAAATAAATTTATTATTATAAAAGTTTAAAAC
Source organism: Xylaria hypoxylon (assembly GCA_902806585.1). Taxonomy (NCBI): domain Eukaryota; kingdom Fungi; phylum Ascomycota; class Sordariomycetes; order Xylariales; family Xylariaceae; genus Xylaria; species Xylaria hypoxylon. Next base: position 121,754 of record CADCXB010000058.1, read on the forward strand.
ATTAATAACTTCTTAGGCTTTACTTTTTATATTAAATAATTTAAATACACTGCTTTTTAAAAGGTAAAAACACCTAAAAACATAGTTATATTAAACCTAAAGATATAGCGCAAGGTATAGCAAACCTAATGGTGTTAAACGGTAGCGCAAAAAGGTTAAAGTAGTTTTTACACCACTTAATTATAGGCTTTAGCACTAAAAAGTCGCTTTAATAGCAAAATAATAGCAAAGTAAGCAAAAAAACAAAATAAAAAAAAAATAAAATAAAAAAATAAATATAATTTTTAGTAGTTTTTATTAGTTAAAAAAAATTCTTAGATATAAAAGCACTAATAAAAAACATGCTAAAAGCTTAGTAAAAAACTTTTATATTAAAGCGCAAAAAGAAAAAAAAAAAAGCTTAAAATAATTTAGCTACTAAATAAAATATTAACAAATTATATATAGTAATATATAAATTAAAAAAAAGTAATATATTTATTGCTAATTAAACTTAAGTAATTATAATATTAGCTATAAACTATTTAATAATTAACTTTTTAACACCTTTAAATCGCGTAATATTTTTTATTTAATATAACTATAAAGTTTTAATATAAACTAAACTAAATTTAATTTTTATAGTATATATAGCTAAAAAAATAATAAAAGTAATAAATATAACTATTAAAACAATAAAAGTAATTATAGTAAAAAAACTACTAAATAAAAATATAGTAGTTATATTTAAAAAAAAAGCAATATAATATAAATAAGCTAACTTATAAATAAAATAAGCATTTAATAAAAATATAATAAAAACTAAAAAAAACTATATAATAATTATAAAAAATATTAATATAAAAATATTTTAAAGCATATATATAAACTTAGTAAATTTTTTTTAAAATATTTATAAACAAAATAAAGCTAATATAAATAAAATATACTTAATTTTATTAATTAATTTAAAAAGCTATTATATTAGCTTATTAATATATTATATTAATATAAAAACTATAAAAGCTTTATATTAAAAGAAAGCTATATAAAAAGTAATAATATATAATTATAAGCTATTTTTAAAAAATATAAAAGTTATATAATATTTTAAATATTATAAGTTTAAATATATAAAAAAGTTGTATAAAAATAAAAGTAAATACTTTTTATATAATAATATAATATATAAAAGTAAAAAAAAAAAAATATTTAATTTAAAAAAAATTTAAATTAAAAGTAATAAAATATATAAATTATAAAAAAAGCTATTTAGCTTTTTTAAAAAAATATAAAGTTTTTTAAAGTTAAATTATAATAGTATAAAAAATATATTAATATTAGCTAATATAATTTTATATTTAAAATAAATATAAACTAGTAAATTAAAACTAAAATAATTAATAAAAAGTTTAACTTTAAAAACAATTAGTATTTAGCTTAATTATAAAAAAAATTAAAACTATATTAATTAATAGCATTAAAAATAACTTAATTAATAATATTAAAGCTTAATTGCTTTAAAATAATAAATATAACTTTAATAGCTTTAAAAGCTAAAATATAAGCTTTTTTTTTTAAAAAAGCTAATATACTTAAACTAAATTTAAAAAAGCCTTTTTTTTCTTTTGCTTTAAAAATATAACCAAACTTAAATAATAAAAAAAATACTTTTATTTTAAGCTAATAAAACTTAATACTTTATTTTAAAATATTATAAAATTAAAAACATATATAATAATAGCTTTTAAATTACTAAAAAAATATAATATAATAATATTATAAAAACTATTATTATAAAAAAAAAAAATAAAGTTTTTTTAATTATATTATTTAAAGTTAAGCTAATATAATATAATATATATTAATTTTAAATATATAATATTATATATTAATAAATAAATCGCAAATAATTTATAAATAAAAAAAGCTAAATATAACTATATAAAAATAACTTTTTTTTTAGCAAATAAAAAAAACTAGCTATTATATAATTAATATATATAAAGCTAAATTTAAGTAAAAATAAAATAAGCTTAATAATTAAGCTTAAAAAAAAAGCAAATTAAAAGTAAAATATAGTTATAAAAAACATAAATATATATTTATTATTAAAAAAAAAAAAAAAAAAAACTTTAGCATACTATAAAAAAATTTTAAGCTTAATAAAAGCTTAAAAACTAATTTTTTAAACGCTATATAATAGCATTATAAAAAAAAAAAAGCAAAAAACTATTAAAAAGTAAAAAAAAAATAATATAATTAACTTAATATAAGTTAATAAAAAATTTTTAATAAAAATATTTAAAAGTTTAAAATAAGCAAAATTTAATTATATTTTTTAAAGCTTTTAAATTTATAATAAAAAAACCCTAATATTAAGCTTTTAGTTATTTAAAAGCTAAAGTTAAAAAATATTAAATAAAACGCTAATAGTAATTAAAGTATTTAAATTATAAATATTAAAAAGTTTTAATATAATAATAAATATAAATAAATATATTAAATATTTAATAATAAAATTAATTAAAATAATAAATATAATAGCTTTAAAAAAAAAGGTTATAATAAAAAAAGCAGCTTTGTAGTAATTTTAAAAAGTTTAAAAAGCTATAAAAAAAGCTAAAAAAAAAAAAAAAAAGTGCTATAAAATTATATTTTAATACTAAAAAAAAAAAGCAACTAAAATAAAAGCAAAATAAAAGCAAATTATTTATAAAAAACAATAAAAATAATAGTAATAAAGTATAATAAAAGCTTTAAAAAATAATTTAAAACTTTAGACTTTAAAAAAATAAGTGCGTTTTAAAAGTTAGGTTTTTTTAGTAAAAAAAAGTTTTTTAAACTTTAAAAAAGAAAAAAAATAAGCAATTACTTATATAAAAAAAGCAAAAGTATTAATAGCTAGGTTTTTTTTTATTTTAAAAATTAACTTATTAAACTTAAAAAAGTAAAAAAAGCTTGTAAAATACCTATTTAAAATATAAAAAAAAGTTAAAAAAAAAAAATTAAAAAAATCTTAAAAAAAGCTAAACTTTAAAAAGCGTTAAAAAATAACTTTTTATTAATAAAATTTTTAAAAGCATATAAGCAAAAAGTTATAAAAATAATAATAATATTAGCTTAATAAAGTTTTATATATAAATATTACTTAAAATAGTTTTAAAATATAATTATAATAGTTTTAATAAAATTAAAAAAAACTTTAAAAAAGCTTAAAAAGCTTAATAGCTATAAGCTAATTTTATTACTTAATATAATAAGCAAAATAATTAAAAAAATAATAAATATATATATTTTAGCTGCAATAAAAAAATTTATATTACTACTAAAAAAGCAAATAAAAAATAAATTATAAAAATTTATAAAACTAATAATTAAAGCCGTAATAAAAATAATTTATAATAATTAAAAATATAATTTAATATTAATATTATTATAGCTAAATATTTTAAAAGCTTTTAATATAATAAATTATATAAAGCTATTAAAAGTGTTATAAAAAACAAGCTTTTTTTAATAAATTTAAAACTAGTTTTAAAGCTATTTTATAAAATAAATAGTAATATTATTATTTAATAATAAAAATGCAATAAAAAAAGTTTTAACTATAAATATATTATAAAAATCTTTATTATTACTAGTATTATTTTTATTATATATAGTTACTTTATATAAAAAATTAATAAAAAAAAAGCTAATTATAATAAAGTTTATAAATAATATTATTATTAGTTATATTTTGTTTATGTTATTTAATATTATATAGTGCTATATATATTTAGCATTTGGTACGCTAACGGTGTAATATTTTTGTTTATAAGGGGGGGGAAACTATAGGAATACTAATGCGTAGCTAAGCTACGCCTTTAGATTAAAACCCCTTTTCTTGCAGTTTGCTATACGGCACTACTATTACACAAATAGTGTTTACGCTATATTTCTTTAGATTTTAAAAGTAAAATTAGTAAAATGTTGTAGCAAATAGTTAATTAATTTAAATTTAAAAGTAGCGCACTATATTTTAACAAGCTTTAATTAGTTGCTTTTATTACTTTATTATATTTATACTTTATTATATAAGCGTTTATAAAAACAAAAGCAAATTAAAAGTAAATAATAGTAATAAAAATAAAAAGTAAATAGTAAATAAGCTTTATTAGGCCTAGCTAGATTTTAAGCTAGTTATATTTACTAGTTTTTATATTACTTTAATATAATAATATTTTTTTTAGTTAAAATAAAGCAACTTTATTATTTTAGTTAAATTTTAATTATTTAGCTATAAAATTATTAATATTATAATGTAGTATAATCTTTATATTGTTAGCATTTTACTTTAATAATATAGTAAGCAAGTTTATGCTTTTAAGCTTTTATTTTACTAATTAAAAGCAAATTAATATATAATTAGTTTATAGTTGTAAACTTATTAAATTTTAGCGATATATATATAAAGCTATTAACTAAAAAACAACTTTTTGCTAAAAAGGTTAAAGGTTAATAAAAGTAGGATTTAAACCTATGTTTTATTATATAAACATTAAACGTATAACCACTACGCTATCCTACCTTATAAATAATATAAACCTTATAATAATAAAGCTAAATATAAAAAAAAACTATAAGTATTTAATATAAATATATATAAAACATAAAAGCTAAGTATTATAATATAAAATAAACTTTAATTTAGTAAAAAATAAATTAATATATTTTATAAAATAGTATAAAGCTAATTTTACCTTAATTTAATTAAAAAATATATAAATTAAACCAAAAAAAAATATATGTTTTTTAAAAATATAGTTAAACTATAAACTAAAATAATATTACTACCTAAAAAAACTTTAATAAAAACTTAAACGTTAAAATTTTACTTTAATAAAATTAACTACTATTATATAAAAATATAACGCATTTAAAGCAAAAAAAATCTATATAAAAATAATTTAAAGCATAATTATATATAGTTTATTTATATAATATAAGCTTAATAAAAACTTAATAAAAAAAATAGCAAAAAATCTAATTAAAAAATAATTAAAATACTTTAAAATAATTAAAAAAAAATATATAAAACAACTTTAATTTACTTTTTAAAGTTAAAATTAAATTGCTTTCTTTTTTATACCTATTTAAATACTAGGTTATATAATTTTAAAAGTAAGTTAGTAATTTTAAGCAAAAAAAAAACTATTTAAAAAAAAGTTAAATATTTAGTTTTAAAAAAAAACACAATTAAAAATAAAAGCAAAAAGTAAGTAAAGTAAAAGTAAATAAAGTTATTTTTAAAAAAAAATCTAGCAAAATATATAATAAATAGTTAAAAATAGCATAAAAAAAAATAAATAAAAAAATAATAAAGCCAAAATATAATAAAAAAGGCTTTAAAAAAACATTAGCTTAAAAAATAAAATAAAGCTAATAATAAAGTAAAAAAAAGCTAAAGCTTAGTAATATTAGCTTTAACAACAAAAAAACCACTAAAAAAAACTAAAAAAACCTACTTAATAAATATAACGAACTTTTATTATAAACTTTAAAAATATAAAGCTTTAGCTTTATTATAAATTTATATAAAAATATTAAAACTAAAAGCTTTTTTTTTTTAAAAAAAGGTGCTAAATATAACTACACCTTTTTATAACTATATAAAAAGCAAAAAAACAGCGCTATATAAATTTTTATATTACTTAAAATTTTAAAAAAAAAAAACTAATTTAGTTATTTAACTTTATAGCTTTTTTATTACTAGCTTAAACTATAATTAAACTATAAGCAGCTTAAAAATAGCTTATAAAATAGTGCGCTAGTTTTTAACCTAAAGCTTACTACTTATATATAAAGTAGCTTAAATATTAGCAAAAAGTAAAAAAATATAATAAAAGCAAAAAAAGTAAGTTTTAAAGATAATATAATAATAAATTATAGCTAATAGCATACTAATAGCAACTAATAAAACAAAAAAACGCAAGGCTTAAAAAGTTATATCTTTTTTTATTTTTTTTTTATTTTTTTTATTTTTATTTTTTATTTTTTTTAATTAAAAAACTATTAAAACATAGTAAGGCCTTTAGTTAAAAATCTATAGCAAAACTATAAACACCTTAAAAGCGTTTTAATTAAAAAGCAAAGGGTTTTTACTTAGGTTTTCCGGTTTTACTTTTAATTATTAAAAAGCAAGCGTATTAAATGCTTAATATATTTAAATTAAAGTTTAAATAGTATTATATAAGCATAATAAAATATAATTAATAATAATTTATTATTTAAAAGTGTAATAAATATAGGTTTATTATTTTAGTAAAATTTTAGTTTGCTATTAAAGTAATATTAAGGTTTTTTTAAAAACTTGGCTTTATTAACCTTGCTTACTAATATATTATGCTTTAACTTTACGGTATATAAGTGTTTTATATTAAATATAGCTTTTTAATAACTTTTATATGCTATAATTTTAAAAAAGGTTATATTAAAGCTTGCTTTAAACTTTAAAGTTAAATTAAGTAATTTAATAATTTTTATAAAATTTCTTTTTTAGCTAGTATTTTTAATTATAGTGCTAAAAAAAGCATAATTTATTAAAGATTTAAAAGGTGTAAAATAAAAGGTAAAAATTACTTTAATATAAAGGTAATTAATTTTTTTAAGCTTATTTATATTTTTATTTTTACTTTTTTTAATATTTGCTTTATTTATATCTTTTTTAGCTAAATTAATAAGTTTATAAACTTTATAATTTTTATAAAAATTAGTTATAAATTTATTAATAGTATTTAAAGATATTTAGTTTAAAGATATTTTAATTAATAAAGCTTTAAATTTTTTATTAGTAGTTTAAAAAAAGTTATTTTTTAGTTTATTTAAATTTTTTAAAAAAGTATTTTTTTTATTAAATATAGTATTTTTAATAATAATAACTTTATTAGTTTTAAGTAGCTAAATTTTATAAGTAGTAAAAGATTAATAGCTAACTAAATAGTTAATTTAAGCTTTAAAATTAAGCTTTTTTTGTTTTTTTTACTTTTTTTAAGCAGTAAATATTATAATATAAGCTTTATATTTATATACTTTTAAATAAAATAAAATAAATATTTTGTTTTTTTTAACAATGTTATTTTATAATTAAAAATAAAAGTAAAACTTTTTATATAAAGTTTTTTAATTAAAAATATACTTAGGTATTTTATTATATAAATAAATAGCCGCTTTAACTATTTTTATTTATAAGTAAGTAAGTAATTTATATTTGTTTTTTATTGATTTTACTTTTTATTTAATTATTTTTTTTATTTTTTTAGCTTTTTTATTTAGGTCTTAAGTATTAAGTGGTAATACTTTAAACACTATTTTTTTAGTATTTTAAAAGTATTATATAAGTTTTAACGTTTTATTAAAGTTTAATATTATCTTGTTATTATATTTTATAATAATTTTATAAGTGTTTAATTAAATAATTAAAAGTTATAATAATTAAAAAAGCTTTTTAATTTATAAAGTAGTAATTAAAAATAAATTTTAAGTAGCAATTTATAACTAATATTATATATTACTTATTTTTATTGTTTTTTTAAAGGTTTTTATAGTTATAAAAGTTAATAACTAGTTTTATACCTACTTATATAAGCTTTTTTTTTAGTAATTAATTAATTTAACAGGTAATTTTTAATATTATATATATTTTATATTAAATAGTTTTTATTTTATTACTTTTATTAAAAGCTTAGTAAATTTTTACCTTTTAAAATAAAAACACCAAATATTATAATATTTTTAGTCCTAAGTATTTTATTTATAAGTACTACTTAAAAAGGTCACCTTTTAATAATAGCTTTTTTATATAAAAATTTAATTTATTTTGTTTAATATAAAACAATAATCTATTAAAAAATATAAGTAAATATTTTATTATAAATTAATTGTATTTATTTTATAAATAATATAAAGTTAAGCTATTTTTTCTCCTAAAGTAGTTAATAAATAGTTTATTATCTTACTAACATCTTAGTTAATTAAGCACTTAAAAAGATATAAAGTTTGCAACTATAGTTAAGCAATATATTATATTATATAACCTATATACCTTTAGTCCTTTAAAGCCTTAAACTTTAATATCTACTTTTTTAAATCTTTTAATTAATATAATACTATTTTTTATATATATTATATTATTTAAATTAAAAAGTTAAAGGTTTAAAAACCTATTAATTTTATTAAAAATATATAATATAATTTTTAAATTAAAAATAGCTAAATTTTTTAATTAGTAAATAATTAAGCTTATTAGTTTATTTCTTACTATAAAAACAATTTATATTATCTTTTTTTATAATTAATTATTATAACTTAGTTTTTTTTTTAAGTTTTTTAATTTAAAACTATTTAATTTTTTTTACTAGTTTAACATCTTTTTTTATTTGCTTTTAAGTAAAGCTTTAAATTATTTTATTAAAAGTAAAGTTTTTAAAAGTTAATTTTAAAAATATATACTAATATTTTTTTAGTAAATACGCTTATAAATAAAGCTTATAATTTATAATTAATTTTTTAATATTAGTTTAATGTTGTTTAGTAGCACTTTTTCGACTGCTTTTTTATTTTTATTTTTATATATATCTTTTTTTAAAAGATTTTTTATTTTTATTAGTTAGTAATAATTTTAATTTATTTACTTTTATTAAGTTTTCTACTTAATTAATTTTTTTAAATATATAAAATAATCTTTTATATATTTTTTTCTTAGTACTTTTAGCTTTATAAAATAAAAAGTATATACTTGCTTTTTTTTTTAAATCTATTATAATTTTAAAATAATCTAATATATTTTTTTTTATTTTTTACTTTTAAATTTAACAAAAAAACATTATTTAATTTAAGTAAGCACTTTTTAGTGCTTTTTTTAAATTAGTTATAATATTATAAGGTTTTATTAAATTTATTGCTTTATATTTAACTGCTATAGCAAGCTTTTTTTTTTTTTTTATTACTTAAGATTTTAAATCTTTAAATAGTTATTTTGCAATATTATTTATAAAATTTTTATAATTAAATTTAATTTAATATTTAAGTATTTCTTTAAAATATAAGCTAATAGTACTAAGTTTTTTATATTATATATTTAAAGTATTTATTAGTTTAAGTATAATATTTTTATAGTTCTTTAAAATTATTTTTAATATTTAGTTTTTAACTTAGTTTATTATTTTAGTTAAATTTTAAAATTTTTATATTTAAGTATTATAGTTATTTAAGTTAGTATTAAAAACAAATTGTTTTATTAAAGTTATTTTAAATATTATTTATAAAGCTTTTAATAAATTAATTAAGTTGTTATTTAATATTGTTAATAATTAAATTAATTAATTTAAAATATTTATAGCTTTTAAATAATTATTAATTTTTAGTATAATAAGTTATTAAGGCTAAAAAATTTGTTTATCTTTTTTTAAAATAATATATACTTATATATTTAAGCTAATTACTTTATTTTAAAACTTTTTATTTTAAGATTTAAAGTTTATTAGCTTTGCTAAAAATATTTTTTATTATTAATTAGTTAATTTTAATATAATAATTGCTTAATAAAGCTGTAGCTTTTTTAATTTAGTAGGTATAATATACGATAAAACTTTTAATTATTAAATATAAGTAATATTATATAAGTTGGTTTAATTAATATATTTATATATATTGTTATTATGTATTACGTGTAATTATAACCGCATATTTAGTGTAAAACTTAAATATAACTAACTTAATAAGGTATTTAAAGGTATACCCCTTTATTGCTAGTAATTTAACCTAATATGGTATTATCCCTTATATTTAACACCTACTTAGCCACCTTTAGCCACCTAAGGGGCTAGGGCTACGCTAGTAAGGACCCTTTATATAAGGGTATATCTTACACTTCTTACCCCTTTAATTCCCTTACTTTTTTCTTCCTTTTATAAGCAATTAAATATAATAAATAAAACACTTTATTAGCCTTAAATAAACCTATATATATATATATAGCTATATTAACACTAATTAATGTTTATAATAGTTATTATATTTATATAATAATTAAATAAATATAAATTAATAAAGATAATAATAAAGGTTAATAAAGTGCTTTTTTTTTAGCAACTTAAAATAAAAAACACTTATTTTTATTTTATTTCTTAAAATTTTTATTATATAAATATATTTTTTTTAGCAACTTAAAGCAAGAAATATTCATATAATATAAAAGGAAAAAAAATTTATTTCTTTTTATATAATTAATTACTATATAAAAGAAAAAGATAACGAGTTATTTTACACTTTTTAACCTTTTTTGCTATATAATAACTAGGTAAAAACCTCTCCCCCCCCCTTTAATTAATAAAAACACTTATAATATAAACTAGGTTTTTATATTAAAAAACCTTTATTTTTAAAATTAATAAAAAGAAATAAAAGATTGGATTTTTTTTTATATAAGTGATTATTATATAAAAAAAAGTTTAATAGCAAAGCTATTTTATACCTTTTTTTTAACTATATTGCTATATAAAAGCCAAATGGTATATATACCTTTTAACCCTTTTTACTACATAATAGCCAAGTAGAAACCCTTTTTACCCCGACTTTTTTTACTATACGATAACTAGGTAGAGACCTTTTTACCCCCCCCCCTCTTTTACAAACAATAATATATAACTATACTATTAAAAAGGCAGCAAAAATGCTTAACTTAAATATTTAGTTTATATAAACATATATAAATATTAAGGTATATAATGTTAAAAGGCTAACGTGTTTCACCACTATATAACAATCACCACCATGTGATAAGTTTTCTTGGCGGTATTAAGCCATATTAAATAAGTGGGTAAATACTTAATAATAAATAAATAACTCTACGGAAAAACATCGAAATAACTCCAGGTTTAAAAATTTAGATTTATAATTATAAAGCTAATTTAAATTAATTTTTATATTTTACTCGGATTTTTATTAATAGGGTTATCTTTAAATATATTAAATGTAAAGATTATTTTAGCGTGATTTTTAATAACTTAGCTAAATAAAATCTTATAAAATTGAAAAAGTTAATTTAGCTTAGTTATATAGTTATAAATCTAAATTTTAAAACCCGAGGTTATTCCGACCTTTTTCCATAAAGTTATTTATTTATCATTAAGTATTTACCTACTTATTTAATATGGCTTAATACCGCCAAGAAAACTTATCACATGGTGGTAATTGTCACATGGTGGTGAAACACGTTAAATTTTAATTACGTAACTTTAAATAACTTTAATATATATATAATATATTAGATTTACAAGTTAAAAAAAAGCTAAAATATTAATATAATTTAAGTAATATATATAAATATATATATAAGTTAAATTAAGTTATATTTTTTAAAAATATATTATATATTACGTTAAAAATTACTTTATTACTTTGCGTATAAAAGCATATACTTATACGAGAAATTAATATAGTTATATAACTTTATATAAATTTAGCAATAAAAAGTTATACTTAAACCTTTTTACGAGGTAAAGTTTTAAAGGCTAAAGCCTTTTATATATTATATATTAATAAACCTTTTTGCTTTTATTATAAAGGTATTTTTTATTGCTTATATAGCTTTACTTACTATATAAGCATCCTTTTTTACTGTTTATACGGCTTTTTTAACTATATAAGTATTATTATTTTTTATTACTTATATAGCTTTTTTTTTATTTGTTATATAAATATTACACCTTTTTTTTTTTACTTTAATGTTTATATAAATAAACCTAGTTTTATTAAACTATTAAAGCTTATACTTTTAACTATATATTTTTATACGAGATTAAGCTAAGCTTTAAACGTAAAGCTAAATTAAGCTTTGTATAATTAATTATATTTATTATGCCTTTGAAATTTTACTTTAAAAGCCTTTATATAACTAGGCTTTGGCTTAAGGTCGCATAGCAAAAGAAAAAAGTATTTAGAGAAGTAAAGGCGGCAAAAGAGATGTTAGAAGTTATGCTGCGTGGCGTACGACTAGGTGTTACCTAAATATATAGCGAGTAAAATAAGGCTAATATAAACGAAGGCTATACGACTGGAAGCTTTGCGGCTAAAAACTATATAGCTAGAAATTATATAAATAAAAAAGAGGTTAAATTAAATGTATATAATTTATTATACGAAGGTCTAGTTATCTTTGTTTATGTGCGTATAATTAACTTAGTAAAAGAGAAAGTATTTAGTGTTAAAATAATATATTGCTAGTTAATCGTATGCGTTTAGCTAAAAGGTGAAGGCGACCGCGCGTTACCTTTAGCCACCTACCTAGCCACCTCTAGCTACCTAAAGGGCTAAGGCTACGCTAGTAGGGACCCTTTGTACGAGGGTATATCTCACACTTCTCACCCTTTTAATTCCCTCACTCTTTTTTTCCTTTTATAAGCAATTAAACATAGTGAATAAAACACTTTATTAGCTTTAAATAAACCCGTATATATATATATAGCTATATTAACATTATAACTTTTTACTTTTTTTTTAAGTTAATTTATTAGCTTTATTATTTTAAGCGGTAAAAATAAATATATAAATATTAAGTTTACATTTAAAACTAATTAAAGTATTAATATATATATTATAAATATTTAATTACTATTAATTAATGAAAAAACTTATAGCTAATTATTTATAAAGATTATAAAAACATTATATATATTATATATATAAATAAATTTATTACGATCTTTTTTTATTAATATAATTAGCATTTCACTTTAGCATTAACAAGAATTATATCGCTTAATAATAGTTTTAAACTTATAATACGTTTAGCTTCTCTCTTAGGCACAACTCACTGGTAAGCAGCGTAATGATATGCTTTGCTGTTAATCACTCTGAAAGTTATCCCTCTCTTTGTAGACCTGTCCTCCAATCCATGTAAGTTAGGCAAGCAAGAAGCCGGAACCGGATCGAATTCCGTGCCTGTTTTTGTGTCGTTGAACCCCTAATTGAGAAAGCGATAATTACCGAACACTCGGTACGAAGACCTCTGCCAACTCATCGCGGGCGGTATGCCCGTTGTACGCTCCGGTGTTCTAAATGTATAAGGTAGTAGGTTCGGCGCAGTAGTCCAGCTGTCCCGGGAATGTTGTAGGTACGGATCCATTAGCTTAGCTGATACAATCTCATACAGTAGTGACGTGATGCAAAAGATTTTACTTATCCAAGGGGTAAGTATAGGCAATCTTGCTCCTTGGCCAGGACCCCTCAAACATCACACAGTCTAACTCGGCATTAAGGCATTTTCCCCGCAATACTCCCATAGCCTAATGTTATCGACCTATAGAATTCTGCTTGCGCTTAACATTAACCGACAAAAGCGAACGTCCGACTATAGGTGCCCGGAGATATATCGGGATCTCATCCGAGTTACGCAATAGTATCAGAGTATCTACCGAGGCCGAGGGAGAAACGACATCTTTAAACGTTAGAGTCAAAGGGAAATTCTTTTCCGAAGATGTTGATCATATATATATACAAAAGGCTGTGCCTGAAGGGTTCTTAATTGTTCTTCTTTGTAGTTATCGCTTAAGTATAACGCTTGTGATTCTACAATTATAACATTCATTATAATGACATCCCTTCACCCTCTTATTGGTTCGGGCTACAAGGGGAATCCGAACCACACTGGCGGCAAGCTTTCCTGTCACTGCAAAGACGCCCCCGTCGAGATTACCCTATCGTCAGACGTAGCCTTCAACCACGCCTGTGGCTGCTCCAAGTGCTGGAAACCAGCGAATGCCCTGTTCAGTGTCGTCGGCGTTGTCTCCCGTGAGAAGCTTGCAGTCACCGCAAATCCATCGAAGTTAGACATCGTCGACCGCAGTGCCTCTATCCAGCGAAACGCCTGCAAAGATTGCGGCGTCCACTTGTTCGGCCGCATCGAGGTCGACCACCCATTCAAAGGCCTCGATTTCGTCCACACGGAACTCAGTCAAGGGGCCGGCAAGGACGGATGGCAAGAGCCGCAGTTTGCTGGCTTTGTGAGCAGCATTATTGAGCAAGGATTCAATCCAGACAAGATGCCCGAGGTGAGAAGCGAATTCAAACGAGCCGGCCTTGAGTCGTACGACTGCCTCTCACCGGCGCTCATGGACCTCATCGCTGTCTTTACAGCTAAAAAGGCGGGAACTTTTAAGTCAAAAGTCTAAGCGCAGACACTATGGAATAAAAGCTTTTCTTCCGTTAATATTCAACACTTCATATAGTGATGAGTAAGATTACGCTAGGGTGTTCTAAATACTGTTTCTATTAGCTGAATATAAGCTAAGTAGATAAGGTTCACGTGAAGGCAGATGGTATGGGAGACTTCATTTTCGGATTCCAAAATCTCCAGTTCTAGGAGCTTCCATACCAACTCTTCATTATTTTTATACAGTAAATAGTGATTGAAACTCCAGCAGTGGCCTATGTCGGTGAACAGAAGCTCAGCGTTGTGACACATTATGTCGCCGCCCACCGGCCCTTATTCTGGTGGATAGAAATTTTCTCACAATGACCCATTTCGATCTCCAGGTTTAACTGCCAATGGTCCACTGAATCGACTCGATGCCCATTCTCTGAAATTTCTAAAATATTTACAAGTGTGTATCATGTCCGAATCAAATACAGTTTTCGTTGATAGCTCCGTACCGGCGGGTGCGGATGATGGTCATATCCGCACTATGCTAGATAATTCGTCGTAGACGATCACCACAATGTACTGCTTGATATATTTAGCATATTGAATCACAAAACTAGAAGTCTTTTCTGCCTAGAACGTACGCAAAGCTATTTCTCCATAAATCCTGCCAAGAACATACTCGTTAGGGTAGAATGACTTTCATGTTTGATCCTATTTTCAACGGTGAGCCGAACATATTGGCCACTTGCTTTGAAATCATCTGCCACTGATCAAACAGTTAAGGGCATGTAACATGTCAAGTCTAGGAAACTCTAGCATCGTTGATGAATTCGGAAATATTGGAGGGATGGTCGTACCCGCCAACATAGCCAACATAGCCGCCTCTGTCGCTGGTCGAGAATTCAGGATAGCCATCTCCCCAGTCCGTCAATAGAAAGTAAATATCAATTGGGCCTTTAGAGACCTTTAAATAGCCATTATCCCGGTAAGGCTTACGCGTCACAAGTTACTCCCACGCTAAGTCCACTTCAGGGCCGGAGGCGATATTATATATATTGCCAGCCAGGAGGCCCAGAAGGAATATACTCTCCTTTCTGTTCATCAAAATGAGAGCTGTCTGTGAATATTAGTTGATTTGCATTAGCGGTTGTTCGTTAGGGCCTACGGGAGAAATGTCAGAGCTTGGTTTGGATCGTAAATTATTCCTAACAGACATCGGGACTACATACCAAAATCACTAGAGTATCCGGAAGCCAACGTCCCCAAAGAATTGTTCTTCATCTTCCACATAGTAAACACAACTGTAAAAACCGCTATGGTGATGGACACTGCCTAAAGATTTCCTAAGACAAGCAGGGAGCCTGCTTTCTAGGGCTATATACTTGAAATATACTCTAGCGCAACTGGTCAACGTTAATATCACATGATAGCTTGTCCGACTCGTCAGTTGAGTATTCCATGCCCTGTATCTTTGAATATCTAGCCATCGTTTAGCAAAGATCAAACTTGAGAATCGAGATAGGCACTAGGTCAGTATTGAAATGGCTTCGTAGTAAAAAGGGACTACTAGGCCACCTGCATACAGAGATAGGCTTCATCCTACACTTCCATATATAGGTAAAATCAGATAAAACAGTTAGCGGATCTCTTGATTATAATACAACGCAATTGAATTTAACGAGAGTAGCTAAAAAAGGTAAAACTATAGAGGTTATTATTGCAACATGTGACTAGTTCATGAGATATTTGGGCCTCCGCCCTTAGCCACATGTGGCTAAATGCAGCCTCACTCTGTTCCAGTATCAGCAGGTACTGATAGTAAAGAAGGATACAAAAGCTTGAAGGAGTTTAAACTAAAAGAAACCACTTGAAGTAACGGGTTGAATATCAACAGTCCGCGGATATCTAAACCTGAAATACAGTAATTATACAGGCTTACTCGTAAGATACGTCTCACAATACAAGGGGCATTCTTGATATTATGCATGTTGCTGTCCCAGGGCTGCTTTAGGGACTGGGGTCACATGACAGATGTATGCGGGGGTATAATAGGTAATATCATCTGCAGCTATGAAGGTAATCGACTAACAAGCATGGGGTATAGTTAGTATAACTAACTTGTGCTATAGAACGTGTGAGTATATTAAGGATTAGAACAGAAGTCTCATTGAGTCATAATTCCTGGATTTATGCTTATATTTCAATTGAGCCCACCACTGTCTTTCAATGCTCAACTTATGGGCGTCTACTACAACTTATTAGCCAGGCCCTGAACTCGTAATTGCACTAGAACTTTTAAAAGTGTAGGCTATAGCGGATCTCAACAAGTTTAGGGGCAATGACTTGCCTGCTTAATGCCTCTTTGCTCTCCATGTTACTCAATAGGTGCAGGTTTCCGTCATTGGTGAATATAATACGGTTCCACCGGTAACCTCATTGAGAACCGGGGAATATAATAGATCGACTTGATAATGTTCCAGGTTTGATAGTCAACAGTAAGAGAACATTGAAGTAATAATTCCCCGCCACTTGCTCGCGTTTTATGAGCAGCAGTCTACCCGCATATACTGGGGAGCTACAAACGCAACAAGCTGTGTCACTCTGGCATTTCGGACAGCGAAGCTTAGGAATGTCACGGCACCCGTAAGTCCCATGCATATCGCCGAATCAAACATCATTCTCTGCTATTTGTTGTTGTTATTATGACCCCTCACAACTATGAGGGCAGATCACCAGCATCGCCATAAACTACTTAGTACTAGCTTTGTTCTCAAATACGTAGCGGTATTCACAATGAGGCCCAAATATAGCCAATTTAAGAGTAGAAGAACTAGCTATTGCATCTAAGCACATGCAAGTGGCAACCTGCCTATGTTATTCAATATTACCAGCTAACTAGAATTACGGATATATGGGTTCAGCCACTCAGAGCGCCGAATCATGTACAGCACCGGTAAAGGTTGTATTGCCCAAGCTTGCGTATGCTGGGCCAAAGGTAGGGTGAACTAGTAGCCCAGGCTCAAACACATCCACTCGCCTGTTATACGACCACTTGTAGACTGCATCCCAATTCAAGCATTCGTGCAATGAAGTAAAGTTTGCGATGGGAACTGCTTGTCGCTTTCCCCAGACAAACGTAGCCACGCTGACGTCGCCACGGCACTGAATCGACTGGCGGAGTCGATCCATGCAGTGTTCTGAAAGTTGGTGTCTTAAGTTGGGTTTAAGTCTCTAGACTTTCAATAAAGGATTTTACTTACGTGCGTGCACAAGGTTCATGAGCTTGTCTTCGTTTGTGATGTTTGGAAAATAGTGATCAGCATAGAGTAATCGTGTGACTCGTCGAAGGCAATGCAAGTCGTGAAATACATTTAGAGTGCCAAGGTAGTCACCGTCTGGAAGCCGAATACCCCTAGGCCTATCTAGGCGAGACATTTCTTGAGGAGCCAAGCGAATAGTAGACGCTATCTGTTCACTGTTAAATTGACTTCTCGCATTCTAGGGTGATAACCAGAACTTACGTGCTAGTAAATCTTCCCAAGCAGCTTCTCTTTCGTCGCTGGGGTCTCCAAAGTACTCTTTGGCATCCCTCTGGTCTATGGTAAAATACTGTGTTTTGTAACTTATTGATGCACTTGCAGGCGCTAAGGCATCGTCTGTATTAATCTATCATTACTAAAACGGGCAGATGAGACACATGCAATAGGCTATATCGCGAACAGTGTCATGGTTCGTTGTCGCATGCCCATTCCTATACGTCGCAAATAGAAACAAGATCGAATAGACGGTAATGAGAAAGCCATGAAGCATCAAACTTGTGTAAGAAGAGGGTTCTGGGCGATCAAATTCTGTTATGCTCTTCCCTTTTTCAGGCGAGTCGACATCATCGAGAAATCGTATTGATTCTATGGGGTCTTCCATGTAGTCGAAGGCTTGCTGCTCTCAGGCAACACGTAGCCGGACTTGTAAAAGAACAAATTGAGGTTTCATAGAGATTAAAATCTCTTTTGAGTGGGTTTTAGTTTTCTAGAATAGAGGCATCATCTGACTCGGAATTTTCCAGACTTTCATAAAATCTCGCCAGTGCGGCGCTATTATATGCCCCAGTCTACAGTATTGTAAAACTTGGTTTTTAGAAATCGTCGCTTAGATTCTTTGTATGTGCGTTCCGATATTTATGGCGCAATCTTGCGAATTGAGTGACTGAATCTGACTGCATTGCATGGCAGATTATGGTTACATACAGAAAACCGAGTCCCTGTACTACGGCCGAATCGCTTCGAGTATTTGAAGCGGATGTAAATTTAGGCCATAACACCAGGAACTCATCGCCGGACAGAGGTAGAAATCCTGAACAGTTCATATCTGTATCATTCATCTGAATGTCTCGTACTGTTAGGTTGACCCTTTACCTACTTTAGACCTCCTGCTATATAACCATGATGATAACATGGTATATATACCTACCTACATAGGCCGGGCAGCGCCGCTTACCTAGTCTTATACACTAGAGTGCCCGACGTCACGCCAAACGCATGAACGCGCGCACTTTTAGCCTCTTGTGGGTTATTAGCTGCAGCTGATGTTGATTGCATGAGGCTATGCTAAATAAGACCTTGGTTGCTCACGTCCCCTGTATCTGTTGTCATCCACTAGTCTACGTTCACTGGTTTAGGATAATGATAACATGCATGCAAGTATGTTGAAGACGATGAGATAGTGGTTGGAAGAGATAGCTTCGACACTATACAGGAAGAGCTTCCATGGAGAAAAACAACGACCTTCAACAATGCGCATCTCGTCCTACTTCTTTCCCTCGTCTTATACGCTCCAAAGCTTACTATTCTATTGTAACAAACCAGCCGTAGCCTACCGATATCAACCTCGGCACCATGGCCAGCACATTGAAGATATGTTTGCCGGAGAACCACAGTTGACTGAACAAGCCCCAGGGTCGCAAGAAGGCAAATTGAGTTGAACTTATATCTGGGTGCCTCTAAGCCAAGCTACATCGTCTTCCTGACCTATTCACCTTGACAGGTCTTTATCATAAAGCACACGAGGCCGAGAGAGCGTGAACACGCGATAACAAACTAAAGCCTGCGTCGTCTGGCGTATAGACTGCTCGCTCATCCAACTAGCCCGTAGAAAGGACTATCAAAGTGTTTTTATAGAGATGAGTGCTTATAGTTGTAGGGTTAGCTATTAGTCTTCATGTCGACTTGCATTGAATGTATCCCCTGTAAATGCCGAATCGGATTATGTCAATTCTGCAATCGTCAGGGCTTCAAGTATTTGCATTTTTCGCTTTGCTTTGCACCTGGCACCTCAACTATTAGCCTGTATTACCGCATTGTTAATGCATAGACACTAAACTGGTACGGTAGATGCGCCGAGATGTAGCATTCTGTGCATGGCATTTTGATGTCCTGCTTGGGAGGGCCGTTGGTTGCATTGTATCGAACCCCTTACGAGGCAACGGACTATTGGTGGATAACTACGAGTACTGTAAGCTCAATCTCGCAACCAAGAGACACACTCCGTATTAGCACGGTAATGTCTTAATGATTATATCAGCGATCCGCTAGCATAGGTCCTGTTTTATATATAGACCATTATTTCGCGTTAAGATAGCGCTTGGGTTTATATTCTCGTAAAGCAAAACGGTAACGAAGATATAAGCCACATAGTTGACGCGGCGAGTTCTCGACTAACATAAGCTTAACTTTTAGGTTGCGCTAAGGAGCATCCCTGAAAGATTGGGGGGATCTATCTATATCACCGATAATTCCGTCTATATCCCAACAAATCCGAGATGCCCAAACAACTACCGCAAAAAAGGAGAGAGAAAATAACCAAAAAGGGCTAAAAACCACTAGTTATCAAACTGGATATTAAATTCAGTTTCATATAAAGTTACGCAAGACCTCTAGGAATAGTAAACTGTCTGAAGTTTCGATACAGACTGATAGAGGGACAGATAAGTAGAGATTTCCAGAAGAAAGAAACCAGAAGTCAAGCAGCGGAAGACAATTTATATCGTATTCACATTTTGGCTCACGACAAGAGCCCGTGGTAAGTCTCAGGCCCGACGAAAACTTTTCAGTATATTGTCCTCATGTCTAAGACCTTATAACTCACCTCAACAGTGTGTCATAATGCCTCATCCTCGTATTGTGGAAACGAGTATAGTTTGGACATGCAGTCTGCGTCTGTCGTCGTCGCGTCATTAGTATCTTTATCTGCGCTGTACGTGAAATGTTGCATTCATATAAGTGTCCATTATTAGCGATAACAAGGCAGCAGTCAATATGTGCTGTGCTAAGAGGTTTTTGTTTCATAGTGCTCCAACTTGAGGGCGTATAGGGGAAATAGAGGATACGACCCATAGTCCGGCCCCCTAACGCGACAAGTTAATTGAGTGGAGGATGGGGCTGGGGGACTGCCGGCATTAAGCTAACAGTGTTAGCGGGACGGCGAGCTCCAACCATGAATACGAGCCCTCGTATTTGATCCCCGCATCTCTTACTGGCCGGGGCTTATTATTTACTGTTTGCCACCCCAGTTCCAGTACGCAAGCAGACGACCGCCGGGCCATCGTATTTACTGCAGCCAAGCTGAGAATCCGCGGACTCATGGTAGAGCAGAATCCGTCAGATGCTGCCGACAGCATCCCAATGAATCGTCGAACTCACAAGAAATCTCGTCTTGGTTGCCGAGAATGCAAACGCCGTCACATAAAGTGTGATGAAAAGCGACCAACGTGTGCGAACTGCGCTATTACTCATCGAAGTTGTCGGTATGTGAGTTACTCGGCCGCAATTGCGTCTCCTCGCGCAACGACAGAATCAGCCGTTGCCAGTCCAGGAAGCACGCATCGCTCAGACGAAGCTCCCAGCCCGAGCATCTCTACAGGCACACTAGCAGATGTGCCTTCAAGGGCCCAGCCGAGAATAATTTTGAGACCACATGACACTCATCGGACTAGTGGACTTTTCACTTCGAGTTCGAGCTCAGTTCCGGGTGCCACCGTGAATATAAATCACATGGAGTATCTTCTACACTACAAATTCTCAGTCGCAATCCCTGAGCTAGATAACGAATTCGACTCGGCCGCGACCACAATAGTGACTAAATTAGCAGTCAAATTCCCCTGGCTGCTTCATGCGATACTAGCCATTTCCTCCCGTCATTTGACTGTGCTGAAACCAGAAAACAGCAGTCTATATCTCTCCGAGGCTTTTCACCTTCAAAGCCAAGCGATCAACATCTTCAACTCGGAACGATTGCATATTGATGAAACAAACTGTTCGGCTGCGCTGCTTTTCTCGTCTATTCTCGGACGTCATATGCTGGTAGACACATTGGCAGGCTTAGAGTCGGACGGTTCCGTGCTCCTGGATAATTACTGCCATTATGTGCAAGTTCATCGTGGTCTGAGGACCATCGCATCCGATTCATGGCAACTCCTCTCCGAATCGGAGATATGGCCGTTGCTCCTTTTTGCCGGGGTTCAGAGGCCCAGAAAGGCGCATGGGAGCGAATTAGAAGATCTTCGTCACTGGGTCCGGGAGTCACAGGGCCTGGATGAAGAAACCCTTAAAGTATGTCTTGCAGCTATAGACCTACTACAAGTCGGGTTGGATGAGATATCAGCCGAAAAGACACATGTCCGCCGCTATCAGATGGCGTTTATTTGGTCAGTCTGCAATGAGGCGAGGTTCAATGATTTGGTTATGCAGCGCTCGCCGCAAGCACTGGTCATCCTCGCCCATTACACAGCTCTTTTGCACCATTCCAAAAGCATATGGCAGATTCGTGATGCTGGGTATCGTTTCTTGCATACGATCTGCAGTGTGCTAGGGCCAAGTTATGAGAGCCAGCTTTGGTGGGTGCGAAATCTAGTGCTTGGGTCTGGAACTCAGATGGAGCAGCATATGGTAACCTAGCTTAATCGTATATTATGCATGTCCCCGGATGATGAAATAGCGCGAGTGGCCGCGAAGCTTCCCCACGTTAGTTATTGATGTCAAATTCTTATAAGTGTTTAGTTCTCTAAGAACATGGAGTGCCGTGATAGTCTAAGAGTTGCAAGAGACAGAGCTAGAGCATGAAGATGATCTGGGTAAAGTTGACAAATTCCTCGATACGGTGATTTCTTTTCCCTATTTTGTTGAACATGGGGCATTGAACAAATACGCGTCGCTACCTAGTAACAGAGTGAACTGTTGAATACGAAAATACGCGTATTCGATACGCGTATAATTACTAATAGTTGTAGATTGCTTGCATGTATGCGATACTACCTCATGCCAGCAATGCCCCCGAACTTAAGGCGGCAAGCCTGATAGCAATATTTAATCGATGAATCCTCTGTATTTTCTCATCGATTTTTCTTTCTACAACTTAATTACAATATCCTACACTACGCGCATATTAGCAACGTGATAAACATCTCATTATTGAGTAAGATCGATCAGTCATGCAATTTCCACTCCTCCTTCCCACTTTGTTATTCGGTCAAGTGCTTGGCCAGACACTCGATGACCCTGATCGTGATCATGCCTGGGCCCCAGCTGGCCCGGGAGACTGTATGGGAAATCATCATTTCATGAATTCTGCCCCGACGTCATGCTAACCTCTCATAGTTCGCGGGCCATGTCCAATGATGAACACTTTGGCAAATCATGGGTTCATCCAGCGTGACGGCGCGAATATCACGCGAGAAAATGCTGTTAACGGCTTACGGGAAGGATTGAACTTCAACCCAGACCTGTCCAATATCATGTTTGACCAAGCTATCATAGCTAACCCGGAACCGAATGCCACTTACTTCACACTGTATGACACAGCCAGACTACCCATTCCTTTTCTGTTCCCGGCATTTATGAATGCCACTCAAGGTTTTTCCGAATACTGGGTCCGCAGCTAATAAAATATTTCAGTGATCAACTCAATGTACATAACCTTCTCGAGCATGATGCTAGCCTCAGGTCAGTTACTATTATTTATCCGAACATGGCACCTGCATAATACACATGACTCTTTCCAAACCCAAGCTTCCCTACTCCTCATGTATGATCGAGAAGTTAATACCCGACAGCCGCTCCGACGCATATTTCGGGAACAACCACGTCTTCAACCAGACCGTATTCGACGAGACAAAAAAATGGTGGCAGGGGCCCATCATTAACGCCAACATGCTAGCCAACTCTAAGGTCGCTCGTCAGCTGAGCTCCAAGGCATTCAACCCGACATATGTCTTTACTCAGCTTACAGAGGAGTTTAGTCTCGGCGAGGTAGTGGCCCCCGTCATTGCTTTCGGCGACATAGAGGCCGTGACTGTGAATAGGACCCTGGTGGAGTACTTTTTCGGTACGTAATCAGCCTCCACTAGTTAGCGAGTTTTAGCTAGCCACGGCAAAACTGATTGAACCTTCTAATCAATTTGCCGCTTAGAGAACGAACGACTCCCGACTGTCCTAGGGTGGAAGAAGAGAGAGGATGTAATTTCTCTCAGCACCATTTTCCACGCAACGAGTGTCCTCCGAAATGCTACCAGCCTCTTTACCGATTCAAAGGCCGTTCTATCGAAGCGAAAATTAAGTCGAAATTCGCATTTTGGTTAAGCTACCGATGAATGTACGCCGGTCTAAGTTATCTACTCGTCGCCTAGGCTTGCTGGTAGCAATTAGGTACTTGACGACTCCTGCGAATGGAAGTAGCTGTCTAGGGTTATTATCTACACTTAAATCTACCCATAGTTAGCTTCGCTATTCTATTTAATGACGATGTTAGCTACCTCTAATTAAGTGTCCGTACTGAGATTGAGGGGGGGTATTTGGTGTAGGCCCCGCTGAAGTCCTCGAGCTGTGATTGCTGCTGTTATACTACTACGCCTAAACATTGAAAATGCTAAGAGGGATCTACATTGACTACATCTAGGGGGTACCAGCATGTGGATCTCACAAATCCAAGATTCTTTCGTACCTCAGATGCAGAGAATTACTCTTCGGATGTCCTGTATACATGTCGGTCTGCTCAATTCCTCTGTCGTCAACGATGTAGCTAGTGAAGTTGGAGTATATCGCCGCGATAGTGAGTTTCATATCTAGCGCACGGGATCTCAGTTAGTAAATGTACTATCGCCTGTAAGGTGTGTAACGAACCGTGCATAGCAAAATTGGAACCGAGGCACATTCTCCCTCCACTAGAGAAACCCCAAAATTGCTTGTAAGCAGCCTCTTTGTCTCCTAGCCAACGCGTATGGTCCCACTGTTCAGAGCTTGGATAGGTTTGTTCATCTCGATGGAGGTTATATGCCGATGCCGATATGCGAGTACCACCGGGAACCTCGTACGGCCCTATACGACAAGCTGGAAATGGGGCGACTCTCGGTTCTGGACCACCGGCTGGCGCATAGCGCCTGACGGTCTCTAATACCATGGCATGGAGCTTTGGCAGGCGATGCAACTGCTGGGGACCCGGCATTGCCATCCTACCATAGTTCAAAACCATATTAGGCTGCAGAGACAGAAGCTCCTTTCGCAAATCTTTCTGCAGGTCAAGAGATTGTGAAAGGTGGTGAGAAAGGTAGGTCAAGGCCACGCCTGTGGTCTCCTGGCCGGCTAATATGTGGTCAAAAACCTCGGAGGCAACAGATAATTCTGGATTTAGTATGGTAGTCGAATGAACAGGAGAATCTTGCCCATGCATATCTTTTTCTTTTTCGTATCCTGCAAGCAGTGTCCGTACGACCACCGGATCGTCAGCCGAGTTCAACGACAACCCTGATTTCCGAAGACCTTGTATGGCAGCATCGCTCAACTCCTTGCACCAGGCCTCGAGCTCCCGATTCGTCGCATGGACCCATCGAGGGGTCAGACTAACACCCAAGTATTGAAGGGCTTTCGAAAGACGGGGGAGTTCTTGGGCAAAGAACCCATACCCTTTGCGCGTTGTATAAAGCTTCAACCAATGCTCACGATGAGATTTGTCTTCAATGAAGTTGGAGCTATGACGTATGCCAAAGCAATACGCCGAGATAAAGTCCATGGCTACAGCACAGAAAAGAGAATGAACGTCAATACCGTGGGGGGCTCGACTTGGTGACACAGAGGCTTCTAGTGCCGGTATCAACCTTGTGTTCAAGATGATGTCGGACTGGGCGGACTGGGAAACCGAAGTGTTGATGTAGGACTTGGAATAAACATTTGAAATCATGCGCTTTCTAATCGAATGGTGTCTTGCCTGTACCGATGAGAAAGTACAAGGAACTCTGGAATAATTCAGTGTTGCCCCCGTCGAAAAGAGGGAGGCCGATTTACCCGAAATTGTCAAACACCGAGTACCAAGAGTGCTTATCAAAACCACCCTGATAGACGGTCTTGACCGCTTCCATACTATTGACGCTCAATTCACAAGGGCCAACTCGGACGATCTGACCGCATCTTCTATGGGCGGCCTGCAAGGACCGGTTCTCTTTACTGCGAAACCTGGCCAAGAGAATCCAGGCATCCGAGATACAGCAGGTCCAGTGCGGGGAGGGGATCCGAGCTAGAGGTGAGAAGACAGCCGGATAGAGCACATAATGATACAAAGACCAAAAGGTCACGAGGATGACAGCGAAATAATACAGATTAGAGATGCTTGCGATGCTTGCGATGCTTGCGATAGCCATTACGGCAGTCAGTGCAAAAGCTATCTTGTAAGTTGTAGAGAGTGAACAGCAACTGTCCTGGATATGAGTCCGTTTGACGGAGAAGGATAAGCAAGATGCCCTTTATGTTACCTCCCTATAGCAGTACTGCTATAGTAAACATTGTAATATTACTGGTATGGGAGGACACTTACACGGCACCACCTGCCTGTATGATAAGGTAGGTAAGTAGGTATAGTATAGGTGGATGACATCATTCGCTAGATGGTTCAACGCCAAGAACTTATTTTATTCACTCCGAATGGGCAGCAAATGGACAGATAAGAAGTAGATACCTTCTTCTGTATACACTAGGTACCTACCTATCCACATGCACCTAGGCAGGTAGGTAAAGTACTAGACATGCAATAGAAGGGAAGCTTGTGTTTAGCGGGTCATGACGCATGACGCATGACGCATGACGCATAGAGCATAGAGCAAAGAGCAAAGAGCAAAGAAAAACCCTAGTTCAGAAAACCAGACCAAAATAATACCTAGCCTAGACTAAATACCGATTGTTTGGCTAACAAATACACTACATCCACGCAAAAAAGAATCGACTGTTCAGGGTCGTATCGGTACATATAACATGTGGCTGCGCACTCTTCTCCCATTATATCTAGGTCGACCGAAGCTCGAGGCATGCACTCGGAAGGGTCGGTTCATTCGTTGAGGGTGACTTTTGTTTCATTAGTTCTTGGCCATGTCACTCTAGATATGAGATTCACCGGCTCCCTTGGTCGTGTTTAGCTCCTCTTCCTGGTCTCATACTGTACGTACGTCTGCCTCTTTCCTACCCGGCTCATCCTCATCGTCATCCTCATCACCACATTACCAGAGGCGGTGGCGGACGAGGACTCGATTAACGGTTTGACAAACTGCTTATTCATTGCTCATCTTTCTCACTCACTTCTTATGCATAGGTTGATGTCCAGAGGGAAGCCAATTACCCCTTGTACGCGCCCGACATGGAGTCTCCACGGGTTCTAAGCTCCTCTACACTGGATACACTACCCACCGATATCCTGCTTATCATATTGGGCTCCCTGGACACGGCTCGAAGTGTAGCCCACCTCGCAGCAACCTGCAAGGGCCTACACCAGCTCATCTCGGCTGGGGGGTGGCGCATATTCGTGAAAAGCTGCTTCAACAGTCTCACGTTGCCGACAAGCGGCTCTGACGACCATTGGGCAGACCTGGCACGTGTATTGACAGCACAATCGCGGGATTGGGATAGACGGGCTTTCGTTTTCCATTCGCTCTCGCCACCCGAGACGCGGCGACCCAATGCACGAAGAAGCCACGGAGCTCAGTCTATACCGGGTAATATCATCGTGGATGCTCACCTACAGGAACGAGGGCGTTTTGATGAAGAGTTCGTAGTCTGGGGTTCCGGCGAAGACGTCGTCGCCCGTATTAGACGAAAGGACCGGATGACAGTGACTTCCGAGACCTGGCACTTGTGTAAAGGATCGGAAACCGGCTTCATCGCAGGAAAGGACGATACTACGAGTATATCTATCATAAAATCACCTCCCTTTGAAGAAAACAAAGATTTGGGCGTCGTGGTCGGAAGGGCTAATGGAGACCTCCGTTTGCTCTCAATTAGCGAGTCGAGCTTTGGCCGCACCCTGATGCATTTTCGTCCATCGCCCGGTTTCTCTCTCCACCAGCATGAGATACGGGCTGTCGATGTTGATGGCGACTCCGGCATCGTAACAGCTAGCACCAGGGAAAGTGTCTGGCTTTATCCTGTCCAAACACATGATCAACCACAGTCCGAAAATGTGGTCGAGTCACCATATATTGATCCGATCGCCACCGTATCCCTCAAAGACTCACAGAATTCCCCCTCCTTTGAATTCATTAGATCTATGAAGATGTTCGATAAGGAGACTATCGCCGTGGCCCTGAACAGAAGCTTCGATCCCATTCGAGTTGTAAATATCACCCAGACGGGGTTAGAGATCTCTGCACTGCCCCCGATCCCAGACGAACATCCCTACATAGGTTCCAGTCCTCGAACTGTGAGGGCGCTTCTCCCTGTGGATGTACGATCTGTTGCAGGTGGGGGCGGAAACGTCTTGCTCAGCTCTTGGGATGATGGCACTATCCGACTTCAAGATCTACGGACTCCGTCGCCAGTCGACCGGATCTATCAGGATAATTTCGAAGTTGCTACTCCCATCAATGCGCTAATCTCACATGGCCTCGAGAGATTTGTTGCGGGTAGCGCGTACTCGCATATGTTAAAGGTCTTCGACTTTCGTTGGGCCCGAGGATATTATCATACTGATTCGTTACCATGTTCTAGTAACAGCCCATATCCCACTCCCAGGCCACCAACCCTTGTTGACGAACCCGAATATCGTGATAATCAACCAGCATGTAACCATGTGCTTGGACGTCTCTGTCGATGGCATACGCTATCACGCCACGATTTCTATCGTCCAAATTGCAATATCTACCTACCATTCCGGAACTACGCAAGCTCGCCCATCTATTCCTTGGCAAAGCCGTCAGACGTCTCTCCCACCATTTATGCGGGCCTATCCGGCCTGCTTGTGGAGTTCACCTTGAAAAGCGGCGTACAGAGCGCTTCTACCCCCAGCACAAACCCCCTATACGTTCGACAAAGAGGCAAAGTGGCAATCTTAGAAACAGGGGACGGGTCAGCTATTTCAGACGTCAGTAAATGCCAGCGCGTACCGGAGATTCGTCGGCAATCGTTCAGTAACAATGAGCATAGCAGTACTACTGTGAGGAAGCAGCACCGGCTTGATGAAGCTCTTCAGGATCGCCGCGAATGGCAGGAATTTGAGCCTTTGGTTGCATGAAAACTTGAATAGGGTTCCACTCTTCCCACGAAATGCGCACGAACGCAGACACAGACCTCTGTACAGCGAACAACTAATACTTTGATACACGAAATAAATGTAGACGTGGCGAAGAGGTCGCGCAACTTGTTAATATTAGTAGTACGGAGGTGGCACGCACCGTCACCCTAAGACATTCAATACTTACTTCTAACAATGCTAGTGGTTCGATCTCGAAGTGACGCGCTAGTATGGAGCTTATATATACCGTTAATACCTGCAGAGTATTAACGGCGTCGTTTTTACCTCCGCGATACGAAGTGAGTGAAACACGATGTTGCAAACTGGGTGTACAAAGAACTGTTTCGAGTGGAATCGAGACAACATAGAGTTGAAACGAGAGTCTGCTATTCATTTTCAAGTGATAAATGAGTGACTATTCCAGGTATCCACGGAGTTTCAACCTGAACTTCAATCGCCATTCCCCTCCCCTCCCTACACCTGACAGACCGCCATGCTCATCGATTCACATGCCTTCGCTAACGGGTGTAGCATACCTATTTCTTCTGAGTGTCGCTGGACCAGATTGGGGTACCCTTGTAAACGACGACATTGCCGTCGTCCTGGACTGCGACAATGCAGGTACTATTGCCCGTGGGGCTAGCGGTGTTGGTGTGCCAGATGGCCTTGCCATCATTGTCGCTGTGCAGAAGACTGTCGTCAGCAACGATATACATCTTCTCGCATACTACGTCGTAGCATGACTGTTAAAGGGATGTAAGACAAGGAGATTAACATACTATACGCAAAGATTGCCATCCGATTGCATTGCGAGGCCCTTGACATTGCTCTTCTGCTCCGGCGTGTTCTGCCACTGGCATTTGCCGCCCCAGTAGACGGCAATCTTGCCGTCACCCTGCATCTTGAATTCGACGGAGCCGTCATTGCTCCAGAGGCTGTTACCGGTGCGCAGCCACTCGCCGTTTCCAAGGGTGTTGTGAGACATAGTGAATGAGTAAGAAGGGCTGAAAAGTTGCTTGAATATTATTGTTTGGTTGGAGAAGTGTATCTTTGGTGCTTGGGTGCTTGGGTGATGATGGTGAATAGAACAACAGAGGCATCGTTCAAGACGAGAGGATTAGCCCCTTTATATATTTTGGCGTCCACTAGTTGGAAGATGGTCGTCTTCCTGCGTTATATTGTTTTCGGCCCGTGTTTTCTGCCTCCCACCTTGTGCCCCCCCCCTCTCTCCCTCTCTCTCTCCCCGTCTCGTCAGTTTTGTGCTCCACGCGTGTCCTTCACGTAACCCTTCGAGCATTGCTTTTGCCAGTCGCCCCTCTTTAGCATCATACTGCAGGCGATAGTTGTCGGGACCGCTTGGAATCCATTTTCGTTCTCCTGTTGAAAGCCGAGTTGAGACGCACACCAATGCACCCAAGCGGTAAACATCACAAGATCCTGCATTGCGATCCCTTCCTCCTAGCAGCTACTCTCCTCTCAATGGTACATGCTTCTGCATCAAGCTGTTAGCGTATGAAAGCCACCGGCGTGGGACTATTAGTCAATTTGGCGCATCGGAAGTTCCGCAACTCTCTCCGATTGAGTGTTTCTGGGAGAGTTAGCTATGACGATACACAGCGTGACCGGTCGTCGAGGGTCGAGACACCAAAAGCGTGCTAGTGACGTGGATCGACAGACCGATGAACTAAGATCTCCCCGGCCTCGACAGACCCAAGAAAGCTTTCACCTTCATCGCCCTTACTACATGTACGCCTCCTGCCATCAGTACCATTCGAGATGATCAGTGGTCCGGGCCTGGCAGTGGACAGCAGAAGCCGCTAGGTTAGTGGATCTTCCTCTGCATTGAGACGTGCAGCTTGCATGGAACTGTCGGGCGGATCTAGCTGCATCTAGCCACCTCAGCTCAGCCATTCAACAGCTAACGAGGCAGTTTTAGCCACATTCAATGATATACCTACGCGAAAAGCCATATCGTGGTACATGCCGGCCCCCTCTTGACGTAACCTACAGTAGTTGCAAGCGTTTACGTGGCCCCTCTTACAAACGGGGACAAGGGAGTGGCTTTTATTTCTTAGGAGGCCGATTTCTCTCATTGCAGACCACAAGTGTGACATGACAGTTGACTGAACACTATGGACTTGGCCGATCACGACATACCGTGGCACCTTGGGTTTTCTACCATCACAGTCTTCTGCATAAACACACCATGAGACAATACCAATTGCAACGCGGGGGTTAGACGAAGTAACCTGGTCCCCAGCAAGCGAGTACTAATCCTAGCATCTCGATCTCTGCCTAGCCGGTAGCAATGATTAATCTAGTATTCACACACCCCAGCCTCATACCAAACTGCACAAAGAACTCTCACATCTAGACCAGTTCGTGCGCTCCGCGCGTCATCTAGGAAGCTTTTATTCCAGCACTTGGCCGATGTGACAGCACCGTAGCAACCGCTAAAGATCGTTGCGTTCGACTAGGCTACAAATAGGTATTGCTAGACAGCGTATATATATCGCTTCCTCATTCGGCGTGGGGAGCTAACTGTCTGTATCCGATCGTTGAATGTTGCAATGCAATAGACAGCATTGCAACATGCACAAACTTGCGAGCCACGACTATGAGGAGCCACAAAGACTCTGTGATAAATATTGGGGCCTGCGTGGGCCGATAACCGTGTACGAGGCGAGATTCTCTCGTGGACATTCACTTGATATCGTATTTAGTGTAGACACGCCACGGCTTCCAGGATTTGGCAAATTCTATAGTCGCAAGCGCTCACCGATGTCGCAAGCGATGCGGTATCTTTATGGCGCAGCTGAGCTCACTCACTGAGTCTCACTCACCCGAGCTGAGCTGCCAATGTGGCGTATTGGATTGGCTTAGGTCAGCGCATTTGTTGAAGCCGGCGGCACCTCTTTACTTGCACCCCCAATTATCGTTGACCAGTAGCTGCGTCGATTAATAATGCAGATATATGTCTTCTTAATTAATTGGCCTCCTTGTATGCAACTGTATGCAACTCGCCAGTTGCATTCTAGCGTTGCTAATAGAATAGTCTGCGATGCATGGTGATACCTGTTGACCAATCTAAACGCGAGAACAAGTTGAAGCATGTACAAGCTATGTCATGTGTGTCGTCTCATTACATATTCCCATTACATATAACTTGTACTCATCCTCGCCACCATTCTCTGACACCTGATATTATGCATGCTGTATTAAAATGCGTGTTCACGGTGCCAAACTTAGGTTATGGATGTTATTACATAGTATCGCACGGCCGCTCTAGGCAATAGCAATGGTTATTTTCTGAAACTATTAACGGTCTAATTTATACCCTACATCCTAGTAATTCGTAGGCCAAACGGAATATTTGAATTAAGTTGATGATAAGGACCAGACAAGGAGTGACATAGCTGCTCATATAATACACCTGGTCCATTGCCGTTGATTTAAAATGCGGCCCTCAAATTGATATGTCAGTTGCAATAGTTACGTAACATGATGCAAGATAGAAGACACATGCCACCCACCCCACCCTACTCATGTGTGCTAGTAGCGGCGTTACGATACATAATGCCATAGGCCAATACTACAATCACAACTATAAAAGAAATCTAACCATGTATTCACGATATACCTATAACATCATTATATATATTACTAGTTAGTTATAGTATTGCAAGTCATCATGAATTATAATAGCATAATTAATATAATGGTATATTTGATCATATAGTTCCGCAAATCATTTACCACGACTAGCGCTCGAACCTTCAAAATGTAATATAAAATTTTCAGTTTCAGACAAGCCATCATGGAATCCTCCTTGTTTACTGAGGGAAGAACTCACCGAATACATCACGTCTTGTGGGGGGAAAGATGCACGTTGCTTTTTGTCGTCTCTCCTGCAATGCGACCACATTAGCCCAAATGACCACTTCATAGCACAAAATAGACGCCCAAGATTCTGTATTGTTGTCTAGTTACAGTTAACAAATAAATAGAAAACATAAATGACGCACAGGTCTTGAATGCGAAGAGAAATAATGCTTGTATACTTCAGTGTTGGAGAGCTCGACGAGGATTATAAACAAAGCACATATTCTAGTAGTAGGGTAATGTTGCGAAAGGGGTGGGTCTCAGGCCATCACCCCATCCCTCGCTGCTGCCTTTTGGCGCTCGGAGAACAACATATCCAATCATTGAAAGAATCAACCAAGTGTATGAACATCCTGTTAGAGATGAGGTAGTATCAATCTGAGATGCATAAAACGCTTCGGGACCGATATTGCGGAGAACCATTATGTCACTGCTATATTAAACGTGGATTTAAATGCGGCAATTAAAATGTTTACACAAGCCCACCGCAGACTATCTAATTGGAAAGTGTTTAGATACGCCACATGTGAGGGGCGTAATATAAAACTTTCAAAGGAGGTTACAAGC
The DNA here is from genome assembly GCA_902806585.1 of Xylaria hypoxylon. Taxonomy (NCBI): domain Eukaryota; kingdom Fungi; phylum Ascomycota; class Sordariomycetes; order Xylariales; family Xylariaceae; genus Xylaria; species Xylaria hypoxylon. The sequence continues at coordinate 154,902 of CADCXB010000058.1, forward strand.
GTACATTAATGTGATTAGTCTGTTTTAAATATTAGTTCTTATGTTCCCTTTTTCGATTTTAACTATGATAAAATCGTAGCTTAGTATCTTGTTATAGTTAACAGCTTTTATATCACCTCTTAATTACAATTATATGCTAAGGCTTTAAGAGAAATCTAACACTATTTATGCCTATAATTTGTCTTATATTAACAAACATGTGTATAATCACTAACCTAGTCATTAACATTATATTTTAAAATGAAAAAAAGAGAGTCTTAGTAATATTATATAATTAGTTAACCTAAAACTTTCGTAATTAACAATTAAAGTCATGTGCTTAGCAAATAAGTGGGCAACTTAAAATTATAGCGTAATATATTCTCTTAAAACTTTTAGTGCTTTATTAAAAAAAACTTAATAACTTTAAGGTTTTAACCTTGATTTTTATTAGTAAATTTAACTGTAAAACTATATTATAACACTATTAAAAATAAAATATAAATAAGTTAAGCACTTAGTTATTTTTAATTATAATATAAATATTATAATAATATTAGTTTAATGTTTATTTATAATTAATATAAGTAAAATTTAAGTTATTAGTTTTAAATCTTTTTTAACAATGATTTATTTAGCATTTAATAAAATAAGAAAATAAAACTAAGGTATAAAATAAAATATAAGTATTTAAGTTAATTAATTAATTTTATAATCGCTATTTAATTATATAAAATATTAGCTATTATATAAAACTAAGTAAATTTAAGTGCTAATATAACAAGTATTTAATGCTAACATTATATTTTAATATATTATGTTTATAATACACTATTTAAATAAAATTAGCGCCTTATATTAATAACTTATTAAGGGGTAATCATGTGAACATTGTAACATGTGTTGATAAACTTATCTCTAGAAGAAAAATGAGAGCAGCGAGAATGCGACGATCTTGTAGCTTTAAGTACTACCTAGGTAGTTGGCTGACCAGCAGACAACCTAGGACCATTCGCGCAGGATTTAGACTTAGCTTGTCACATACCCATTACATTTGTTGAAGGGTTAAACCTTAAACAATAATAAGCAATTTGGAGGCCTGGAGCTCATTTCTCATTTGCTACTGCATTTACCACTAGGTAGTCCCCCTATAGTACACAACATAGTAGATACACTACGCCCATTTGTCTTGTAAATCTCTCAAGACAGCTATAAGATCTAGCATGAACAGCATTACTAAACTGGCAGGAAATAACGGCTTGATAAAGGTATTATATAGTTTTATAACTTGACCTTCATTTATGTGACAAGTCTAATTGGCTTTTCCCTAGACAACTCAAGTCTCGAGGGGAGCGCTCAATTCTTATAAGTTGAACATGACTAGTGTGCTATTCGGCACGCTCACGTTGTTCACTCGATCTGACGTTTTCAACACGAAGCCACAGGAAACATGACTAAAATAAAGTGTTTGTCTAACAGAATCAACAGCAGATTTTCATTAAGCGTTCTGCCCCCTTTTCTTCTTCTTCTTCTTTTTTTCACTCTGCTTCGCAGAGTAATTTGTGCAATATACTCGGCTCAGGGTAGCGTCAGCCACAGCGATCACACATTGTGGCTTACAGTGAACAACTCTCCTCAATCACAGGACCTGTAGCTCGGCGGTGGAACCAAACCAGTGGGTCTTTATAAGACGTGCATCTGGCCCCAATGCCGTCTAGTTCAGCCCACCGATTATAGTCATCAAAACAGCACCGAATCATCATCACGGAACTAGGGAAGATGTTGTCACATACGTCCCCGGTGTGTATACATGTGGGTCTAAAACGAAGCCGTCTGTCTGTCTAGCTTAGCCCACCGACTATACTCATCAAAACAAGAACAAATCACTAGCAAAAATTGGCATCATAGGACTTGTAGCTCAGCTGGTAGAGCATCTGATTCCAGTTTCTTGATGGAAACAACAACCAGAAGGTCATCCGTCCAAATCGGGTCAGGTTTAAATCCTGTGTCAACTCATTATAAATTTCGCAAACACCTCTTTAAAGGTGTTAAGTTTTACTTAAAATAACTAACAGCTTAACATTATTACCCTTTAATATTAACATTATAATAGCTAACTTTATTTATACTTTATAATAAACTATTTAATTTTAGCTTATTATTTATATAAAACAAGATTTATAATTATAAAAGTAATAATAATAAATATTAATGTTATAAATAAAATAAAATAATTAATATAAAAGCTTATATAATTATATTATAACTTTATATTTTTTTATATATTTTAAAGGTTATTTCTTTATATTAAGTTAATTATATTTAATTTTTATAACTTCTTTTTATTTTTATTTTTTTCACTTTTTTATGTACATATATTTTATATCCTATGATGTTTATTATAGTGTTTTCATTTATAACAGACCCTAAATGAACTTCCTCATATTTTTTTCTATTGTTGACTAACCATTATAACTCACTTGGTGTAATCGCGTGGGAGCACAGCCATAATTGCAGCTTTGAATATCAAGTATTACGAGACACAAAAAGCTCCGGTACAGTTATCACCGAAGCAAAACTTTCCGAGTACCCGACTCACCACATCCTGTTCTTTTGTGTGCTGTCGCTGCCTATTGTAACAAGCATGCAAATACCCGCTGTTCATGAGTAGCATGGCTGTCCCTAAACTACTCCGACATACATACACGTCTCACCGGTAACGAGGCTATACGTCTCAAATAAAGGCATGTGAGATGTTACAATTGTTGAACAACACTTGGGAGGAGTCAGAACGAGGCGAACCGTTTCTCCGTGTATGATTATAGTTTAGTCACCCTACAGAAAAAGACATGCGTTGGGTTCGAAATCTTAAACCCTCTATTATTCACAAAGATGATCGATACTCGAGCAGTCAGTCTTCCTTAACTAGTTTCAGTGATGCTACAACTTCATATACTCTGCCCAATGTGGCTTGCATTCTATATTTCTTTCTCCATTCTTCTACACCCTACAGAAAGCAGCTGCTACACCCAGAATGGCACAGAGACAGAAGACCTTATTCCCTGTAATGCAACAGCAAAAGTCAGCGCCTGCTGCCAAAGCTGGGACTTTTGTCTTTCAAACGGCTTGTGTATAGAGCGGCTCGCCTCGAATATTATGCTAGGTGGTTGTACCCATCCTGATTTCAACAGCCCATGCGTATTGCAATGCGAAGTCAATGATACTTGTAAGAAGACGTTGCTAAAGCTTCACTTTATAGTTACTCTCCGTCCTTCTCTTGATACGTTCCACATGCTCTACCCTCTCATTCTTCAGTAACATGCCTCACCACTTACCCACGTCATGGCTGGTATCATTACATCTTCACCAGAGGCAACAGGCACATAAGAGGGCAAAAAGGAACGGGAGAATATAGCTGACGTTTAACTCTAAATATCCAGTTCCAAGTCCTGTATTCGATGTTACTTACTGTGGTGACGCTGGCGAGGGCGACAGGTTTCTCTGTAATAGTCTCGATTGCAGTGATATAGATCTCGCCTCAGTGTTCATAGAACCAGTTGTAACCGCAGCATATAAGCCCATCGCTGAACTGGCCGGTGTAAACACTACCAAAAAAATCACCAGGGCGCAAACAGTTACAGTTATCCCTACTCTCACAAGACAACAAACCGTCACCGCTACCCTCACGCGAACGGCCACTCTGACGTTCGCAAGCCCATCATCATCACCCACGACACCTGAGCCTCAACCTATAGCACTCGGCATAGGCCTTGGCCTTACACTCCCACTAGGTCTAGCGGTTATCGCACTCTCGCTATTTCTATGCCGACGTTCAGGAAACGGTACCTCAGGGCGGAGGTTCTTCTCTCGCGTATTTGGAAAATCCCGCAGACCTGCGCAGCCAAAATCAAGACCTTTAATTCCGTATTCGCACCCGGACGACCCCTACCAGCCGCACTCATCTTCACTAGCAAGTTTGATTGCCCTTACGGATCTACCACCGCTTCCACAAGCGCCGGCCTCGGCGTTCACTAGAGCGAGAAGCCATCCTAGAGACGGTAGCGCGCATTGTAGACCAGATACTAGCCCTGTAAACCGGAAACTGGGGAATTTTTAGCCGGAAGCTGCCCAATAGATCACAAGACCAAGATGAGACAAATAATGCTGCGAGGTCAACAACTACACCCAGCCCAGACTTGGGGCCCGTTGTGAAGCAGAATACCTAGTCCTAGTCTAGGTCTACGCGACTGGCAGAGTCAGATCAACGGTCAGAAAGCGGTCAAGCAGCCGTTACGTGGTACAGGCAAAGAGGAATTGGAGAAGGGAACTGTTTTAAGTAAGATAATGGATAATTTTAGGGCAATCGTTCGGTGTAGGGAATAATCTAACGCGGAGAGAGGGAGACCGATGAACTTTACGTTGAACTTAGTTTTGCTTCTATCTACTAACAGCTAATCGTCCGCCTCGTCGGCGACTCTTTTCGGATGGCCATTTGACCGTCAAATGCCCAACGCCAGTCTATATCTTAAAATGCGTACGCTTGATGCTTTAATGACCCGGTGTGGTGTCTTTAACCTCTATTAGAAATACGTGATATTATCAATTAAAAGATTTTATTACTCTGGATGGGTGATGTCGTCCTCCATATCGAACGACTTATCGTCTGTTCCAGTTCAAGAAGCGGGTCTAGCAAGTGGTTAGTATATCACGAATAGAGCTCGGAGAAAGGTATCTGGACTTACAGCAGCGAATAGAATGATGGTGTTGCTAGCTACGAACACGATAAAAATACCTAGATCCCTCCACCGGGTGTCGAAGGTGTACTGGAATGCGCTATAGAATTGGTCGCCGATCGAATAAGCACAGTACTCGCAGTTGCTGGTATCGTTGTTGACTAGGTAACCGGAGCCATGAGCTGCAAAGAATTTCTCCATGTATGACCCGCAAGTCTCTCCGGGTGGCGCCACGAAGGAGTTAAATTCATGAGATCTGCACCTCACATTGAGGCCGTGCAGAGCAGTGGTGATTGTGCCACTAATGAGACGTGTAAAAGGGTCTAGCTGGTACAGCCAGGCTTTCCAGAAACCGGGCATCTGAGGGTAGGGAATGGTGACACCGCAGAATAAGGCGAAGGTAATGACGATGAAAGGGTCGTACTGGCTTGACACAAAGGCTGAAGGTGAGATGGCGGCAAGAACTTGACCGAGCGAGACGGCGAAAAGCTCAGTGATGAGGACCATGAAGTACTGGTACCCAGCTCGTGAGGGCTCGGATTGGAAACCGGGGACAAAGTAGAGCAGGAGGAAGAACAATACGGAGCAAAGTATGGAATAAGGAAGCTCGGCGAGGACCATGCTCAGAGTGAACGTGAACGTGCTATACATCTTACTCAACTGCTCTCGAAAGAAAATCGCGCGCTTGATGACGAACATAAGCTCAACTTGAGGCAACAGCAAGGCGGGAAGAACTGTAATCTGGAACATGACAAAGACCTTGTACTGCAATGAAGACCGTGAGTCGTCCAGCTGAAGGTACGTCAAACCTGTCAATAAAGCGATGACGATGTGGTTGAATACGCGGGTGAAGAGATAGTTGGGCGATCGCCAGTAGGAGACGTTGGTCCGCTTCACAACCGTCTTGATCTGGTGCCAAAGGGGAGAAGCGTACTCCATCTGCAAACTGAGATCAATTTCCGCGGCGGCCTCTCTACGAGACTCTTTGAACTGAGATATTCTGTCTTTGATATTCGCATGTTCAGGGCTCTCGGCCCAGATGTCGGCCCAATCCTTGTTACCAACACGTGCGCTGCTGCCAGCACCGATAGCCTCCAGCATATACTCAGCAATGTTATCGGATGGCCCAGCAACGGCGCCGTGATGTCCAAGGTAATCACGGAGCACATGAGCATCCTTGCCGATATCACCGAAATAAACGCAGCGACCACCTCTTTGCAAAAGGAGAAGCCTGTCGAAGTTTTCGAAGAGGGCAGCGTTGGGTTGATGAATGGTGCAGAGAATGGCCTGGCCTGCAGCAGCAAGCTTCTTCAAGAATCGAACAATGTTGAAGGCACTTTGGCTGTCAAGGCCGGAAGTCGGCTCGTCGAGGAAAAGAAGTAGCTGAGGCTTAGCTGCTAGTTCGACACCAATAGTAACACGCTTGCGCTGCTCGACGGTAAGACCAGCTTCGGGAGTACCAATAATGCAGTCTGCAATGTGCTCCATTTCCAGCAACGCGATGATTTCCTCGACGTACGCGTACTTCTCGGACTGGGGAGTTTCGAAAGATTGGCGTAGATCAGCCGAGAATCGCAGAGCCTCGCGCACAGTCTGAGTAGGATCGTGCATGTCAAGCTGCTCAGCATAGGAGGTTGATCTTTGGAATTCTTTGCCGGGCTTTGATCCGTCGACGAGGACGTCACCATGGATGACACCGATGTTTTTCCGCGCAGCCAGCACATCTAAAAGTGTCGTTTTTCCAGCTCCAGAGGCGCCCATGAGAGCGGTGAGTTCACCCGGCTTGCAGTAACCGAAAACGTTGTTAAGGAGTCGTCGAGTGCCCCCGGGGACAGGTACATCATAGTTGAGATCTTCCCATGTCAGAATGCTAGTCGATTCAATCTTCAGTGCTGAGTCTTCGTCGTTTGTCCTCGACTTCTGGCGTTGAAGTCTTTTACTGCTTAGTGCTTCGTTAAGTGCTGTCCTCTCCGCATTCGGTCTGGCGAAAACCTTGGCTTGATTACCACCCATTCCGTATTTGACCAATTCTCCTAGGACGACATTCATGATAAGGAAGAAAACGATGAGGGAAGCGATAATGCCGAAGTTTCGCCACAAATCCTGAGGAGCATATGTAAAGCCTTGTGTGATGTAGTCGGCACCCTTCACAACAAGGCTTCCAGGTTTTGAGCCAGCCAGGGTGCACACTTGGTATCTAATATCATCATAGCCTGTACCGCTTGGAATGAGTGACTCAGTCGTACAAGTCATTTCAGAATTACTGAATTCATTGGCCATCAGGCTTGCGAATGATAAGCCTAGTGCGTTAATCCAGAATATCCAACGGAGCCAAACTTGTTGTGACTGATATTGAATCAAGTACCCAGACGTCAGAATGAACAACGTGATAGTTACGACAGCAAACTTGATGGCGTAGTCAAAGTCGGGGCTAAGGCAACCAATGATACGGAAGTACAGGGTCATGGCAATGTTTCCGACCAGAATCAGCAGATAAAACGTGAAGAAGTGACCAGCCGTCCTCGTAAGATTGGACAAGAAGTACACAATAATGGAGAAAACGAGAATCTGTACCGCGGAGAACGCAGTATCTACAAAGATTTGTGCAATCCACAGTGCCGAAGGTCGATGAAATGCATAGGCTTTGTGCTTATTGACAATCGGTCGGCCAGTCATCGTGGATCCGAGTTCAGAGAAGGCCTGGAAAGCATTGAACAAGAGAGATATGAACAGAAGACCACCTTTGCTGAAAGCGCTAGCTGATGTTTGTTGCAGATTGAGATACAGAGTTCCAAGTACGATCGCAATGATTATACTGCGGAGCCAAGAAAGGGATAGCCCAAGCTTGTCTTGAAGCTTCAGGACAAATTGGCGTTTCATCAATGCCCAGACTTGTTGATGGAATCCGACACTGTAGACGGATCGCTTCGCTCCACGCCGCTTGCTTTCTCGGACCGCCACACGGAAATCTTCATGCTTCGCAGTTTCAGTCTCTAATCGACCTTTATAATTGGCCATTTCAGCCTCCAGTTCCTGGGCGAACTTGGACTTTTCAAAGGCTTCGGCGAGGGTTTCGGGGCTATGCGGGGCATTCTGGGGAGAGTATCCATCTGAATACTCGCGTTCAAATTCATCGGTACAGCCGGTAACGTAATCTGGGGTCGTTTGGCGCGGACGTTGGAGGAAACCGAGACCTTCGAAATAGCTTCTTGCTTCTGTAGTTGGCCCGAAGTAAACTTGCTTACCCGAGTCAATAACCAGAACTTTGTCGAACAGGTTGTAGATATTCTCCGAGGCTTGGTATAACGATACGAAAGTCGAGGTCTTGTACAAGTTGGTTTGAATTCGCAGAGATTTGACGAAATCGAGCGCCGTACTAGCGTCGAGACCACGAGTACTGTTGTCCCACGACAAAACGCAAGCATTCGTAATCATCATCTCGGCAATGGAAACACGCTTCCGCTCACCACCCGAGACACCGCGAATCAGAGCGTCGCCCACAACAGTGTGTCTGGTGTGCTCAATGTTGAACATCTTGAGGAGCGTGGCGATGACATCGCTCTTGAACTTGGCTTTGGTGGTGCCTGAGGGTAATTTGTTGGGGACCTTGGTGTCAATCGCGAATCCCAAAGTCTGTTCCACATTAAGGGTGGCATGGTGAATATCGTCCTCCTGGTTATAGACGGCCTCGCCGCGGTACTCCTTGAACTCTTTGTGAGTGAAAGGCCCATATAAGACATCACCTGTGACGCTAGTGAAACCCCATCGTTGATTCGCAATTGACTTGAGAAACGTTGTGCATCCGGATCCGGGACGACCAAGCACCAGTACCATTTCACCAGGCTTGACGACGCCCCTGAAGTTGTCGAGCAAAGTAGCCTCGGTACCCTTTTGGTCCCAGCCGAGTAGGTTCTTCAAAGGAGTCCAGTAATCCACGAAGTTGACGAATGCATCCGGGAATGTCTGCACATAGTTGGTCATGCCACCCATGCCCTTGACGGTCAACCCATCCCAATAGACGCCGACGTGTTTAGGTTTAATGCCAGCTTCCTGCTCGGCATCGAGGCCGCCACGAAGAACTTGTTCCAAATCGAAATCATCCTCAGAAGTTTCCGATCCCGTAACCCCAGCCTTTATGCCCTTCTCGGCAGCGTCCGCATTACGACTGTTTACTCGGCTAGCTCGCGACAAGCCTGATATTTCCCTCTGAAGCTCTGCGAATTCGGCCTCGGCCCGCTCGACTGAAATGCCAGTATTGACGCGAGAAAATCCATTGGGGTTACTCTGTCTCGCGTTCTCACGTTGCTCTTCGGATTTATCTGAAAATGTCGGAACTGAAGTTACTGATGACGGCCGACTCCGCGCCGCTCGTGTATTAGCATTTGGATCAGGGGTTGACCCAGGGACACCTAACCCCTCCAACGGGTTCTTCTCCATGTCTTTCTCGGTCATTGTCACGTTGTGGCAGCCCGGCCCGGCAGCGTGGGTAAATTGATCGCCACTCGATCAACGAACGACGGGCCGAACGCGAATGAGGGTTGCGGGCTTAGATTGATTCTTCACCAACCACAACTCTGAAGCAGTAAGGGTGAGCGCAAGGCGAATCGGTTCAAATTGAGAGAATTCGTTGTGATAGGCGATGAGTATTGCCTAGTCAAAGTGGATGAATATTTGACTATCTAAGAGATCAGTGTTTGAATATTGAAAGGTCTGTCTTGTCAAGTCAAAATGATCGGCGCAGCGCGACGGCCTGTCTTCTCATAATTAGAAAGAAGTTAACTGAGCCGATACGATGCGATGAAGAGAGAGGAAATATAAATAAAAAAGAAGGGTCACACGATATTATCAGCCGAGCTACAAACGGCGATTCGGACCAGTAATTCAGGGCAGCAAGGTGCAGTAAAGTCAAAAATGTTCGAAACTGACAACCAATGAGTTGGAATGTTGGGTCAACATAATAAAGGATTCGTAAACCCCCACCCGGCCAGAACAACGGAGATAAAAGTGCCAAACATTGTTTTTTTCCCTTAGTTTTCTGTCTCGCCATTTTTAGTCCCCGCTCTCTTGCATCTTTCCTTGTCATGATGGTATGGATTGTTGCCTCTTTTGGCTCCCCATGGTGACATATACCAGGCTGCTAAACGGCCGATAAATTCTATCATACTACTTATCTTAGACTAGCCTACCTCCTAAGGTGAGTTTAGTCTCGCATGTATATTGTAAAATACCTAGGTTAGTGTAGTAGGGGGGTAGTTTCGTATTGTGTACACTAAAAGCAGTTTCATTCTGGCTCTTCTAATACGGGGCCGGCTTATCAATCAACGGGTGCTAGATAGAATCGTGCCAAGATCGCATTTGGAATCGATCGGGACAACCTACCACTTCTTTATTCCAGCGCTTCTACTCTTCCGGATGGTGTACACTACACTACACTAGACTAGAAATGCACACTTCATTTTTGAGAGCTACCCAGATTTCCCCGCGTGCTGCCACGAGTCAAGAGCGTTCATTTGCTGTTCTCCCACTGTACTCATCATGAGTAATAGTGAGTCACGCCGTGATGATACCAATCAAAGAGTACTTGAGTTGCTCTCCACAGTTTTGATACCACCACAAGAAGTATATTTCTACCTTTTTAAGTAGACCGAATTGGATATCGAAATGAGTTCGGTTAGTTAATCATGATTCGGCCGAATTTGATTGTGTATGAATCATATATGAATCCATGTATTTACATTCAACGCCGTCCTCTTCTCCTATTCGATAGACTAGGACCTGAGACGCCTTTCCGACAAGGGCTTACTGCGATTACCGCATCTTGGCGGTCTGCTTTGGGAGCCAGGCCGCATAACCGTCCGTGTACACTACAACTTGCTTAATATTGTCGGTACTGCTCAATCAAATTCGATTTCTTCACTACCACTACCAACAGCACATCAGCCGGCACGCCGGTGCGTCATCTCATAAATTGTGCACGGATTTCCGTGTAGGAGAATAAAGACGCATGCGATTGAAGTGAGGCTAGCATCTTGGCCCACCGTATTGATAATAACAGTACCTACTAGTACATAGCAAGACGGGCTCTCGGATGTTTACTAGACGCCGGTATTATTAATACAGATGCGCTGATCTTACCACACTAGCGGGTTTCTCTTTATCGTAGGTACGTGCCACACCGTTCAGTGACTGGTCAGAAACCGGTCTACCTACATTAAACACATACAAGCCACTGCACCAACGCTTGTCTACCATATGCTATCTACTGTTGAGTGCACGGCTACGGATCTAAGATAATTATCTCCACTAACGCAAGATACTACAATTCTGTATCACGAAAGGCACGCAATGGGTTTGCTTTCACCTACCCAGGTACTGCCCAGGCTGACGAGACTTGTGTCCAGATGTAGCATCAGATCAGCAGAGACATACTTACAGCTACCTATATAAGTTTGTAGCTCGTATATTCCTAACCATGCACGCCGCAGATGCTAATGCAGATCCTGTCAACATGTCCTAGCTCGCGTTATCTGAATGACACCCGAAAGCTGACAAGAAGTAGAGACAGATTACAGAAGCTTAAAATACGTGCATGTATTTTTACCAGGTCTAGGTTTCTCATCCTGTATGCCCATCTTACCCCGAAACTATACCTATTTTTCTCAGGAATTCACACAAAAGCCTCAACCGCGTTGAAGTAAAAGTTGGCTCAACCGGCCTGTTGGTGATTCGGCATTGGAGTATGCTGGGTCGGTCTCCGTGCTCTCATTGGTTGTTTACGCCATACCTACTTACCTACTAGTACGTAGTAGGTAGTCTTGATCATTATACATACAGGCGCTCGGTAACTCACTTGGCATTCCGCATTCCGCATTCCACATTCCGCATTCCACATTCCGCATCTTCTTTTCTATTTCATGGGCCGAATCATGAGCAGAATGGCCCTGGATGATCGGAGTTTCGTTTCGCTATCCAGTCAGCTGATGGATGATCCCCTGTATCGTGGACGTGATCAAGCACATATATTTTGATAGTCCGCTGTCTTCAAATTCTCGATTTCTAATTGATGACACCCTTTATGAAGTCTGCGATAGTATACGCTGTACGGAGTCCATTGGCAGTCGCTGCCTATTCAGTACACCACTAAGTAGTGTACATTATATACGGGGGCTGGTGGGTCGGGTTACCATACTAGGTTAATTACTAGCTTTTGCTTATAGCCGAGGGTTAACTGAAGCTTGCGGGTCGATCCCGGAATTAAGATGCTAACCACCGATAAATGCCGGAACGCCGGAACGCCGGTATAGTTCAACGGTGTTGGCGTTGGGCGGCAGCATGAGACAGATCCAATTCTAGTCTTAAGATGGTAGCAGCCTAGCTTGTATGCACATTGTAATAGATGTACTTATCTAGAAAATGTCCTACGAGTCAGTTTTGCACTTCCTCTTAAGACAGCATCAGAAATACCCTGCATCAATGGAGCTGTGCCTCCTGAGCCTTAGATGGGCTAAAATGAGCATTACTCACGTGATATGGCCTCCTTTCTTCAGGGGTCTCTTGGCTTGAAACCTAACTACCTAGACTAGGTAGATAGAGCAAATTGTTGTTCAGAAAGACAATGCCAAGAAGTAGGTATCTAGTGCCTTGATACAAAGCCAACTACTAGTGTACAGCACATCATGCAGTGATATATCCATTTTACTTTGTCCTCGGTAGCTTTGATAAGCACGGGTAAGTAACACAGCGATAGTCCATTTTCTGCTTGGTAATTATGTATTAAACATACACCAGTCCCCCGTGTTACGTGTACGAAGGTAGGTAGCAAAAGTCATAGTCAGTTAAAACCTAGGCTACAATTCCCGCGCTCTCCACACTCTCCACATCCACTGTCACGCCGACTTCCTTACCTACCATGATTAAAGGTGGGTTAGTAAGACACTCGGTCGGTCCATTCCGACCGACGTGTTTGATTTATAACCTCATATTTAAGCCCTGTAACAAGCACTCTTAGGCGAAACCAAACTAAAGAAAACTACAAGATATACTCAGAACTGCTAGGCAACACTAGGATTATATATGCGACACTAAACAGATGGAGAGTAAAGAACTAATGCCACTTAACTTTGGACATAAGATAAGTTGCTAAATCAAGCAATAGTAGGATTGTTGCAGGATACAGTATTCCGTTTACTAAGGTTAATTAATATAACTGGATGTACAATGACACTAACGTCCATCACATAACCAGAGGAACGATAAATTCCTTGGCTGTTTCATCGGCATATCAATCCAGATAGTTAAGTAGACACAGATGATTAGTAGCTAGATTATCACCTATGTCGGCCAAGTTAGAGACCGATGACGGTCCAATTCGTTCTCCTATTCTAACCACACTAGATAACTACTCATGGCTCGGCCCCAAGGACCCCCCGAATCCGAACCTGCTCACTATTTGGAGTGTGCCAGGTCTACGGGCCTACTAAACTTGATAAGTCTCGTTCGCTAGTTTCCTCTATGTGAGCTACCGTGATTCCCCATCCCTGCCCTTTCCACTAGATTACTCGGGCTCTGTCGTTTTCATCAGTATGCTCGTGTCTAATAATGCACTAAGAATCTTAGGGTCTATTGTATCACTTAGAGAGAGCAGCTTGATTGTAGATGTCCAATAGACGATATAGCACGATACTAATTCTCGCTATACATACAACCACTCCCGACAATTTCATCAATGAGTGGTCAGCTAATGGATCTCGTGAATTAGATGATCTGCGTCGTATTTAGCTTTGACTCTACGTTAGATATTTAATCGCCTGTCCAATTAATTACTGAAATAGCTTCAAACTTACCTAATACGCCACATATAGACGTATTTGACACATCTCGCAGGCTTACCCAGGGGCGAGATTACCCAATACGGGTCACTATAACCACAACCAGACATGGCTGTCAAAATGGTCTGAGACGTATAATCCAATCCCAGTCGATGTGGTGAGACAAGTTCACAACCACGGGGTAAACGTGGACACGTGTCTCTCGAACATGAGGCGCCGTACTATATTGACATGATGCTCGGCAGCGCCGATATGGCTGTGAACACGACATCACACTATAGCATACCTGTGTTACAAGTGATCTACCCATGCCCCATTCCATTAAAGCCGCCATCTATAATCATTACCGGTTTTATTTCGTTAACATTAGGTTAGGCCCTTGTTTGGTTACTAACTATGTGCCGCGATGGTCATCTTTATTATTACGTGAAATGATTTATATCGATTAGTTCTACCTATATACACAGGTTTCGTTTATTTTAGCATTCCTACCCACGGTTGTTACCCAGGAGTGTGACATCATGAAAAATGGTAGTTAGCTCGAAATTCAACAGTAAAGGGCCGTTATGACGACGACACTCAAGTCTCTAAATGCGTCATGACCCTAGTATGGGGGGCGTGATGAAAACTTGTTGTTGCGCGAAGGGCTTAAACTAACTATCTGGCGGTCCTTGCTATATACAGACACCTTTTTTGTTCTGGAAGGTTTGACACAATGGAACCAGTTAGGAACTAAGCGACTTCATAGAAGCCTATGGAAGGTACTCTAGAAGCCTCGATGGGCAATAGCAAGACAGCCTAATCTCACGGAGGAGGTAGCTCGTGTTAATATCAGTCGACAAGAAATGAGCTAACGTAGAGGATTGAAAAGGGGAAGAAGACGCTTATGTGTATCACCATGTACAAGCAAAGGCGAAAACGAGCGCAGAACTAATTAGAATTTGCAAAATACTTGAAGAACGAATCCAATAGAATCGAATCATTCCAGTATGATATTCTCATTAAGGCTTGAAATTTCTTTTATTTCTTTTAGTTCTTGAACTTCTGCAGCTATCTACTAAGTTGTGGTGGTGAACCTATTATAAAGGTAAGATATTTCGAGATTGTTTTTGGTTACTCACTTTAAGTAAGCAAATTATATGATTCTAGCTATATTGTAATGCTATAACACTAAACTACAAGCCTTATCGCATACCTAAATACTTAATTAAGCCCCTAGGATATAGAATAACCTGCTTATTGCCATACTTTTATATTAGTAAACACAGTGAACATGTAAATAAATAAAGCTAGATAACAAAGAGGTTCAAGACAATCTGTGCAATAGTAACAACAATTATACTCATATCTATCATTGTCTGCCTACACGATGCTAACACCCAGAACCATTCCCGAGGAATATATAATCTCATTCTTAAGCTGCAGAGTAGCTACCGGATTTCGTCGCGTAGGTGTAAATAGTACAGTCCCGGACTTGGCACTTCAAGTAGCCGTGTCTTGCATATTAGCAAAAATCACAAGTTTAGTTAGTTTAGTCTCTTTACGCAACAACGAGCATCCATCATAACCGAAACTTGGGTTCCTAACACCAGGGCATGTTTGATTTCACCCTCCTAATGTTTTGAAGCATTCCAACACACTTGAGGCAAACCTCCCCTCGACCCTTAAAAACCTCTATGTCAATGTCAGGACTATTCGTCTCGGAGTGAGTAGACAGACCTGTTTATAGTTAGATAGGTAGAAGGTAGGTGATGGTTAGGGCTTAATAGAGTGATCAATGAACTCTCGAACCCTCTCAAGGTCTCTAGGGGTCCTAAGACCCCTTATATAGACAGTACTAATAGATAACCACCCCCTAGGGTCACTGGTGGCTAATAGTCACCTGTCAGTCAACCCAGCGCAACCTAGAAGAAGTCCCAGTGTCATGATGTCCTAAATATAGATGGGATTAAACGTACGAGTTATTGAGCTAGAATCCTAGAATCTTCTAACATGTGTTTTTGCAAAAGAATAGACAAAACACCGTCTCTATTCTCAAAAAGTCATCACACAGTAGTCCGCACTCCCTCAAGTATCCCTCGCCTAAGCCCGCTAGGGCCAGAAAACTACTTTGCTATGTTGAACAAGGCATACTAACAGCTCTGCCGTGGTGGGCAAATAATTAGGAAGAATGCATGGTCCTTGTGCTATATAGCCCTTGACACCCCCCTTCAACCCTTTTAACGAGACAATACAAGAGTCCTCCTGTAGGTACAAATATAGTACGTACAGCCGGAGACCAAAAACATGAGAAATTCACAAACAAAACCAACCCGGCACTCCTAGTCCGGTGCCTAGATCAGTTACAACAAAACAAATCAAGGTAAAGCCACTGACAAGACAAACTACGGAGTCGTCTCTGAAAACAGTAGATGTTTTGTGTATTACGATACCAACTACTACTCTATACCCTGCCTGGACCAACGCCAGCCGCCACCACCCATGTGCCTGCCTGCCTGCCTGCCCGCTAATGGAGTCGAGTTCGGTACTTGAGTAGATAAATAGGGATCGATCCACTCGCCTCGCAAACCTACCCTCGCGTCATGCTCAATGTAGCCGTCGTTTGATTCGCTATGCTGCCATGCCATATAGTTAATTAATCTCGTTCCCTCCTCGCCCCTTTTAGCCGTGCGAGGTTCGCCTTGACGAACTACCAGTATCCTATACGATTGATCCTATGCGGACTGAGGGTTAACTTGCGTATGTACCCGAAGGCAGACAAGCATCGGATATGCACGATAGAGTGGGCCGGATCTTCTCGAGCCTGTCCTTTCAGGCTCCGCGGCTGCCTATAGTTGTCCAATTTTTACGGTCCGGCGTTAGTAATCAATCGTACCATGCTCTGATTGACGAGGGGTTGGGTGTTTTTGGTTGATATAATATGTTTGTTGATGTTCTAGAGCTCCGATTCGGCACCATTGGTCTCCATTGGGCTTCCCCCCCCAGCACCGTTCCGTTTTCGCGGGCGTAGCCGACGCACAGGCCGTCCGTTTAAGTTCATACTCTCGTCATCGTCATCGGTTTCTGGGTTTTCCTGGGCAAATCGTCGTGCCTCGTCTAATTCTGACAAGTCATTTGGCTTGTCCCTCAACCATTGCATTCGTGGTCCCGATCGAGCTACTTCAGATACCCTGAAGCCATAGATACGGGGTTCGTAGATCCTAGCCCTGCCTAGGCTTGGCGCTATATTGCATCGGTACATGCCGTTCAGCATCTCCTTATCATCCTCCGGGACCCGCGCGCCGGCGAGGACATCAGCGCCTCGTTTAGTAAGATCGTACTCGGGGAAGGTGAGGAGGAAGAGGGCGCCAAATGTGCGGCCGAAAAAAGCGCCATCGACGGTCTGAAAACGACTGTTCGGGGGTACGTATACGTCGAGGCAAGAGGGACAGAAGAGCTTGACGGTCTCCTCCCCGGGTATATCAGACAAGCCGACGGGGAGGGTGCGGGCCTGCTCGCAGTGACTCCGGGGGCACACGCCGAAGTGGCCGAGCTCGTATTTTTCCGACATCTGTTGGATGCCGGCCCGTGAACATATGAAGCGTTGGTGGATGAGGCCGTATAGCATCTCGGCGGAGGACTCGATGACGGACAGGTCGCTCGCGATGCGGCTGTGGTTTCGGCGTTCGCCGTGTCGTATCCTCTCCACACCCTCGATGGACTCGTCTTCCTCGTCGTCGTCCTCTTCGTCGTCCTCGTCGTCATCTTCGGGTTCCACATCGAGTATCATCTGCAGGGGGTGGGGTTAGCGCGAGCCACAGAAGTGCAAGGTAAGTAAGGAGGATAGATATAGGATGGATGTAAGAGAGATGCAGGATGATGTAAGATAGGGGGGAAAGGCGGTGTTACCTCTAGGGCCTCCTTGTACATGGCGACCTGGGTCTGCAGGCCGGTGAGGTTGAAGTCATCCTCGATGAATTCTTCCGAGACCTCGGCGAAGTACTCGTGGCCCAACAGCGAACAGAAGGAGGCGATCCAGGACTCGGGACTGCCTGAGGATGAGGACATCATGTTGAGCGGGGGGAGGGAACAAGAAGTCGGGGATGCTCGCAGCGCGTTCCGCTTGTTTCGACGTCGCGTTGGAGGGGCAGCCGATGATCTGGCGGGGGGTTCAAGAGGGAGATCCAGAACGAAGACCCCTGCGACCCGGTCCAGTCCAGTCCAGTCCAGTCCAGTCCACTTATCTAGAGCAATTGGAGGGGAAGAGAGAGAAAAGGGGACAAGAACACTATCTACACTATATTACCTGCATGACGCGCGGGCAGGTAGAGGTAGGTAGGCAATGTTGGTGTGTTGGTGTCGGGCGAGTCGAGAGCGACGCCGAGCGAAAAGAGGCAGCGAGGCAGCGAGGCAGTGAGGCAGTGAGGCAGTGAGGCAGTGAGGCAGTGAGGCAGCGAGGAAGAGAAAAAGATAGAGACAGATGAGGCTGGAAGTGGTATGGTATGATATGGTATGGTGGGTTATGGTATTGTATCGTATAGTTTGTATTGTATGGTATGATGTGGTGAAGTGTCGATGATGTGCGATGATTCCTTTTTTTTTTGTTTTTTTAAAAAGTCTACAATAATAGTACCTAGTGGTGATCGTAGCGGTGGTGGCGGTGGAGGAGGTTAGGTAGGCAAGCAGCGATAGAGTTAGTGATACCTAGTGGTGATACCTATGTGGTGGTGATAGAGATATTGTCAATATCGAGATTGATTGTTGTATGCAGTGTACGGCAATGAATGCGTTGTGGCTTGGTAGGTAGGTTGTGGCCTGGGCAGCCTGGGCTGTACTGGGGGGGCAGCTGAGGGGTGGAATGTGTGGAATTTGTGGAAATTTGCAGACGAAACCAGGCAAAAATGCTGGTCGCTAGGTACCTAGGCAGTCCTAGGTATAGGCCTGAACCATGCAGATGAACGGGCTAGGCTTATAACAGAAGATTGTGCGATAACGAGCCTAATCTACATCTAGGTATGCAATGGAACCCGATAAGAGGAGATTCCCCCTCTATTTGAACCCCCGCCCCAACCTGGTCTGTGCATTATCTGCGTGGTGTCTCCTAATTACAGCGGGTTGGTACCTGGTAGATACTACCTCTGTATATCAACATGTACCTACATACCTACATCTAGGTATGTAGGTACACTTGGGTACCTTAGGTACTGAGTACATAGATACAGGTGCCTCCACACCTACCATTAAACGGTGCCAGAGACAGCTTCATTGCATACACTCTTCCTATGTTTACTTACGTTCCCCTGCCTCACCTGGGCTGATTCACATCCATGAGACTGCCTAGATTAGGCACCTACCTACATTAGTCCATCCATATTTCACCGTAACCTTGAAGGCGAGAATCGCACCAACAAATCAACAACATGTCCTGATTGTACTTTGACAACCGAGGTGTTTCACGTCGTCGGCAACATCCAAGGTGGAGGTGGCCTGAAGGTGGATAGGCCGTGGTTGACACTGGTTGTCATGGTGGCGTTCTTGTGCTGTCTAGAGGATGCGTCGAATATCGTCACATACGGTATTTCAATGGGTCAAGTTGCCTATAGGACATCGTAAGCCGCGACGCTGCATGACAACCCCATCACACCCTTCCTCACGCCCTTCCATGCGCCCTTCCTCACGCCCTCTCTCCCACAATACCTGCAAGGTCCAACCCGTTACGGCCACCAATGGTAGTATCGACGTGGATTCGTTCCGTTCGCTTGCTTGGGAGCCTGCCATCCCCGTGCATCTGCGAGACTTCCACCGTCTGCCGGCTATGAATAGCTGGATCACGGGCAGAGACCCGGAGAAAGGACCGGTCTCGTTCGGCGACAAGTTGGAATCTTTCTCTGACACCGTTGTGTCCTATGAGCTGATAACATCATCACATGCCGAAGAATCTTCAGCATTGTCGTCAAACCGGCTACAAGAGTTTCAAGCATGGCTTAAGACTCAGCCGGCCCAAGGGGATAGCCGTCTTCTATGCAGATTCATCGATCACTTGCTAGAATCCGCGGAGAACGATCAATCACGCTTTCTGCAGTTCGATGCCCCACTTAGCCTCATCATCCAGGCTTCTCGGTTCAACGGGAGTAGGGATAGTCCTTCGCGTTGTATTAAGCAGCTTTATATCGCGCAATCCGACATCCGAAGTCTCCCGCTGCCCTTGGGAGACGACCTACCCGTGCCCGAAATCGTAGCCCGAGCCGGGAAAGGAGACATCTACAGCTCAAGTATCTGGCTAGGCCTGCAGCCCACTTATACGCCGTTGCACCGAGATCCCAACCCCAATCTGTTCTGCCAATTGGTTGGGTCGAAAGCTGTGCGTTTCCTGCGGCCGAGAGCTGGGTTATCTGTGTTTCAAGATGTCCGCAGAAGCTTGGGAGTTGCGGGCAACTCTCGTTTCCGCGGCCCCGAGATGATGGATGGACCAGAACGCGATGGGCTGCATCGCGCCATTTGGGTCGACCCGAACGCGTCGAGAGAGATCTGTGAAGCAGTGCTGAGCCCAGGTGATGCACTGTTCATCCCTCAGGGCTGGTGGCATACCGTCAGGAGCGTTGGGCATGAAGCCGAACTCAACGCTTCGGCCAATTGGTGGTTTAGGTGATCTTTGGCTGCAACTATCTTGGAGAGGGCTTCATCTATTCTCCTTCCATGCTCCGTCTCTAGTCTGGGAAATTACAGAAGGGATGAGCATAGCAAGTCACTTAGCTGCCCCAATGGGGGATGCGATAGATGGATGTAATTCGCATGGCCATCTCAGAGAAGAGGTCTTATGGGTGGACGGACAGCCTACCAAGGACGGGTACCAACGCCAAAGTTTGATGGTACTCCATGGAGCGAACCTAACTAGATGGCAAATCACTGAGTATATTAGACGCTTACGTCGATAGGTCTTGCGAAATCTCAAGTCTAAAACCTTGGGGAGATCAACTCAGAGGGTACTTCGTAAAGACATTATTTCCTCACGGAATATGCTTAGGGGAAAAATAATAAAATAATAATAACTTGTATATATATATATAGGTATGTAAGTATGTATTTATGCTTACATGTACATCTGCATTGTTGATTTGGAGGCAAATGTCTGTAGATGACCTAGGTATCTAGGTAGGTCATGTTGGGTACTTAAGTAGGTATACTGATGTACTAATAAGGATCCTTCATGCTAATTGATAGTCCGTAAACTTACTGAGTACATACATAGCAGACATAATTCCATACCTAATGTCTTGGGCCAGTGGTTGGGCTAGAATAAAGTTGTGACGTCAGCATGCTTGGTACTTAAAGCACCCACGGCCGAACCCCACCTCGCCCCACCCGAGAGGCAACCAACCCAACCTGTCAACCTGGGACCAGAAGAGGTAGGTATCTATCTACATCTCGAGATTACCTACTGCCTGCTGCTATTAATAAACCACCAGTGCACTACACTGCATTACCGTCCTCTATCCACCTGGCCTACATCCTACATCCTACATCCCATGGATGCCTATCCAAGTGTAGTGTACACACTATAACACAGACGCATGTGCAGCTAGCTTGATTCATCATTCACCCTGTACCACTCACTTTCACACTCACACAATGGTCGTCATCAATGAACCTTCGGTTTCTGACGACGAATTCGACCTCGTCGGTGTTGGCGAGACCGTCAGCGAGCTATCCTCTCCTACAGAACAACCCCAGCCCGACCCGCCTCACTACTTACCAGGCGACCACTATGGACGCCCGTTTGACGGTGGACAATCCTCCAGACCTGGGCAGCACGATGTTGTAGCACCAGATGCCCGGAGCTCGCTGAAGGACTCATATGCAACAGCTTCCACTTGGATGACGGAGAATGATGATGACGAAAGGGGCCCGTCTGCGCTCAAGTACACCAAATCGGTAGTTCAAAGATTTTGGACGGGCCAGGACCTGCTTATTGCCGTCATGGGGTATGCGCCCGTGCATGTCACTTACTTTCGCCCAGTCTATCTGAGCATCTTCACTTACAACCGTTCTTAGCATGACGGGATCCGGCAAGACGACCTTCATATCCAAAGTGACGGGACGCCAGGATTTGAACATTGGACACAGTCTCACATCTTGTGGGTCTGATTCACTACTATTCTGACCGGGGTATCACTTACTGACTGATATTTGTTCCTTACTTCATAGGCACACGGGATATCGAGGTGATCGAGACCAAGATCGATGGACGAGTGGTCCGCTTCGTCGATACGCCGGGGTTCTCCGACACCAACTTGTCGGATGGCGAGGTACTACAGCTCATTGCCGACTACCTCGCAGCAGCCTACCGGAATGACATGAAGCTCTCGGGAATCATCTACCTGCATCCCATCTCAGACACGCGGGTGACGCACCACGCGACGAAGAATCTGCAGATGTTCCAGAAGCTTACGGGAGAGAACAACCTGAAGAACGTGATACTAGCGACGAGCATGTGGGACAAGGTATCGATGGAAGAAGGTATCGCGCGAGAGCAGGAGCTGAAGAACAAGTTCTGGAAAGTGTTGCTGGCGTTCGAGGCAAAAGCCATCCGATACGCGGGCACCCGAGAATCAGCGTGCTCGATCGCACAAACGCTCATGGCCAACAAGCCGTTCTTCGTCCAGCTGCAGAAGGAGATGGGCAAGGACAACAAGGCGCTCAGGGATACGGCGGCGGGCCAGCAAGTGATGCTGGAACTGGTTAGGATGAAGGAGCAGCATAAGCGGGAGCTCGCGGACATGGAGGCCACGCTGAGGAACACGGCGGCGGAGAACAAGCTCGTGGTCGAGGCTCTCAAGGAGCATTACCAGGACAGACTCAAGGACTTCGAGAGAACGCTGGGTGATGAGCGGCGACTGAACGAAGCAGCGGTCCAGTCGCTCACGGAGCGCATTAAGGCGTTGGAGAGCAGATCGTGCGTAGTGATGTAGTTGCTGGTGCCCTTGGTACCAACCTACGCACTGCGTACCTTTTGCTCTACCTACCTTTTGCTCTACCTACCTTCTACTCTACCTACTTCTACTCTACCTACTTCTACTTCTACTCTACCTACTTCTACTCTACCTACCCTAATAATAATAATGTAATAATAGCGTCCCTCCAACTTGTTTCCCATTTTCTGATTCAAGTTGTTGATTTGATGAGTAGATAAAAGAATGATATCTATTGATTAGAAATGGTTTAATGCCGCTGTGATAATAATGATGATGATGATGATGATGATGATGATAATAGTGAAAACAACAACACTAACAGCGGCAATAATAACAGGCAAAGCGATACTATGCATACATAATGATATACGTATATACTATATATATGTCGGTATTTTGTGCACTGTTCGCGGTGTTGTCGGATCTCCGGTATTACACTACTAAGGAAGCAGGTTTTCTTGCGACCCCTGCCAGCTCCCTGTCATACCTTCAGTAGACCTTGATACCTAGAGCACTGCTAAAGCACTGCTAGAGTGGTCAGCAACAGCATTGAACAGCCCCGCACCGATCGCACCGATCGCCCCGCCGCGGCCACCGACTAACAGTTAGCAGATTCGAATAGGTGGAACACGATGAGATCATAGCTGCCAACTTTGCGGACGCCAGCACGCCTCTGACATACTTTCTTTTCTTTCACGAGGACTACTCCTCTTCCTATCTTCCTATCTTCCTATAGCCCGGCTTCGTCTGCGCGCTTACACAACCCCAAAATACAACATGTCCTGGATAGACCCATATTCTTTACTTCTGTCGAGATTCCCATTCCCCATTTCCCCTTTATTGTTTATTTACTTTGGTCCCTTTGGTTGCTTTGGCCTGAATTGAATGTTCAGGCGATACCTAGGTCGATAGAGACCAGTCGATAGAGACCACACACACTCAGAGAGAGGGACAATGGAGCATGACGATGGGCGACATGTCCGCTTCAACGAGAATGACAGTAATATCGACCATTTGTACCGGCCGCAGACAGTGATTGAAAATAGAGATACACAACACGCTGAGGCAGGCGACCGCGTCGAATCCGGGAGACGACGCTCCTCCTCCGATCCCTCGGGTCGCGGTCGTCAACGCCCACGATTAGCCGTCCTGCGTCCTCGCGGAAACCCCGCCGCCGGTCCTCAGCTGGCCCAGATCGCCGACAATCAGAGAATCGGAAGCACTGCCTTCTTCAATGCCCCAGGCGGGAGGAATGCGGTGAACGCTGAACTTGCCGACGTTCTGGACGTCATCGGTGTGTAGTCGACCTCTCTCTCTCTCTCTCTGTTCCTGGCCTTGTCTTTGGTCCTTGCCCTTGTCTTTGGTCCTTGCCCTTGCCCTTGGTCCTTGCCCTTGGTCCCCTTCCTCCTTCTGCTACCCCTGTTTTGTCCTGTTCGTGACATTCTAGACCATGTTGATTTGATATCGGTCCAATATCGCTAACATAACTATAAAACACCAGATCCCGAAGTGTCAACCCTCAACAATGTCACCAATATCCAGAACTCGCTTTTCATCCCCTCCCTCGGCCGGCTCATCAATAGACACCCCACCTACAACCTGACCCGCGCTCCCGGCCGTGATGACTTCCGGCCAACGCCACAGGCGCCTCGGAGAGACGGACACGGACACGGAGACGGGGACGGGGGCGGGGGCGGACACGAATTCCAGCAAGGACCCCACGTCGAGGATCAGGACTACGACTTCAATTTCAACCACGCCGTCCTCCCCGAGGGCGTGTCGTTGGAGGGGTGGACCAAAGACGAGATGGCCGAGCTCAACGATCATGTGCGACACATGCTGCATTCACGACGGTCCAAATTCAAGCGAACCATGAAAGCCTTTGGGCAATACGTCAAGAGGCCCGTCGGCTTATTCGTCACGCTCTATGCGACCCTGATCACGCTGTTCGGTCTCGCCTGGGTTCTGTTCCTCATCGGCTGGATCTACGTCGGCTCTAGACAATTGTACATCATTAACATCATCGATTACGTGCTTGTGGGCCTCTTCGCTATCATGGGAGACGGCCTCGCACCCTTCCGAGTTGTGGATACCTACCACATGTCCTTCATTGTACACTATCACCGAAAGACGTGGAAGCTCCGAAAGAAGCTGGAGATGGCGAAGCTGCGCGACAAGAACGACCTGCCCACCGATCCAGAGCTCCAGGCCGCCCGCGATGAGGTGTCGGTTCTAACCGACGTCCAGGAGGCCACGCTTGTCCACCACCAGACCAAATTCGCAAAGTCACACACCTTCTACCGCCCACACGAGACGAAGACGCACTTCGCGTTCCCGCAGAGCTTCCTCATCGCCATCGTCCTGCTCCTAGACCTTCACTCGTGCCTGCAGATATCACTAGGCGCCACGACTTGGGGCATCGACTGGAAGACGCGGCCGCCGGCCATCACGGCGACCATCCTCGCCGTGTCCATCACGGTCAACATCACGGCAGGTATCCTCATTAGCGTAGGCGGGCGAAAGACGCGCAAGAAGGAGGTCGTCGAGCGTATGTTCCGCCAGGACCTGACGCGCGAGGCTCTAAAAGAGATTCACGAGCAAGGCAAGAAGGACGGCGACACGCACAAGCAGATCAAGGCCCAGCGAGCCATCGAGGACACGCGGAAAAGCGAGACACTCGACGAGGCCGTAAAGAGTCACGTGCCTGTCCGCGAAAGCATCGAAATGGGGAGCCGGAGCCGGTATGATTATTCTCCCAGGTCACCTTCGTCGCTCAAGTCGCCGAGGCCGTCGACGCAGTCGAGGTAGGTGTTAGACACTCGGACGCCTCGATCAGACGGACGAACGGACGGACCTGTGGAAAAGATTCTTGATTACGGATGCAATACCCGTAGTGTAGTGTAATATTGCCCTCCCCTTTTGGTTTATTGATTTTGGATTTTGGCTTTTGGCTCTTGGTTCTTGGTGTAAATCCTAAGCCCCCTTCCAACCTTTCCAAATATACCCCCTTGATAGACACGATAGATACCACGATAGCATACGATAATTAGTTGGATACGCAACCTAATGAATGAGAATGAGAATGAGAATGATTATGGCCAATGGATCATGTGAGTGTATGTTGATTACCTGCCTACCTATAAGTATTACATCCAGTGTCAGGATTACACTGTTGTCATCGTGCGTACGGTACGGTACGTGAAAGCTAGACTGCCGGTATACATGCCGATATGATTACAAAATTAAACATGTGAACTGCTACCTAGTGATAGGTACCTTGAAGATCTACCTACTTATAAGAAAAGAGGTGGGAGCAGGGAGAGAGGTTTAAATGCATCATCTGAGTCAGGTAGATAGAGTGGGCAGGTACCTATAATGTGCAGAAGGCCTTAGGTGAAAGGCGTAGGGCATACACAGTTTTCAGCTAGCACTCTTATTGCTACCTACACTCTTTATTTCGAATATAACAACCTTTCCCCTAATTCCCCGGTTTTTTTTTGGTTGGTGGTCTCTTATTTCGAACTACCTATTGTTACTACTAAATGTTCATGGCGGATATGGGTATCCCACCATACATGGGTATCTAGAAGTGTCCCGACGTTCCCAAGCCTCTTACGACATCTGGAGTTGTACAGTACTATTGTGTGTCATTGTGTCAGTAACTAATGATTTGAATAGCACAAGCATAAAACACAAGTACAAAACACAAGCACAAAACACAAGCATAAAGACAAACATATATACACATATATAAGTACCAATATCAGGTATGTTTGGGGTTGTTTGTCTTGACTATCTTGTTTGTGTGCTATGCAAGGTAGTGTTTAGTTGTTTCAGGTCCGTGTAGGATTTTGTTTTAATCCTGGTAAAAAAAAAGTATGAATAATGATCAGTAATCAATCAATCGATCAATCTACCCTTACCATAATCCAGCCTGGGGCTTAGAGCGTGCCCGGTTGTCGGGACGGTGGGTGGATGTGGGAGAGAGAAACCGTAGCGAGGGATGTGGTGGTTCGGGGGAGGCGCTGCGACGTGGATGAGCAGAACTAGGTATGATAGGTCATATATAACTGTAGGTGTAGGTGTACCATGTAAGTGTAGGTGTACACTAGGTGTAGGTTACTATGTAGATAGACAAGATTCGCTGCGGTTTGGTTATCTTGTTCAGTCTTGTTCAGTCTTGTTCAGTCTTGTTCAGTCTTGATCTTATGATGTGTCAGGGATCTGGAGATTGAGGTACACTAGTGAGGCAAGTAAGTACTATGCCGCAAAGCGGCAGAAGAGGAAGAGAGAACCAACCGCATGCCGAGCTACCGATTTGACGTCGGACGCTAATCACTAAGAGTAAGAGCGGACAGAAGAGCTTTTGCAATGTAAGGCGAGCCTCAAGCAAACATGTTATATCTTAGCCGAGATATACTGTATACATACCTCAGACCTACACTACAGTCACAGCTCGGCTAGGGTTGTAGTGTAGTGTAACTTGTAAACTTGTAAGCATACTTATTTGCTACAGCCAACTTGCAATATAGGATAGGTATATCAACCATTTGCACGGCTCTCTTCAGTTCATTATTGTTTTAGTTTACAGTAGGAAGACTTGATTAATCATCACAACAATTTACAAAACAACAAGAAGGAAACATACATACGTATAGTACTATGTAGTACACCATACTGCTTTGTAGCAAGATGCTGTGCTCGTATCTGATAAATCATACTACCGACTAACGGTGTCTTTTCTAGGTTTTGCGCCATGGATGATTTCGGTACAAAGGCATCATGACACTAGTGTAGCAGCAGGCCCCTTATTTTTTTCTACCAGGGGCTAATACCGAATGGTGTAGCGTACCGCTGCCAGTCCTAATTGTGTACACTACTACTAGTAGTTAGTGTGCTGGGTGTACTACTCAGTATGTAGATTGTGTAAGGGTCCCCTGTCGGTATAGGTGATGTCAAAGCTCACCCATTGGATGGTGTTTCGGACTTCACCGATCTACATGTAGACTACCTCTTGATTTGCTGTACTCGGCATTGTATGATATACTTGGGTGAGCAAGGAATTCATAGAGACAAGTAGACATCGAGTTAAGTGTTGGGACTGAAAAGAGAAGCAGGACTTTTTATTACACTATATTCAACATATAATGCCACATACCTACATGCCCACTCATCACGCGCACAAAAGGAAATTATTACAAGTCCCTTCTCTAGTGTAGTGTAGACGAGCAACGAATAAGCATGGAGTACCTGGCGTAATTACACTAGTGTGCTATAGTCTATAGAAGAGAAAGTACTTTGTCGAAGCTAACTCCGCATCCCGGATAGACTAGGTATCCCTTTCCTAGATGCGGATAGCTTTCCCCTTGGCATACCTACACTAGTTGGATGAACAAGCACCCAATGATGTTACATTCATATGCACAACAAATGAAACCGAATATGCACCGAACTCGTAGCGAGCTTCTGTGAGGGGGTGGTTTATTATTGTCATTATTTATCCAAACACATGGGGAAGGTCTCCTTCGCAACACAAAACATATAGTACACTACAGGACCGCATCTTAACAACCCGAAATACCATACCAGGAGATACCTATTCCGAACGAGAGGCGGGTTACATTGCAATAGCCATCTGTAAATACCTACAGTAACTAATATCTTTTAGTACATGCCCGCCTACACTATTGGTAAATTACATGCCCAGTCCTACTTGTACGGCATACTGTAGATACACCACGTCCAGTTACCTACACGTACACCTACACCACATACCTACTCAGTACATACCACCGCATATGCAGTAGCGGGAAAGGAGCAGCTTGCTTTAGCTTTCTTTTCTGAAACTCTTTCACCAGAGCCTCACCTATCTACCTCTTACCTACCTACTCGTCCTTACCTTACCTACTGCTACGTTGTTTTTACTCCGCAGGCCTCTTTTCATGCGTAAGCCATAATCACATAATCGGATAATTCTCTTTACATACGGGCCGTTCCTTTTCTAAATATCGGCATCACCCCAAAGAGAAGATGGCTGAAGAAGACGTCGTGTTAATAACTCAGGCCCCTTCGGAATCGTGGTTTGAAGGTGTCGTGGTCCGTCCCAATGGCAAGGTTCTTGCGACGCGGCTAGATAAGCCCGAGCTGTACACATTCGTAGCAGAGGACCAAGACGCGGTACCCCAGCTGGTGTGCACGTTACCAGGCTGCAACTCTCTCATCAACATCTGCTCCATACCGGGCTACGACGACGAGTATTTCGTTCTCTGCAGCACCGCTGACCTCGAGGTGGTCACCCACCAAGATGTCTGGCTCTGGCGAGTAATTATGAATAGCGACGACAGCATCCCGCCCGAGACAATCCGCGTGACGAGCATACCGGACGAAGGATACTGTCTAGGTGTGAAGGCGATATCGGACCGTGTTGTTCTTTTACCCGATGGAAGAACCGCTGTCATATGGCACCTGGACACGAAAACGGGCAAAAAGACACTCTTCGCCGACGACGAGTCGATGAAGCGTGGCACCGGCGAGGCCTTCTTTGGCGTGAACCGACTACAGATCGTCGATAACTTTGTGTATTTCACGAACTCGGGGCGGGCAAACTCTGCCGCCTCCCGGTAGAGTTTGATCCGTCCCACGAAGAGATTGGGATCCGCACCACAGGTCCTGTACAAACTATCGTCGACAACCTGCCTTCACATTTAGACGGAATGGCCGTCTCACCGAGCCAGACGCATGCTTACGTGGCAAGTCACATCGACGGTCATCTTCACAAGGTGCTGATCGACCCAGCGACAGGAAAGGGGACATCCCAGATCATCATGAGTAGTCTCGACAGCCCCACCGGCGTCAACCTCGCGCCACAACCTAACGACCCCGAAAGGCTGAAGCTGTACATCGTGTGCTGCGGTGAGATCGAGGTGGCCTGGATGCCGAGAGAAGATAACCCGTGGGAGGCCATTCGCGACATCAACTCGGCGATCACGGTCACCATGACGGAAGAAGTCGTAGAGACGACTACTATAGTCTGAACTGAGAGAAGAAAAGAGAAGAAAAGAGAAAGAAACCAACGCGCAAACACGAGATACAGCCGAACTATATCCGCGCATATAAACCTATATCCCGTCATTATCCCAACCAACAAATCTTCATTGCATTGCCCTGGCGCCATCAGAACACGATATTTGCATTATTACAGGTGCATATATATCTCCTTGGGGAGATTTTTCATCGGAACAGTGATCTCTATATCATCTATCGACTCTTATGATTGTGTCTAAATGGATTCGGCGGGAGTAAACAAAACGAATTCTAATCTTTTTTTATTTTTTTTCCCGTCGGTATTTGAGGGTTGGGTCGTATGTCAGCAAATACACCCAGAAGGGCTACAGGATTTTTTTTCCCTTTCATTTCCGCCTCTGCATGTGAGGTCAAGCTAACTACCAAAGTATTTGGTATACTTAGTATAGTATAACTATATATACTATGATAAGCAAGCGCAGCTACGCTATCTACAGAATGAATATTACGCGTTTAAGGCCAGGAAGCCAAACATTCACCAAGAAATCATATCAGCATTCCAGTAACAAGAAAAATCCGGTACCGATAGAAAAACCTAGCTCGAGGCGCACCTGATAGGGTCGGTCCTTTGCATACATCCCGCGCATGAACCCATTCTATTCCCGTGGGTTTCACCACCCACGCAAATTTTCATCTGCAGCATCGTCAGGGGTATATATATATTTCCCTCTTCTTACGCCGGTCTTGGGTCGCTCTGCAACCCTAAACCACACTAGTCTAATGCGCGCAACGATCCTAACCCTTCCCCTGCGTCAACTCCGTCCCGCGGCTCTCGGGAGCTATGTCCCGGGCAAGTCCGGTATGTGGACCCATGCGCCGCCAGGGATCGAACCCTATTTGGTATAAGTAAATGTCTCTGGGTAGGGCCGGTAGGCATTAGGCATCAACCCTAGTGCAAGACAGTTCCCAACGATGACGACGACGACGACAACGACGAAGGGTTCACGGAACAAATACAGCGGGCATTATATACATATACAACGGGAAAGAATACTATAAGTTCCCGGTCAGGGAACAAGGCGGGGGGGTTGAGTACATCACATATGTTAGATATATACACTAAAAGCCGGACGGTTACATAGTATAAGCGAGGAACTGGTTGTTACTAGTTAGTCTAGTTCCTCGGGGTCTCATCCGGTTTCCATTTCTCAAGCTTCATGGCAGCGACTGGTTCAGGAACATGAGAGCTGAGCTTCATTGTATGCCTACACTACATTAATCAGCCACCGCCGATGTTTTTCGGCCTGGATAGAACCGAACTAATCGGAAAAAAAAGTATTTATAGACTTGGTATAACTGACACTATCTATCTCCTATGTGTAGTCTAGATCAACTAGACCATAAAAATATGTGACCAGGATTAGTCATGTCAACCATCCACGCGTTGTAACATCAAACCAGTCTACACACAAACTTGCATCAAGCAGATGTCGCCTCAAACCTTGTCAACCCACACGGCAAATTGGCCGCATATACATAATCGGATCAATTGGAACGATTAAATAGTTTATTCAATAGGTAGCCAAAGTAAAACTAGTTAAACAACCTATATTAATATTAATATCACAAGCTAGCGTACAAACTATTAAGACAACTAAGGAGTTATTGATGAATCAGGATAAAGGCATATATTTAATATCTAATGAAGCAGGAAATGTAACCTACTTGTAGATGAGGAAACTCGTGAATTGAACACAACTAGTGTACAAAGAAAAATAATCTAAAATCTACAATCTAGTTTCACACGAGGAAACTCCCAGGTCGATTATTTACACTAGCTACATGAGATCCCATGAGCAAGATTTACAGGGGCAAAAGTCTCAAGCCCAAGACCGGATCCGGGCTGACACTTATACCCGGGCGCGATCGGCTGGGGTGCAGTGAGTTTCCCGCCAGTGCAAGTCGCGAAATGCCTCCCATCGTCTAGGCACGTCAGGTGCCCCTCGGTACACGGGGTAGCAGAAGCCGGAGAGGCGCAAGAGCACGGTTCAGCACTTGCACTCGCGCTAGGCATCGTCGGTGCCGACTCGTATGGGAGGGGAAACAGCATTGTAACGGTAGGAGTGATCGTAGTGACCGTAGTCGGCGTGGAGTCAGAGTTCGACTGGGAGGTAGAACTATGCACAGTGGTAGAACTTGACGTAGAGCTTGAACTCGCCACAGAATTTGAACTCGAGAAGGAAGCGGCAGTCGATGGTCTCACCTGAGGCGTCTTTCTATCCCCATCATCCGCACCAGCCGCAGGGGATTTCTTAGCGCGAGGGTTCCCGTCGCATGGCTGCTTAAACAGGTTGTCGCCCTCAGGACGCTCAACTGAGGCTCCGGGGTTCGGGTACGCGATGGGGATCTGCGCCCTCAGGGCATCAGACGTCGTGCAGCCGCCACCGAGCTCGCCCATGTTAGCCATGAAGAGCTCAGGGAAGTCGTCGTGGCGTTTTGACAAGGCCTCTCGGCGGTCGGGTAGACTCATGCGCTTCTTCTTGCCGGGAAGGATGGTGATGGGACTACAATTCATGTAGAATTCTGGACCGCCTCCTACGCGGGATGCCCAGGTCCATGCCAGTGTCCAGTTAGTGCCAGGTTCAATGCCTTCGGGGATTTGGAAGATGTACTTATCTTCATTGGGACCCTCGAGATTGCCCTTCTGGTTGCGCGCGGGACAGCCGCCCTCGATGGAGTGGATGACCATCCAGGGCGAGTCTTTTGTCGGAAAGCCGCGGCTGAGCGCGAGCTGACAAGAGCCGCCACCGTGAACGGCGTGGCCGGAAAAGGAGAGGGTCTGGTCTTCGCCGATCGTCATTGGCGTCGGCTCGCCGTCAATGATGTAGGATTGTCCAGGGGGGATCCTGCATGGGAAGTCCGAGCCCGTCGAAGAGACCGGGTTGGTCTTGCCGTCGCCGACGAACTTGTATGGCTTTGGGTTCTCTAGACTGACGTGTGCTGCTGACAGAGATGCCAGGGTGGCAGCTAGCAGGAAGGATCGGCATGAAGGCATCTTGATTCTGTATTTAACTGTGTAGTTAGGTAATTATCGATAATTGGTATACGATTTGAAGCTTCAATGTAATAATTCGAGTTTTATTTTGTAATTTGCGTTCGAGTTTGATATGAAAAGATTTGTAGCAGTTCGAATCGCTGTCCTTTTATACTTGAGTTGAAGCCGTTCATCTCTTTGTGCCTAAGATGCCAAACAATGTTATTGTCACTTTAACTACTGTATTCACCTTGCTTAGTTGTACTCCTAACCTCTTTGTATATATGATAATTCGAATCAGCTGTGAGCTTAGTTTGGTTGCTCTATTCAGATCCTCACTACATAGTGTGACCATGGGGATTAAGAGAGTGTATGAGCTCGCAATTATGAACTCGGCGTTTATGCATCGAGAAAGTTCAAACAATGTTTATTAACACATTTCCTAGTCTAAGCCCTTTCTCGCCCTAAAAGGCTTTGTCCCTTGTTGTTCATCCGCTTCATGTCTATCGCACCTCCTCCTACACCGAGATGTCCTTCTGACCTAGTTAGTTAGTGTTCACACGTAAATAGAGTGATGTCTTCCTGTAACTGACAACGACATACCTGTGGTCGTACTACCTACATCGGGGTTGAAGGGAGATTACGAACGTCATTTAATCTATAATTTTATCAAACAGTACACATTCCTATTCACAGCTAACACTGTAATAGAAAAGGCTCTCTTCCCCCCAAAACAGACAAAAACCGCTAAGTAGAGAAAAGTTCAACAAATTAATTCTTCTCGAATAGCTTCATAAACACAGTTTCCAGGATGAACTGTACGCAGTTAGCCCTTAAAAGGATATGTTAACAGTAATATGTCTAGTAATATTGGTCATCTATAAAAGTCTTACTAGCATAATAAAGAGTTTAGTCTACGGACCCTTAATATACAAATTTGCCAGGAAACACCACAGGGTCAAACCATCACAGTAATACGTAGTGTACATGATTTAACCCTAATGTACAGTATAAGCTCGCATATTTCTGACACTAGTTGCCCTGGTTGCGTGGGGTTGCGTGGGGTGGTGCGACAATCCCTGCGGGATTTCAATATCTCATAGTCCCTAGCGTTATACGGCTACAGCGGGATGCAGTCGTCGTGTAGTCTAGTGTAGGTTTATACGCCCCGTACATTTACAAATTACAGGAGGGCTGAGAGTCGGAACTCTTGTTACTTGGTGTGTAGGTGGAAAAAGGACTGTATGACAACAGCTAAATAACAACCTTCAAGGTAAGCTTCAGCTAATGTCTTACGCGAAGTGACGCATCCATCCTTATATATTCACCTTCGACGATGACCTCTTTACACATCCATCGTCTCCTTATCGATGGTTAGCTCTACAAGGTCAATACGATAGTGATGAGTCAACCCGAGAAGGTGGAATACTCTCCGTGTGCTCGGGTCAGCGCCGGGTCAGCGCCGGGTCAGGGTCACTATCCGGATTCTATCGCCTGAATGCCACAATATAGTTTCTGGGAGTTCCTGACATTGGACCTCCTGTAGTGGATCTGGTGACCGCCACAGCGCCCTCTGCTCTGGACTGGTGTGCGGTTGGACGATAGACACGGCCTCGGCACTTTTCAACCCCCACCGCCGGCCGCCTTATTATATTTCGGTTGGGAGACTGAGTTCAGCCATGACTGCCTGTACTTGAATGTGTGCACTGGCGCCACGGGACCTATTGATAAGCCCGTTCAAGACTGGTACCATTTTGAGGTCTTTGTCTTTGGGTCCGGGTCCAACCCCTTGCAAGATGGGATTAAGTTGGCTACTGAATGTATTATAGTCGTCACTGTGAACTCCCGCCTTGGCCGATCCGGATTCTTTGCGCTTCCAGAGATGAATGTCGAGTCGGGTCACCAGGCCTCGTGCAACTACGGCATCATGGACCAGATAGCGGCGCTAGAGTGGGTGCAGCGGTATATTAGGGTGTTTTGGGGGCAATCGGGGAACGTGAAGATAGAGGCGTCTCATCCGGCGGATCCAACGTCCACATCTTCCGCAACTCGCCGTTAGCCAAGGGCTTGTTCTGTAAGGCGACCTACGAAAGCGTGCCGGGGATGACACCAGTGATTAATGGCCCTGGCCATATCACAGCTTATATGACGATGACTGCAGCGGACGAGGCCGGTACCGAGTCACTAGATGTTCTTGACGCCTCCTTCCTTGCAGAACTGCCCGGGTTCCCCTCTGAAATGATATTGGGCGCAAGTCTTGCTCGTAGACAGGGACCATGGAAGTCCTATTTACGACTTACATTTACCAGCTTGAGCGTTTACGACACTACAAGCTCCATCGTTGACGACTATGTACTGGCAGGGCAACTGACACCCCCCTTTAGCGGGCAGCGTCGCCAACCACGGGGCCGCGCTGCCGCGTCTAAGTCCCATAGCTGATTACCATGCATTCGTAAACACCTAGACTGCGTGCCCGTGAAGTAATAGCGTTTTGGGACAGGTATCATGGGCCGAATGATAGGTCTGGTGATAGCACCGTTTCAATGTAGAAATAGGGTACAATTTTCGGCATAATGAGCGGTAATAATATAACATCACTCAAGCCATATATCCAGGTAGGATTTACTTTCCTTTACTGTTCTAAGTTATATAGCTGATTAGTAACACGTTCTTAACAGAAATCGTAGATTGGTACGACTGTGGAACGCCTAGGTGGGTCTCTACAACTCTTGGAATTCTAGGACCTGGCATTGCATGTTTCTCAGTATTGATGAGAGTGATGAAATAGCTATGGGAAGGATCTAGTTATATTGATCTAAGCCCAAGGAAAACTCATTTAATCTCTAGACCACACGCCACCCACCGTAAATACCGCGATCAAGGCCAATCCTCATGCAACTACAACCCCTGAAGCGGTTCATTCTCGTAGAATACAAAGAATCGCATTTCCATGCTTTCCCTGGGTGCGTCATTTGCCGTCTGGGAATGTTTGAAGGAGGCGTGGCAGCAGCGACTCTGGGCGGAGTTCTTGGAGTCGTAGCATTTGAAAACTAAAGCTTCATCCGTCTGCATTTCGGAGAGGTAATACCACTTGTGTTTAGGATTGGCTCGAACCTCGATAGTTTGAAACCCATTACCTCTGGAAATGCTCTCATACAAGCTGTTAGAGCTCTTGGGTGGTGGGATCGCATCCAAAGGCGCCAAATCCTCCTCATCGATAGTTCGTCCATCGCAGAAGCAAAGCGGATCCCGTCGGATTGTTTGGATCGGCCGCCAGAGGTTCACTGTTCCCCATCGTGTCCTGCACAATTTCTCGGCCTCATCAGGGAGATTTTCACTTAGGAGAGTGCGGGCTCCCTTGCCGGACTGGTCGATATGTGCATGGCGGGCCGGCATCGCCTCCCCGAGTCTTTCCTTATCTGAGACATTGTCTTTGCCTCTGAATTCCTCGAGCTTTCTCAAAGCCTCAGCATTGGCCTCCATGGTATTTTGTCGGATCAGATGAGAAAAACAGTGTACCCGCGTTGCGTTAGCGCTAGATTTATCTGTGAGTATACACACAGACAGGCCAGGGAGAATATTGAAACACATGTATTATTTCAAAATCATTCTCTCACTTACATTGACTTTACAAACTCCTCGGCCTCCGGATAGAGAATCTGTTTAATTTCATCCGAGTCGAGCAACGTGGCGCTGGGTTTCCATCTGCATGGCTGGAAAGCGTGTGTGTGAATATCGAACTCGTTCTCCCGGCCTCTCAAATCATTGACTTGTATAGCATGGGTATCGAACTTTCGACGGAGAACACCAACCGTTCCAAAGGTGCAAGTCTCCGCTCCACCTTTAGACGGATCCAGGTAGTAGTTCATGGTAGTTTGTACAACAGTGGCCATATTGACTAATGTCGAAGCCCCTGGAGCTTGGAATAGAGTTATAGGAAAACAAAGAGGACAGAAGGCCGTGCATCCGCCACTGACATGGTGGAACTTGGGGCTTTCTGGCCATTTATAATGATGTCTTATTCTATGGCTGTAGCCTTTGAAAAGTAGCTAGTGTGTAAGGGCTTAGAAGGAATCCGGCATCATATCGGTGTTCTCACAATTAGAAATACCTGTGTGACAATATCAATTACTGAGTCGCACGTATAATGCGAGCGTAGTCTCTATCATCCATCTTTTACTATATTTTAACTCAATTCCTTCAGGTCAGCTCGTCGGCCTTAAGGCCGCCGCCTCCTTGACTCTTCATTTCATTGGTTGTTGTGGACAAGGGCCAACGTTAACATCGATCTCGAGCCCGCGTTCTGCCTTCTATGGGGATACCGCATTCAACTTAGGTGGGTACTATAAAAAACTAAAGCTGTTGGGCCTCGGATTCTCGGAAGCGTAATTCCACTATCAGGAGACGAAACGCCTCGGATTCTCGGGAAAGGATCCACTATCTAAATACAAAGTTTTTCCTTTTTCGATTAATTAATTGTTGTAACTTTGAATATTTTTATAGTATTCGCTATTCAATTCTCAATTCTAATAGCTTTAATTAGGCTTTAATATACTCATTTCTCCCTTTTTACTCTACTAAAGGCTTAGTAATGTCGGGATTTATAGAATTGGAATATAGGATCACCTATATACAGCTACCTCACTCACCCACCTGCGTGTCGTACTGGATACTTCCGTTCTACAGGTTCTAGTCTTATACGATACCTACTATCAAGACAATGATTATTGTGCGTGACCTTAAAACTTCTCATTTTGTGATACGTATACATATTGGCTTACTGTTAGCTTTGTCTCTAGGTAGTAGACCATTGTTTTGGAAACGAGGCGACATTTTGGTGCCTGCCGTGTCCATTATTACTGTAACATCTAAGAAGGTTACTATGAGAAGTTAAGGGCTGAATTAGGATGATAAGATGCTTACCAAACAATGGCTAGATTCTACTGGAAGATAGATGCCCGTGACAGGTCAAGAAGCTTATGAATGTTTACATCATGCTGATAAAAGCTGCTACATAATGTGACAACGGATGTGTGAATAACATAGGGCCAGCCAAGGTGGGTCTCGGATTCTCGGGTACAGAGTTAGGATATGCTTGTTGCTGTCTACTTCCCGCCGGCAATTTCGCCTGAGGTTACTGGCGATGAGATTTCTGCCCGCGGCTCTGCAGGCATGGAGCGCCAACATCCTTAGATCAGTTTTTCTTGCAGACGATGGCGTACGGAAACTTACCTAGCATCGACTGTTATACCTGGTGGATAAGTAATAAAAAAAAGAACCATTAGGCCACGGTAACTTCTTCATGCTTTACCATAGTTGTAGAGTCTTTCCGTCAAAATAACCAAAATTAAGAAAAGAAAACGCGGGAATTAAGGTTAATTTTCTAGCTACAGTCTATGTATTTTAACAAGGGCCAGAACTAGGGAGAATATACTCAAATTACAAATAATCTTTCCTAGTGCTAAAGGTCCTTTGACCCCTTCGAAGGCTTCTAGAGGTATATACACACATTCCGTCCCGTCGGCAACCATGTGGAATTCGGCTATTCCTGCCTCATTCCCTTATGTATCTCCGACTGAAGCAAGGGCTGAGTAGCAAAAAAGCTAAGTCTTGAAGCCCAAGATTCACAGAGGCTAGTTTCAATACGCACGACACTAACAAGCCAGGATAAGGCAATATAAAAATACAAACACCGAGAGCCTCTAAGATATACTGGAGAATGTTACAACGTCAACATCCCTTGACTACTCTCTTGGCTTTGGCCACGCGAGCTCAATAAGCGGAGGTGATCTTACGTAGCGTAGCGCCTGAGCTCATTCTCTAGCTAAAGTTCTTTAGCTAAAAACCTCGAAATGCTAGAGATACGGGGGTGAGAGAAACATCAACCGACATTGTTGCGTGCCTGTAAAGACTGGCGAAATCAAAAGGTTTCGGGGCTCATTTACCATGATCTTGAATTTGCTACTTGGTATTTATACGAACTTTATTCGGCAACCCCACCATAATTTAATGGATTTTGGAGACGCCAGTGGTAGTATAAAGTTGAGGATTATCATTTGTTGTGTTTTCTTCCACATTATTACCTATCATATAACCTTTAATGAAAGAGAAACTGTTTGTATACTGTTTGCAGATCTCACTAGTGTAATACGAGGCACCTCGCTCAATCGCGTAAATCGACGATCCCATTATATCTAGGTTATTGATACTTCATTGTTTAGGTTTTGGTTTATATTGAAAACACACTGTCGATAGCTACCTCTCCGCTTCTTTTTGTCTTCTGTAGGTTCAAACACTTTTGCGACGAACGGGTCCACTATAGCAGCCATTTCAGTGCAAAAGCCTTTCATCGACCCAATATACGGGATATGACTTTTATAAGTTTGTCTCCACAATCTTCAGAGGCTTGCTTGTCCTCATTGTATCGCCAAGCAACAAATCGGTCCGGCCGAACAAGAATTGCACCCTTTTCGTTGGTACCTTTCTTCCTAGACCAATCGTAGAAGATATCACGGTAGTCTTCCCCTCCTATACTATACACCAGGATCTCCACTGATAGATCTTTACGTACTCTATCTGCGACCTGAACCCATTTTACCTTTCCACCAATCCCGGTAAATATCGTGAAGTGGCCTTTGCCAGCTAGATCGTGAGTTGAGATCATGGGATCGTTTGGTGTCGCTTGTGAAGCCCGAAGCCAGGCGTGAGGAAGACGAAAACCGGGATAGGTGCTCTCTAGATAATGAAGATCCGCGTCTTCGGGATTTGGGAAACAGGGCGGTGGGTTTGGTTCATCATCAGCCCATATAGCCTGGGATTTGTATGTCTGATTCATCTCGACCCCGAATCCATGGCGCTCGGAGTCGAGATCCTCAATGATTCGCTGAAACGCTGCTCTCGCTTCTGCGCCTTCTTCGGTGTCTTCTTCAAGTCGGTCCAGAATCATGCGCTTTTTGATTAAATCGGGC
This sequence comes from Xylaria hypoxylon, assembly GCA_902806585.1. Lineage (NCBI taxonomy): Eukaryota > Fungi > Ascomycota > Sordariomycetes > Xylariales > Xylariaceae > Xylaria > Xylaria hypoxylon. The sequence goes on from CADCXB010000058.1 coordinate 194,418, forward strand.
TCGAAAACACCCATTAGGGAGAAGAGTTGCGCGTGGATCCCTCCTGTTTTGTTGGTACGTCTCACAACAGCTCTACCGACCGGCTGCCTCTCTGCGTTGAATGACTCTAGCAGTGAGGGCGAAGCCAGCCCTTTTTGCACATATCCAATCTTCCATGCGAGATTATATGCATCTTGAATGCATGTGTTAGACCCTAGCCCGTTGAAAGGCGGGTGTCTATGGACGGCATCTCCAAGGCAAAACACCTTTCCACGAGTGTATTGCTCTGCGTAACAGTCTTTGATTGACCAGGTCGACACCCCCTTCACCTTGACTTCAATAGAAGCATCTCCAATGAGGTCTTTGACATGTTCAATGATTTCGTCCTGGCTAGCAGTCACTTCAGTGATACCTGGTTTGGCAAGCATGCTGATTACCCATTCAGAGAAGGGTTTGACCTGGCGAGTAATGGCGATAGCGCAGTAATCTGGCTGCGGTTTGTCGGGCTTTATCAACATGTGTATCAATCCAGGAGAATGCGCCATCAAATGGCTCTAAACCAGTCACCATTTAGCCTGTAGCCTTTTTTTTTTTAGCTGGTGTTCTAGTTGGACGACGTACCAAATCTGCTTCAAACCAGACATTTAACGCAAAACCCCCACCGGGGGTGTCATGGAATGGGAGTTGCAGTTCACGGGCAACAACACTTTTTGCGCCATCTGCACCGCAAACGTAATTTGAAATCACCGTCAACTTCTCACCGGAGAGTATGTCTTTGATAGTAGAATGGACCTTTCCAGTCTCTATATCTTCGCGGCATGTGAGGAACTCATAGTCCCAGCGAAGTTTAAAGCCATTTTGCGTCGCCAGCCGAAGCAATATTGGCTCTAAAGTAGACTGCGGAAGGTCTGCTTGCTCACAAGGTGTCGTCCTTTTATACTCCCCCTACATTCATTAATTATGAGCGGCTCAAAGTTATCTGGAGGTATTTGCTGACCTCTCTGTTGGGGTCGTTCCCCGCATAATACGATCTTGATAGCTCTTTTCCCGCTATTGTATGGCAGAAACGATAGAACTTGATGAGCTCCCTTGGCGTAGAAACACTCCTGCATTCGCGCTCCAGGCCAGCATCTCGGAGACATTCTGAATGGTGAATATGAGAATACGCAAGCTAGGGACGATTTAGTTATTTTAAGGCATACCAAACGTTGCATTGCTAGTATAATGAGCTCGAGGTGTTCGTGCCGTTGAAGACGTCTTGCTGATAATAAGTCCGGTCACACCTAAAGGTCCCCCGTCAATTTTTGAACCTAGGAGCGAAGTTAAGATATCCGTACTCACCATATTGAGTTAGGAAACACGCCAAACTAGCCCCCGCAGGACCAGCCCCGACGATTAGAATATCTGTCTCAATGTAAATCATGATAGTATGTTGGAGCAGCGGGTATGTGGCTGTTTTAGCATTTGAAGAGAAGAATACTTTGATTTAGGGCAATACCACCCGAATTTCAGTCTCGTCGTTTTCGAGCGACATGCTATTTAGTCCTGCCAAGGAGCTACAAAAGGGAATACCATACGATGACATTCCGGCTTCCACAGGCCATGGGCCCATTTTAAGTCAGCTTACTAAGGAAATAGCACCGATGTGTAGCCAAGAGTTCACCTAGATACAGGGACGGCGAGAGTCTGAAATTCATACTCGGGTAGGTATCTTGAAAATAGCGCTCAAGCCAATTACAGTTGGTACACGTTATTCTCTGTTCCCAGCTACAGAATTCGGTAATGTTCTGCTCGCGTTCAATCTATCTGCCATCATTTGCGTACAGTAAGCGCTGTTGCTTGGCTCTTCTGGGCGAACTACACTACTAATAGTCCACTTCTGGGTTGCCAGTTTGGGTACTGGTTCTAGAATTAGGCGTTGTGATAGGTTACATCATTCCACTGGTGTGTTATAATTTAGCGCAATATTTATACTATTTTCTGCTCTATCAAGTTATAACGCTCTAGTGTCAGAGCGATGGCAGTGTAGCGATTTCATACCCAATGTTGTTTTGAAAAGGCCAAGCATCCCGATTTCCACCAAACTCACACCGCAACATGTTTTCAGCTCTAGCAGAATACATCTAACGACATCTGTCGACTAGGTGGCCATTTGGTATCCTAACTACATCTCACTTTCTATTCCACTACCGTTTGTCTTCACACCTTTTTGTGTTACAACTTTCATTTGAAATACGTGTTAACAAGTTGATTTGTTATACCTAATCATATTAGGATTTGCGGCATGTCTGGTTAACCTATACTGAGCCGGTCCGTTTTGTTGGGCCGTCGATTCGGCTAGTCTCTAACGTGTTCTTCTTGGCATCGCGATAGGGAATCCCATTATCGATGGAGCAGGAGTATCACATTTTCAACTTCTAGACATGAAATGGTTCGCTGACAATGGGACTCGGTTGATATTGAAGACCCTAAAACATTGCTTGTGAGGTTTCATTTAACACATAGGGGGGACGTGCTTTGAGGGAAGGCGAGAGTATTCGGTCGTAGGGAATTTCCGACAGTATAGCCAGCCAGGGAGCTTCATCTCAAATTATCAACATTAAGTAATACCCACTGCACCTTTGGATGGTTTTAGAACACAAAACATAACAGTATCTCCATTGAACTACCACGCCTCTCGGATGAATATTTATTTCATCTATGCAAGCTGAGGGAAGACATTGCCAATCGTCACGTCTGTTCCAGTGCAGATGCTGTAAATCACTTTGGCATACTGTGCCACATTTGGGCATAGCTCTGGTGCGATACTTTTGTAAGCTTCATGCAGGTGCAGGAATGATACGACGCAGGCATCCTCAATATGGCCCCATCGCCTGATCTCGAGTTTCTTTCCGCCGCCTCGAGGGGGGCAAGCGACCATGTCAAAGCCAAGAGCTTCGAGACCTTTGATTATCGCCTCGATTCCATCACTCGGCCGATTGAGCGAGATAAGAACGTAACCTAGGGTAAAGTATCCATCCCACAGTTCCAAATGGAGAGCTCTTTGTCCCGTTGGGTAAGTCTTATCGGCCTGTCCAAGGAGTCTTTGAATCTTAGAAAGAAGTGTCAGGTCTATGACCGCGCTTTTTACGACCTTCTTCAAGGCCGCATCGAGATCTTTTAGTAAGTTGTTTCGTGTTGAAAGCGTCTTCTTCGCTGTCGACTTGCGATCGAGGCACCATGGACAGTTACAAACAAAGCCCCAGTCACGCATCACTTTCTGAGTTGCCTCGTAGGTTGTCCACGGGGCATGGTTTCGGTATGCGAAGTTCAGCTCTGTACCGGCCGGGAGGTCTTGACATGCGCGCACGATCTGCATGTCTCCGATGAAGGACCTTCGACAGTTCCCTAAGCAATCGTGATTAATACGGGAGGCTAATAGCCAAACCCCACAAGTAGTTTGGTCTTCATCACTCGTGTTTTTCCTGTCGAACGTATAGGTGCCATGACTAGTCCGGGGAGCGCCGAAAGAGTTAATACTGATCACTCTATCCACGAGGAAGCTAATTTGACGTTAATACGCCATCATTCGTGTTGGTATAAGATAACTCACGTGTCAACTACTGGCCGCTCATCCACATGGGAAACTGTAACAGGTGTGTAATCTCCGTGGTAGAGAGCTTTAAAGCCTTCTGAAGCTTGAGGGGAGTGGTACAGTTTCTGCACAATCTGCGTTAGAAGTTTTGCCTGCCCGCCTACCTTCGCTTTCTTCGTGTCTAACTGCACTAGGAGGCTCATGTTTTTGCGTCCAATAAGATCATCCTTGTTGGCGTAACAATACGCGAAAGCTTTTTCGCAAAGGAGAAGATCTCCAGCTTTCACAGGCTTGGTAGTGAACAGCCCATTACCACGTCCATGAGCTTCGTGTATTGCGACCGGTCCCTTATACGTTGCGCAATCGACAATGGGAGGGGTCGCCTCGGCTTGTTTGTACATAAAGATGAAATCGTATTCACCCGTTTGTGCTTCTTTGACTCGTTTCTCTGCGCGTTGAAATTCCGTCCGCGCATCGTCGTTCTGCGGATACAATTCCGTGAAAATGTGCCACTTCTCGAAGCTCTCTGAAAATTTGCCAAGCTCATACAGAGCTCTGGCTTCTCGAAACAACCCCTTTTCGCTTGGCTGCCTGCCCTTGGTAGTAGTTGAAGCATCCTCAAGAGCTTCCTCGGGGCGGTCTAGTCGAAGGTTCACTAAGGAACGATTGAGGTATGCGAGTTGTTCTTCATCTGGTGTTTTCGCAACGCGCACTGCGTGCGAGTACCTTGGCGGGAAATCAGCAAATGCCAGTACTACAACAGCGACCGAAGCCATCAGAGTATAAAGACGATGCGAGGCCTTCGCCTGCGTGTGAGGCTTTATACGCAGCTTACAATTTCTCTGCTTTGCCCCACTGCTTGCTCTTCACAGCCGCGTTGCCTTGTCCACGTATGACAGCGGATGCCTCAGTCTTAGGGCGATTATCTCTCCATTTGGCAGGAATGCGCGGATCTGTGTTTTGCAACCAGACAACATCGCTGACGTGATCAACCCTAAGGCTATAGGCTCCGTCTCCCGCTGCTTTGAAGAAAGGTTCTTTGATGATTAAGACCATGCTTGGACGTAGGATATCTTCTGGGTCGATCTCTGAAGGCCCCGGTTGATGATACAACTGAAGTAGGACTGCAGTACCCTCTTCGTCTTCGACAATGGCCATGATGGCATTCACTGTGTCTGGGGGGGTCATGACTCTAAGTGTGACCTTTTTTCCCCTGTGGTGTTTCAGAAGTTCCATCTGCGAGAGATCCATAGAAGCGAGATCATCTATTAAACGCACGCTTGGAGCATAAGCAGATGGAACGTGGGTCGTTCTGAGCACATACGCCTCCTTGCCGGCCTGTGCTAGTTGAGTGCTGAACCGTTGCCTCATGAACTGGTCAATGACTGCCTGCGGACGTGGGTGGTCATTTGGAATATGTCCTCGTCGGAGATTCGCTCGTTCTGCAGCGGCGAGGGACTGCTGGAGCATGAAGCTGATCTGGTCGTCTTCTGGGATCTCCATGGTGCCAATGCTAGATCGTGGAGGATTTAAGGATATGTAAATTCGATGTGGATAACGGCTGCTCTTGAATGTGAACCTTCTTGGATTCTTGGGAGGACTGGTGTTCTATTGCCTGGTTAGTTGTCCGTCGCCTAAGGCTTACCTGGGAGACTGCAGGCCAGGTCGTGGGGTCCCGTCTGATATGCAGGAATAATGGGCAGTATTTGCGGTGACAACTGGCAAGAAAACAAGTGGTCAGTCGTAATTGGATAAAATAACAAGCAAACAGTTTAATAGACACATGTATGTAGGTGACCGCTAGGCAGTGCTAGATCAGGACTCCTGTCAGCTACCGCATATGTTGGTGCGACGTCTATATAGCTGCCGCATTCTGTATTAGTGTGAGAGCTCTGGAATTATAGTCGCTAGGTTAAGAAAGTGTAGAGGAGGAAAGTGTAGGTTGAATATATTTTAGCTCTCTTTAAAACTCTTATAAATGCACACTTTGGAAACCATTATCCTGGTAGCTAGAAGAATCATCAGATTTTGGTCTCAGTCACTGCGATCAACTAATCCAGCAGCGCAGGTGGCAGCCAAAAGATCGAAAATGAGTAGAAATAATCAAAACACGCCGCAGTATATTCAATCCTACCAACTTATATCTATACCCGCCCAACTGCCTTGACTCCCATTCTTCTCTATCATATCCTTACGCGTGACTAACCATTTGTCTGCTGAAGAAGGGAAATACTCTTGAGTGTCTCTAGAAAGCTGTCGAGAGCAACTGTTAGGCGTGTGCTAGCGAGTGCCGCAGATACTAACTATACCGAACAAACGTCGACACCAATATATTGCGATACGTAAAGGCGGCGCATTTATACTAGCTTACTTATTGGCTCTTGTGCTCTTGGCACTGGTTTGGGCCCCCGACGGCTAGGTTGAAGTACCTAAGCATACCTTCTCAATGCACTTCTCTTACACCTGTTTATTCCCATGCTCTGTTTACACTCCGCAGTGACCGGTTGGCAGACTCCCGCTCACTTGATTTTAAATTTTAGATCATGACATCACTTTCTATGATGTTTTATGTGTTGTTACCAGAGATTGTCCACTGGGGAACTCTAGGCTTCTCGTAAAACAACACCCCATAGGTTGACCCCTGTATCGAGAGCGTGACATGACATTCTATTCCATTCATCATGACGGGCGTTACTCCAGGCAAGCCTTTAATACCGGGCCTTAACTTCACGCATTACGCTTACAGCTAAATTAAATGGAGGATAGGAGGGCGGCCAAGACTACCCGTGCCTATTACACTATCAAGCAAAAGCTCTTGGTTATGTTAGAAATAAGCGATGGCGTATATATTATATTGTGTGTTGTTTTGTTAAGATCGTCTCTTGAAACAAAGGCCTTATATATATTATATAAAGTATTTTTTTGTACGCTAACTTAATTAAGTAACTTATTTATAGTGTTATCTTTATATTTTCATATTGCATACAAATGATGAAGAGTTGGTATTCAAGCCTCCAGGACTGGAGGTTCTGGGATCCGAAAAGGGAATCCCCCATAATACCATCTGCAACCCACAGGACGGTACACTTCCACGTAACTTTTTACCCCACTAAGTCTAGCGGACAATATCAACTCGAATTGGTATCGCAGCTCTGGCTTTAGATTAAATTATGAAAATATTGCCTAGGATTGAATAGCACAATTCGAGCTTAGAGCTGCAAACATTTCTATCTAAGAATTTCGAAGAATAGAATATAGGGCGTTAGCGACCACTGGTTGGGAACGCTTGTGGCGCTAGATAGGTGTGGCGACAAACCGGAAATATTTCGTGCTGTCTCTAATTATCAGGCCTTTCAGTCTACAATGACAGCGACCACTGGCGGCGCAACCGAGATTGCCCACTCTTGCTCCATATGCGACCAAGTCGTGGTGGATCTGGATGACCGAGCCCAAAGTCACATTTTAGGGCAGCTAGGGGAACTAAAGCAGCAAGCTGGCGCAGAGCAATGTGAACTGCTACAGCAGTACGTCAGCGTCACGAAAGCAGGCCTAGAGACAAATGTCGAGCTCCGCCTCGGCCGCTATCGGAATCGCAAAGATGATATGCGAGCTTTTATTGCGAGAGAAGGGTGGGATGAGGACGATGAAGAGAAGAATCAGGAGGTGCAATACTTCCGTGTCTACGCATCGGCAAGTAGGTTTAAGGGAGCCTACGATATGATGGCTATAATTCTGACCATAGCTGTATAGATGACCCTTCCTTTAAAGTCCTTCCCATCCACCCCCCTGGTTTGGACATTGGTTCGGAGCGAGCTTTCGAGAAGGCTCGTCAATGGCTGAAAAATTGCTGCAATAAGCATTCGGCGTGTACAAGCTCCAAGGGAAACCCCCTGCCCACGCGGGTCATTGACGTCTCAGGTGAAAAAATACGCCTCATTGATACTCGAGCAGAAGGGGTCAAACGTGACAAGTACGTTACTCTGAGTTATTGCTGGGGCGGACCTCAGCTATCCACAACCACCAAGGCAACACTGGAGCAACATCTCCTAGAGCTGCCTGCAGGAGAGTTTCCGCAGACAATTAAGGATGCAATTAAGGTAACCCGGGCGTTGAAAGTTAAGTATATTTGGGTTGATGCTATCTGCATTGTTCAAGACGACCTTGAAGACAAGGCAGTGGAGATTAGCCAGATGACAGATATCTACAATTTTTCGTATGTGACAATATCCGCTAGCACGGCATCGACTTGTCGCGACGGTTTTCTCCAGACACGAAAGTTAGAGAAGACGCCTATCCGGCTCCGTGCAGTGTTCTCGCGCAACAAGAAAGGCAGCGTGCTGCTTGTGAGAGACCCCGCCAGCGATGAACCGATCCACAAACGTGGATGGACTATGCAGGAACACCTCCTGGCACCGCGCCTATTGATGTTCGGGTCATTGTGCATGGAGTTCCGTTGTTTGACCGGCAATGAGCGCGATGGCGGCACGATTCTTCCTTTCGGTGTGCAGCAGCCTGGTGTGCCGACGATGGAGGGCCGGGTGGCATCCGTGCTCTACACTGCCAAGTACGGCGGAGTCCCGGATACGCGTCACAAGAATATCCTCAAACGCAACACATTCCTGTACCGAACTGGTCTCATTTCGCTTGCGCTGAAGATTACCGGAGAGCAGAACCTGCGGCAAGGTATGGTAATTCAGCAATGGGCGATGATTGTCGAAGCGTATACGGAACGCGTCCTCGGAGTCTTCGATGATAGGCTGAACGCCATCTCGGGCATTGCAAAGAAGATGCATCGTGCAGAGCTGGGCGAATACCTTGGAGGTCTCTTCAGTTACGGGCTCCTTCCACAGCTGATGTGGTCGCGAGCCGAAGGACAGACACCCTTGCCGCGGCCCTCCCAGGGTTATAGGGCGCCTTCTTGGTCCTGGGCCTCCATTGACGGCCAGGTGACTTTCAGGAACCGTATGTGGAGCGAGGTGGAGGTGACGGCAAGTCTCAAGGAGTTCAACATCCAGCCTGTGTCGGAAATGGGGAAATATACCGAGTACATCTCCGGCATGGTACGGATATCGGGGAATGCGACCATTTTGAAGCTTGTAACAGATCCGGCAACCTGTGAGTTAGTCGTGCCACGGAGCCACACCGATCTATCGCTCATCCTGGATGCGCAAGAGTTTCAGGATGCCTCGTCACTCGATGTTTACTTGTTACAAATACTACACGATTCTGGAGCGATTCGGAGCTTGGTGCTGCAGGACAAAAACGATGGCACGTTTCGGCGGATAGGATACTGCGAATTGCCAAAATATGGTGATGAAACTGCGAAGCTGCGGGAGGGCTGGCTTAAGAAGGAGTTTTCCATCGTTTAGTGTCACGGCTTCTTCTGCGACGCCGCATAGCGTTACATATGAAGTTGCATGTGTTAATATTCACGGCGCTCTTCCTCAGGTATTATTGTTTGCATCTCGCAGCACTAATTCTAGACTTGAGCTTGTAACATGAGCTACCATCAATGACACAATATTCTCCACATACGACCAACTCGGCATTTGTGTGCTTCCCCGCGTTGGCTTCCCCACGACGCTACTTAGGTGCGGGGAGAGGTACCTAACTATCATTGCAGGTAAGGGCATGTCGGCAACATCATTCTGCATATTTCCCCAATTCTTGAGCAAGGGAAGTTCCGCGGTGATGCCAAAAGAACAATTCTACGCAGCCATGGAGGTAGTCCCGACTCCCGAGTATGGGCTGATTCGAATAATTAGATAAGCACTTGCCGGCTCTACACTATTCATTGGCTGTGGATTCATTTGGTTATAGATAAAAGAACCTTGCTGCCTTGGATATAATATTCTATTCTATTGCTGGCTGCTCTTTCTGCTATGTGAACAGAAGACCTTGTCCCATATATAGGACACTTGTACTGCATCAGGTACATAGTATTCCTAATCGCTCATTAGTTAATCGATCATATCTACAGTAAAATCTTCTGATTTGTGTAATACCTATTCATAATTTATAAAGCTAGGTTAGAGTATAGTGTCAACGGATTTTAAGATGCCCGAAGCCCCCTGTAAGAAGTAGATCGTATTCATTAGATTGTATATCTAGCTAATAGATAAAGCTAGTAGGTAGTGCGTTACGCACATTTAGACTAGTTCAGATTAAGGCTAGATAGTTAGTCTATTATGAATAGGGGCTAGATGCCAAGCTACCTAGGTATAAGATCTATACTAGTACATGTATACTACAGCTATAGTACATACTTATGTACTTTGTTCTACACGGCTTAGTCACTTGTCCGGCAGTAATCACGAAGACTTCGGAATTGCGAATTGAACGATCTATACTAAAATTAAGCTTTCACCCGATTTGTGGACTATCCGAGACACAAGAAATATTTTGGAAGTGGTTGGTAGTGGCTGGGTCATCAAGAGTTGCGGCTGTATTGGGATGTATATAGCGGCTCCTACTCTATGCATATATATAGACACATATAATATATCAGGCGCAAGAACATCGGCATCGTCTGCATAATTACGGCACGCTATCACCAACTTAATTAATAATACCTTGGATCTGTGCGCTTGCCATCAAAAACAGTGTTCTCGGTATGCTAATACTACCTTGCCTACTTAAGATGAAACCTATCTAAGCCGGGTGCGACAAGATCCAGCTTAACTCCACCTAAAAGCTTGCAATGTACCTACACCACATCACTATCAGCTGCTCCTTACAATGTCGGGATGCCGGGCCACTTTTCCACGCCGATCGGTTCGGAGGGGACATTCCACTCGTCAAAACAGGCCGCATGCTCTAGCAATAACGAAAACTGCATTGGGCCGTCATTAATACATTAATACATCAATGCTATAGCTTGGCTTGCGGAACAAGTCGAAGTTGGGAAGGTGGAGAACCATAAGAATATCCGCGAAGATGGATATGGGTATCATGAATAATTCTCTATATAAGTCAAGCTTGAACATAGACTATTGCGCCAAACTATCCCACTACATCCTAGTTCCAGTTCCCCCATACACGAAAGGGATATAGTAACTACCTACCTAGTCATAATGGCCGGCAAGAACTTGTTACTTAGCTTCGCCCTTTTGGGTCTCTCAGCGGCACAAACACCGATTGGTGCGGCCGACAACCATCCAAAGATCACAACATACAGATGCACAAAGGCAGACGGATGTAAAGAGGCAACCAACTACCTTGTCTTGGATTCATCCTCACATGGGATCTATCAAGTCGAAGGTGGAGGCAGCTGTGGTGACTGGGGAAACGGCCCAAATCCCACGGCTTGCCCAACTGAGGAAGACTGCGCGAAGAACTGTGCGATGAAGAGTATCCAGGATTACAGCACCATCGGGGTCACAACCAAGGAAGACGAGCTATACATGAAGCAGATCGTGAACGGCAATGTTGTGTCTCCCCGAATATACTTGCTTAACGAAGCCAAGGACAAGTACGAGATGCTGAAGCTCACTGGACAAGAGATCTCTTTCGACATTGATTCAACGCATCTCCCATGCGGGATGAATAGCGCCCTTTACATGGGCGAGATGCTGGAAGACGGCGGCAAGAGTGACCTCAACCCCGGTGGAGCTACCTGGGGAACAGGCTACTGTGATGCTCAGTGCTACGTGACCCCGTTCATCAATGGTGTCGTGAGTAACCCAAACGACTCTCCCAACCTTTCACGGCGTGCGACTGACATACAGTTCTCAGGGAAATGTCGGTGAAAAGGGTGCTTGCTGCAATGAGATGGATATCTGGGAGGCGAATGCTCGATCCACTCAAATCGCTCCTCACCCGTGCAACCAGACTGGCCCATACCTCTGTGCCGGAGACGAATGCGCCAAAGAAGGTGTGTGCGACAAGAATGGCTGTGGTTGGAACACAAACCGATTGAACCAGACCGACTATTACGGAGAGGGCGCGGACTTCGCCGTTGACACGACGAAGCCGTTCACTGTGGTGACTCAGTTCCCTGCAGATGCCAACGGCACTCTGACTGGAATTCGTCGGCTATATGTGCAGGGCGGTAAGGTCATTCAGGCCAAGGTGATCGAGAAGGAAGGCGTGCCAGCGGTTGACTACGAGACCGACGAGTACTGCGAAGCAACTGGTTCTACTCACTTCATGAGACTAGGGGCCCTGGCTGGCTTTGGCGAGTCGTTGAGCCGAGGTATGGTCCTAACGTTCAGTCTGTGGTGGGACGATGGCGGTTTCATGCAGTGGCTCGACGGCAACGCTCAGGGTGCCGGACCTTGCAACGCGACTGAGGGTGATCCCAAGAACATCGTCCTCGTTGAGCCAGCTCCTGAAGTCACCTTCAGCAACATGAAATGGGGAGAAATCGGGTCAACATTCTCAGAGGCTTAGATTTAGAACAAGATTACGCTAGATGATTAAACAATTAGGTTTGAGAGACCAGGATAGATGAAGTACTGTGCATTACTCTAGGGCCCTATGCTGACCGGCGACCGCAACCGAGGGCCCCCAACACAATAGTCAGCAGCCATTTCTCGTAGTGTGACCTCACTCCCAATTATCCCGCATAATGAATCTTTCTCCATCCAACAAGCGGTGACTATTTTTAAGACCAAAATAAGCACTTTATGCACCTGTAAGCGAGTCTCTGGCCCAATTTGTTGGTTGATGAGACAACAAGGATTATAATCAGGGCTGTACTGTTGCAGTCGGTCACTGCCCGTCAGCTGACGTGCATATGAGCTCCAACTCGGTGAGAAAGTTGCGAATGAAGCTGCCTTGGAGAGGCCAGCCAATATATGAATATAAAGAATAGATTCAGGGCCAAAAGAATAATAAAATCGAATGCTAAAATTCAACATCTCATACTGACTTCATGCGAGCATATTTTACAGCAAGTCAACATCCTTCATTCTTAAGCACCCAACAATATCCTACCCGCTCCTGTGACATTCGATAAGATGCATGTAGCACAGTTTACTATCAGTGGCAAGCACGAAATTACACGCGGTCGGCCGACAAGTCCACATTCATGGCGATAAGGGGCAAGCAATTACTCAAGTCAGTTAAACGAATCCAACGTCAGGGGGAGAGAGTTGCTCACAAAGGAGTCAGGCCATCACAACGGTGTATCATTACTATTAATTATATCTGCTACACGGCATGCACTATCCACAACTGTCGGCTTATAGCCAACGGACTTTTTACATCGATCGATAGGGTTTACGATATGAAACATTGTTCAAAATACGACTGGGCAATGATCCTTTCAAACGCGCTTCACATTTGAAGGCGTTGATACCTACCCACAAGTACGCTGGACAGCATACGAAATCTTCGGGTGAGCTGGTGAGATGGTCGGTGTGAGGCACCTATTTGGGGATAAAGAGTCACGATTACGGCCCGCCAGCGGCAATGTAGGATATATAGGAATCATTCATCATCTCTGTCAGCTCAGAAATAAATTTGGTTAAAAACGAAACATGATATGGTGCAGGGTGTACAATTCTAAACAATAAAGTAAATAGTGGGATAGTGTTTTTCAACATACGTCACCATTATATTCTATTTCTTCGTATAGTCGCTAGTATAGGCGACACACTTCCGTTGAAATAAAGCTGCTGATCTAGAAGTTGCAATCTCAATTATGATAGTCCATGTTGTAGAGGCTACGGCCATAAGGTCCTGGGTATAGAAATATACTATCACCGGGAATCGCCATGAGCCCGAGCTCTTTTGTCCGCATCAGGGGCTACCACAAGTAGTAATCAACAGTATTAGCCGTGTTACTATAGTTCTCAGACTGTGTTCGTTCCTTCTCCAGATGACATATGCAGCTTTGTTTTATGATTACTAATAGTCAAGTAAACCCTTTAGCCCGGCCCATGGGTTGAGATTGATAAACTATAACAAGGGCTAATACTAGAGCTTGGAGAATATACTCGAAATAATAATAATCTTCTAAGGTGCCAAAGGTCCTTGGCCCTTGCAGTCTGTTTTTGGAATGGAATGAGGCGGAAATACTACGGATATATGTAGATGCTAGCCATTCGGAAACCATCCTGAATTCGGCTAATATTTCCTTATTCCTTTGTGTCTTATACTGAGGCAAGGGCTAGTCTCAATACGTATGACATGAGCTGTTTATCCTGCAGTATGCGATTAATATTAGGAGCTGGGCCTTCCCGTCCCCAACTTATATTCTTACCAACAAAGTAATATTGTTGGTTGGTCGTACTGTGAAAATTGTCAGCTTACAGTAGATAACGAGCTCTCTCCTGGGTTTGTAGTCATTTATTTCTGACTCCGGGTCGACCGAGGAAAATGTTTACCTTTTCATGTCCCAAAAATGACTTCGCCAGCTCTAATCCGCCGCCTCCCCGCTGCATATACCTCTTACTATCCATGACGAGGTAGTATTAAGTCCTAGTCTACATCTCGATTCTGTATGTTGCACCCCTTAGGCCTAGAGATAAAGGGTTATATTCTAGACCACTAAGATATTGCTATACATGAAGCGGCGCAAGCCTCTCAATCAGCTCCGAGCTAGTTTCTTGATCCTTTCGGATCTAATAGTGATTTCTACGTCGGGGCTATATCATGAGGAGCCAGCGGCTAGGGAGTACGTGGTAAATATATAGAATATAAGTGGTATGGCCGCGAGAATGACTTAGGTATACCTCAGAGCAGCGATAACTTTATCCGCTAAAGAAGTTTTGACATCGGTATAGAATACATCAACTGGCTATATGAGAGCAATAAAACCGTTCTAGATATAATTTCATCAGTAAGTCTCAATCATAATGCGTTAATCGGATATTTACCTCGGAAATATCCCACCAAAGGGGGTAGCTACCCCCAATAGCCGTCAAAAGGCTTGTTTCAGGGGGAATAGCAAAAGCCGCAAGATATAAGATTATGATGATGCCGCCTTTTAAACAGTTAAATATACGCTGCTAAATTCCTAGGCCTCCGATGCCGTTTGATACAACGAGGCCGCCATATGAATGGGCTACAAGGACAAGTTCCCTTCCGCCATCGATGAGCTTCGTCGGCGCCGACCGGATGTTAGCCTCATCGATAAGAATTCCAACGCTAGAATCAATAGAACCGACTGTAACGAGCGGTGACGCCTCGGTCTCGAAGCCGGGAGGCGCGAGGATGCTGCGAACATCATCAAAGATCCAAGGGCTGTGCCACGCACCAGGCGCGAAGAAGATTGTAGGCAAACATTTGATATCTGAGAAATCGACACCGTCATGGAGTTAGAGTGGTCGAAAGAGAAATTTGCAAGACAAGCAGGGTTGGCAACAGAAGTCTAAGAGGGGGAGGAGAAACATTATAGAGATTTTATCGCATTACACAGATATAGTCGCTCATCAGGGAGGCAACAAGAACTATTAGGATTATCTACATGCTAGATCACCTGCATATTAATTATTATTACAGAACCAATATCCTAATGCCTCACTCTATTCAAACTTCGATTACACATATCTTAGACCGTCCTACTAACTAACATCTGTTACTATCAAGACGCTGAGTTTATCAACGACCTCCATTCATGATCTATATTAGCACAACAGCCTATTTTGTACCTACGAGAATAAGCTCAAGTAGCTCCATCGGTCCTGGCCGGTGCTCTTGGACGCCCATAATTCATGAATATGCCTCTTCCTGTAGCTCAACCGCTTTCTAATATGGTGTAATTGATGTTGGTGTCATTCTGAGCGGCTAGAAGGGGCGTTTGGGGGAAATTACAGCAGTGAGATGGTGAGGTGACAGTTGCTAACGGACTCATCCTTCGTGAGAGTCTTACCGTGAGACTCCCATGGTTATTAAGCGCATTTCCCTGACATGATGAGGGGACCGAGACATACCCTCCAAGAGCTTTGGCGCATTAAATAATGATGGCCTAAAAAGCTGCCCCCGAACCGGTCCTACGGCTTTCTGGCACGGAGTGGCAGACGTTTCAAAGCAGATGCAACAGAAGAAGAACAAAACAAAGCAGGCATACTTGGCGAGTCTACTGCGGAACTTGACAAGGCAACCTATTGCTCGGCCTAGAAGATCTAGAAACTTTGAACCTGAACCGGGGAGCCTTAAAACATTCTAGTATGATCTTCTTATTAAAGCTTGAGATTTCTTTCCTTTTTTTAGTTCTTGAGCTCCCGCAGCTATCTATTGAGCTGTGGCGGTGAACTACTATAAAGGTGAGATATTTCGAGATCGTTTTTGGACACCTCCTTTAGGTAAACAAATCATATGATTCTAGCTATATTGCAATACTATGACAGGTAGAGTGAACTATGGATTTAGTACATATTATAACAAGCAGGCGTTGTAGAAATCTTAATACCCGAGCCTGCTGTTATAATGAACAACTGTTAGTTATAATGATCTAGATTAAAGGGCTATTACAATCATTGCGCATATGTCATACATCATACGTACAATGAGATCACTCTCGGTCTTCAATATAGGAATCATTTGACATCTCGGGCTATGGTATTCAGCCTTTAACCCTTTCTTCGAAATAAGACATACAGTTGTTTGAAGGATAACACAGACGGCCTCGCTAAGTTCCGAAGCTCGATATCATTGCATATACAGACCTGGTATTCCCGTCTTATTCCCAGAAGCCATATAGGAGGTCAAAGAGCCTTGGCACTATAGAAGATTCTTTGTAATTCGAGTATATTCTCCAAAGCCTTCGTATAGTCGCCGATACAGGGCGCACCGGGAGGTCGGTACAACACTATCGCCTCCCCCTCCCTGCTAGCAAACAATAGAGCCTCACCTTAGAGATTTTCAGAGATCCAAGAACGCTCGCTTCTGTGGACTATGGGGTACGCCAGCCCCGATCGCGTCAACTATATCCCTATGAGCTTTAGGCCCTTCCGGCAGCAACACCTTAGTTATCTAGTCTACGTAACAGTACTTTCGACTATTAATTCATAGGTAAATAAGATTTGACATTATAACTGAGCTAAACGAGTGGACTTGTCCCGACCAAGGACAGAAAGTAATTACCGGGGGGGTACATAGAACACAGCACTATTTCACGCTCATAACTTCGTAACACACTTACTTAAACCTGCCCTCTGCGATACATATCCCTAGATCTCCTGGTTTTATTTCGGCACGTAAACAGATAGTTCATAGGTCGCGCCAGGACGGATGGACGTAAACCTAGCCTCTGGCAGCACGGCACCGCCATACTTCACGACGACCTCGTCGACGTCGGCCTTCTGGATATCGACGAGGAACGTGGCACCACGGAACAGGCGCTTCACCTTCATGCCGTCCCAGTGCGGCGGCAATTGCGGACGGATGGTGAGCCCCTCGGCGTCGCCGCGGAGCCCGCACAAACCCTCGATGAAGCAGCGGTACGCCCACGACACGGTGCCCGTGTTGAACAGCTGACTCGACCGCCCTGCTGTGCGCGGGTACTCGCGCCATGCGCCACGGTAGTAGTTGGGGATGTACACGGGCATCTGGCCCCGCTGGACATAGTCGGCCTCGCTCGGGCCGGGGATCAGTTTCCGCAGGACCTCGTAGGCGCGGTCGGCCTCGCCAATACCGTATAAAGCATGGATGTAGAACACGGCGGCGTGGTTGTACACCGACCCGTTCTCGGCCGAGCCGGGGTACTTCTGTGTCACGCGGCCCACATCCTCGCGCATGCCGCTGTAGGACGGGCCGAACATCAGCGTGCCGTACGGCGTCGCTAGGTGCTCGTCGACGGCGGTCAGCATCTGTCTTGTTTGTTGTGGTGACGCGGCGCCGCTGAGGATCGACCACGTCTGCGGGTTCAGCCAGATCTTGCCCTCCTTGTCCGACGCCACGCCGAACACGACGTCGTCGTCCGTGATGCCGCGCGCAAACCATGACCCGTGCCACATGTGCGCGTTCGCGGCGTCGTTGACAACCTGTGCGCTCTCGCGATACTTGGCGGCTAGCTCGGGCTTCCCTTGCTGCTCGCACACGTCCGCCCACAGCCGGCACGAGAACCCCGTTGCCAGCGTCAACCACCCCGACACGCCCTTCCCCTTGTATCCCACCATGTTCATGGGGTCGCACCAGTCACCCTGCGCGATGTAGCTCAGCCCACGTTCGTCCCGCGCTGAAAGAAGCCAGTCGACGGCGCGGCTGATGCGCTCGAACACGCTCGCTTCGGCGCCGGTGTGGTCAGCCACCTTCTCATCCAGAAGCGCGTAGTCGGCCGTCTCGGAGAGATACGCCTCCAATGTCACAGGGAGCCACACGCAGTGGTCCGTGTGCGGGATCTGGTTAATGTACTTGAGCTCAGCGCCCTCGGCTAGCAGGATCCCGTCCGGCATAGCGCCCGAAGCCTCCTGCTGCGCCAGCGCTGTTAAAAATGCCTGTCTAGTTACCCCTGACGCGATGTAGGTCATTCCCATGTTGTCTTGCAGATAGTTACGCGTCTGCGGGTCCGTCGTCAGTCGGTTCACGTCTCCGTGGTAGTAGCACTGCCGTGGTAGCCAGTGGTTCACGAAGTTGTCTAATGCTGCGTCTGGCGTACTGATTTGGAGACATCCCACCCCTTTTGCTATGTATTTGGCGTAGTCTGCTGCGCACCGTGCGAACCCCCCCTTGCTCAGGTACCGCGTCTTCATGGTCTTGATCTCCTCATCGTCGACCGCCGGCCCTAGCAGGAAGCGTAGCGTGTGCGACGATGATGGAGCCAGGGATAGACGGTACTGCACGGCTGCTGCTGGTGTCTCGTAGCGCGCGTCACTACACCCTAGCTCTTCGCTGTCGACGACGGCTGATGGCGCGTGCAGTCCGCCCTCTCCCTCGAAGGCGCCCTGCATGGCCTCCCATGCCGTCGGCGGCGTTTCGCACAAGAAGTACGACTTGTCCTTCAGCAGCTTGTTCTTGAAGTAGTCTTCAGCCTTCTGGTACGGCGTGATACTGCTCGCGACGACGCCGCACAGATCCGATCGCCATTCGGCCGACTGGTTCATCCACGACATGTACCCAAAGGGGAAGTAGGGGTACACGCTGATCTTCCTTGGCTTTTCGGTCAGATTCGTGACGTCCACAGTCCACAGCTCGGCCACGTCATGCGTCGGGATCACGAGCTTCAGTTCCACGCGCAGCCCCAGGTTCTCGACGGTCCAGCGGACATCGCTTTTCCCCGCCGAGAAGACAAACTTGTCCGGCTTCGAGCGCACCGGCTCGAACGGTGCCGAGAAGATCGCTGATGTCTCCTCGTCCTTGATGTACACGAAGCGCCCCGGGTGATGCGCGTAGTAGTTCTGCTCCGGCTGCATGAAAGTCCGCGCCTCCAGGTTTGGGGCGTGCATATACTTGGCCGGCTCTGGCTGCATGAATTGCGCTGTCGCGTACCCTCTACACGTCACCTGGATCATCATCTGCTGGTTCCAGAGGAACGCGCCCGCCTTAGGCAGCGCCGTCGCGCTAGTCAGCTCATACCGCGAGCCATCGGCTGTTGGACGGCAGAGAGGTGTGGTGCCGCCGTTGACGCTGCCGTTGACGCTGCCGTTGACTCCGCCGTTGACACCATTACTAGCACCATTTCTCACTGTGGGCCTGCCCACTCCATTGCCCGCTTCGGCCGAATTAATCGTCATTGTAAGTTAGTGGTGGTTATCCGGCTCCGTGTGGTGAAGACTGCGTCCCCGATATCTGCCGAGTCCGGTTCGGGGGTCTTCGGAAGAACAGTGCGGTTTAGGAATCCCGACTTGGCACAACTCTCGACTCAGGGGCCGGGTCAAGGCCAGGAGGAGTGTTTCTAGAAAATAGGAAATTTCTAAAAATGCTCTCGATCCAAAAAGGAAAGGGGATGCGAGGAAGGGGAAAGGAAAAAGGGGAATGGAAGGGAATAATCATCTGTTCCTGACCGCCGGATACGAAAGGCAGGCATTTTGTGCGCGTTCATGGCTGACCACCGCAGAAAGCAGAAACCAGCCACCAGCCATCATCCCGGCATCGAATGACAGAATCAGTATGACGAGGGCCTACCTACCTACCTTACCTACCGTGGGCTACCTCCAGCAAGTGTTTTCTGCCGCGTGGTCATGAGCCGAGAGCCCCGGCGCCGCCACCGGACCGTCGAATGCAAATTTCTCGTACAGTAATGGCAACTTACAAGCGCCAAACCCCCAACCCCATCCCTGGATGCCTAGCACGGCTAGCACGGGAGAATCTGCGGGTAAAGAGGTGCGGTGAGGGCGTGTCCAATCGCCTCCCATCACCTTACTGTCATCCCCCCAATCGTGAGCCTTGGGGTATAAGTCAGCTGACCCCACCGAGGCGTTTGTTCGGGATGGGAAAGGTAAAAAGGCGTTAGAATGGTTAGAATGGGACACCTTGTCTCGGTCTGTGCCTTCTTGTGTTTTTTTTTGTCTTGTCTTGTCGTGTAGCTTGTCAATGTCATACTGAAGTACCTATACCGTATACGGTACACTAATGGGTGCGTGGGGGGAGATGCGACCTCGGTATCGGGAACCGGCTTGATTATGCACTGTGTCCCGAAAGAGGTAGGTACGGATTTACGGATTTGGAGCCTGTCTTACTGTCTTACCTTTTGGCAGGTTTCGGGATATCACGATGATGCAGTTTTGGAGTTTGGAGTCTGGGGTTTTGGAGTCGATGGGGCCGACATAGTGATGATACATAGTGATGATACATAGTGATGATAGGTAGCAAGCAGCGTGGCTGTTAGCCGGGTACTGGCCGGGGCAAGGTGGCTTGGGGCCGATCTACGAGAAATAGAGGCAGGTAACAAAATATTCGAGTCTACACTACACTCCAGTACAAAGACATATACAAGCTAATATACAAGCTAAGGTACCTAATCAGTACGCAATGGGAGGTAATTAGTGTACATAGTAGGTCATCCATCTGGCAGTGGAGTCCATCAATGTTTCAGGAACGATTATCGTTAAGATTTAGTGTATTAAGCAGTGATTAAGTACGTCGGATAAAGAACTAAAATAGGTAATTCGAGAGGATTGATTATACCTACATAGTACGTGTAGTTAGAAGTCCTACTAATACCAATTATACCAATTATACCAATTATACCAATTATACCAATTATACCAATTATACCAATTATACCAATTATACCAATTATACCAATTATACCAATTATACCAATTATACCAATTATACCAATTATACCAATTATACCATGTAAGATGCCATGTAAGATGCCATGTAAGATGCCATGTACGGTCTGCATGTAATGTACTCGTACCAGCCACAACGTCAGTGCACCCCCAAGCAAGCGGACACCACCAGACCACACACTTCAACGGGTTGTAACGCCGGAATAGCAGATAAATTATATAGATAAATTATATACGGACCGACCTCAGGTTTGGCGAGGCTCCCGATATGTTAATGCACCAACTGGAGTGATCTGCCATAGACAAGTAAGGCATTATTAACGTCACAACATGGCTCACGTATTACATTGGGGTGCAATACAGGTGTCCATCCCATCGTTTTAAGGCGGTATTTCGGCCACATCGGTACATATACGCCCGAAACATATCATTACTATACGAGGCCTTTAGTGTGTTCTTTACGGGGGTTTATTTCGATTGTCGTACAGCGAGTCATACGTACTCTGTAGATAGTAGCTTCAAATAACCAAAAGTCGGTAAAGGCGAGGAGGTAGGTACTTTAAATCTATTTATAGTGAATGCGATATTGAGATATTCATTGGTGGATACATAAATGTAATCATCTAGAATTGCATACAAAATAGTTAACTAGACTAGGTTGCGTAGGGAACCCGGCCCGGCGACCGTTACTCTAGAGTCTAGGCAAATAAACATCGATGAACTGCTATTTTATGATTTCGTACTTAACTTTGCAATAGTGTTGTGCTAGTTAATTTTGATACTCCGATGTCGGTTATATAGTTTTGGTGAGTTATCAACCGTAAGTAAATACTACCATGTTGCGCACATATCAATTCCCTTCTTATATAAAACCAACAGATCGTCAACAGACCCATCATTTATCTACATATCGGAATCATAACGTTCCGTTCAATAAAGAACATCAACTTGTACACTATTACAAAATTTAGAGGAGCCCGGCGAGTATGTGTGCACAACCATATTACCTGCTCTTACGGCTTTCAACGCGTGCTCATTACCTTAGATGGCAATTTAGCCATCAAGGTGCGTCTTCTTTTCCTCTTCCTTTTCCTCTTCCTTTTCCTCTTTCTTTTCCTCTTTCTTTTCCTCTTTCTTTTCCTCTTCCTTTTCTGTACAGTTCACTTCGTCATCTGATATCTCCCTCAAAAACAAGCTAGGATCATTCGCGCGTCGTGGGGTGTTGTTAGTGCTTCCTCGTTCGAGTCATTCCTCTTATACTAGCATTTTGACGTATTGGGCTATGGGTCATTAAGGAGACACGGTCCTCGCTTCCTTGCTTGATCGTCATTTACGGACTCCAAGAGTTTTAGGCAGTGATCTTCGCTGGTCCTTTTCGGTACCCCTCTCCCTCGTAGACTGCGATTGTACTCTCTTATGTATGTGAGGGGACACGACCAAGGGCAGCACTTATTTACGGACTACTAAATCCTGATTTTAGCCACCTTGCATTAGACATTTCTTGTTACTAAGTAGAAGACACCTAATCCGTTCTAGAATGTTTAGCAGATCTCTTTTGATCAATATGGCACAACCTGACGATCCCCAATCAAGTTCAAGAGTGCTTTGAAAGCCTGCATTAGTATCGGGAGATGTTGTTTACATGACGAGATATAGCAAAGTTGTAAAGGGTTTGAAACAACGATACAGCTACCAACAAGATATAATCCGCGCTCGCTTGTCCCAAAGAACGAGAGAACTAAGGAGAACAGTGTAATGCCGTCTCAGTCACATAAAATTGGAGTTCATCCGAAGTAATCCTGCGTTTTACCTTGAATCTATGTCCTAACACTGCACCAGGGGCATTAGAGCACCATTTTCGAGTACGAGCAGGGCTATATCGACTGAACAACCCGTTAACCATTTTCAAATGCACATCCTTGCGAAGGAGTAATATAGCGTGAACATGCTCTTAGACAAGGCATAATTTAGGTTAGAAAGAAACTCGGCAGTACAGCTAATTCCAGATTCGGTATTTATCATCTATCTACTATAGAGAGCTTTATACTACTTACTTATGTCTACTAAGACAGTAGATTGTTGTCATATACGGTGGTAAGAACAAGTTTTGCAGCGCGTGTGGCTAAAGATATAATACCCTCTCCTAGAATCAGGAGACTGTGCTAAATCATTTCTATAGGCTGCCGACATCTTGTGTGTGTCTATCTTTTCCCGGCCCAAGAAGGGCGGCTGGGATAAAGAATAATACTATACTCCTATATTATAGAATATGGCAATTTGGGACCCGAACTGATACATTTTTATACTCGCGAATGGCGCCAATAACTTCCAGCAACATCATAACCTATACCCAGGTTGCTCCCCCGCGATGCTGGGGTCAGTTCAGAATATTTGACTAATAATCTACTAATATACCTAGTTATATCCAATTCCCTACTCTTAAATTTCGGAAACTGAGACCAATCGTGAAGATAAAGGGGCCTAGTGCTGCCTAAGAGACTCGTTTGGAACATTATTGGCAGAGATCTTATGTCGTATCTCTGGAGAGGACCGGTATATAAGCCAACATAGCTCCCAACTTGGAAATTCGGCATATTCCTGCGTGCTTGGATGGTTATATCTTGGAATAGATGATCTTTCACGCTGCTTCGCCCCTTTCATTGAGAGAAGATAAAATGTAGTGTTGCTTGGTATAAATCAGGCTTAGCTACCGTGCAATAGGTTTCAAAGGCTAAGGGCGCGTCGTCAAGCTAATGGTGGATTGTTCTTATAAAATACTGCCTTCCTGATATTAGAATGGATATTAAATCACTTGTTAATCTCTTCTTCCCATTAGAACCATGTTCTAAGAATACCTCAGCTATCGGCTCTAAACTCGTACTCGTTGAACCCAAACGGTGAGAAGGCTATTGAAACTGCGCACATCGAACATTTCCACAACGGCTCCTTGCTCTTACTCATCTATTATAGACCCAACTTGGCACAATAACCTCATACGTTTAAATTTCCCAATGTCGTGTACCTCGAAGCATAGAGGCAGACCCGTATCTACCCCTATTGGCCACGGTCTTCGTGAATGACACATTCGATTTTCCCGCCCAACTTACTTTACCACACCAGGTCATCAAGCCTCTTACGATTCTATGAAATGGCAGGTCGCATGACATCGTGACAGCCACTACGGGTCGGGTATTCAATTTGCCAAAGGTAACCTCGTCATCCCGGAATGCTGGAACTCCAGCGCTGTTCTTTCAAGCCTCACGGTAGTGGGAATTATATCGCCAGTTTCACGACAGCATGAGCAGCACCTATAGCCGGCAGTATGAAAACAGCCCATCATAAGACACATGGACGGGATCGGTGTTGCCATTGCCTAAGATTAACAGTGGTATCAACCTGGACATACCCAAGTCCCCGAACAAAATGACACAAATTCGACAGACGGAAGAGCACATGAAAAAGGAGCCCGCCCATTTCACTCTCCGCTTCCGGGTCCTATGATTCTCACACCTACAGTTTTGAAGTTGGACAAAAAACCCCCTTTCCTCTTACCAAAACAGTCAATTAGTCTCTCTTTCATACCATCCTCTAGAAAATCTCACACCAAGATCTATAAGCCGACGCGCAATCGAGGTCAATACCAACTAGTGCCGGCTTGCCTTGAATCTTTGTCTTCGAGAGTTGCAGCACGACGAACAGACACCTGTCGTTTTTTAAACCCAGGACACGTAAGTAGTCCCAAAGTTCGAATTGTGAGTAATGTCCCATTTTATATTTATAGGCGTTTAGGATCTAGTATTCTGCCAATTCTCGCTTTTTCTTTTGACCATGCTTTACGTTTAGAAGAAGCTGTTTGTGGCTTTGCAGTCGGGAGAAGCACGAACATTTTGACATGTGTGGTGGAACAATTTTTATTATACCTTAAATATGGTGTGCGAACCATCGATCAGTCACCCTCCAATTTTCTCAAAAGATGGAACTGCATGACGCCAGGCCTTATGTGCATTTCTCAAACTTTAACTGAGCTCAAATTGGTGGGCCTCCGTCCCATGATTCTACCTCGGACCAGGAACCCCGGCATGAAAACCGCATCATAACCGAAGGAACCAAATGACCGAGATACATACATCTCCATACAGGGTCCTGCATTAACCTTTATTTCCTGTACACGTGCGGGGGAATCCAACTCATTTCTTCCCATCATTACATCCACAGTCTCATAGTACAAGCATACCAACCCCGGATACGAGAGCGGTTATGACATAAGCAACGAAGAAAGTCTGGCCGAAGTTGAAGAACCCGGGGGTAGAAAGGCCGTTGGGAGCAGCGGCACTAGAGGAGGAGCTCACGGCATCGGTGGGCTCGACCACTGATCCGGAGCCGTCGGTGCCGGCAGCCTGGAGCAAGGTAGAGCAGGTGCTCTCCGTCGCGGCGCTCTGTGTCTTGGCAAGGCCGTCGAAGTCACAAGCACTCGCCCGGTTGGACGAATCCTGCGCCTCGTAGTACTGGTTGGCCACCCAGGCTAGTTGTTGCTTGGGCGAGCAGCCCGAGTAGGCACCGTAATCACCAGTAGTAGCGTTGTGCACAATACCGACACAGTATTTGCCATCCTCTTCACCGCAGATGAAGTCGAACTCATCGCCGTAGGAGCTGGAATCATCGGAATCGATGGTGCAGCTGATGCCCGACATAGCGCATGAGCAGAGCTGAGGGTTGACAGCAGGCGGAAGAGGGGAGGCGACAGCAGCCCACGAGGTACCGGTAGCCGGGCAAGCGGGAGCCGTGTTGGAGGGTGTGTATGCGCTGGAGGCGGTGCTGGAAGGGGTTACCTTGGCTAGCTGGTTCATCAGGGAGGTGAAGTCAGGCTCGGGTGTCACATCATTGCCGTCGATTTGGACAAGTCCGAAGTTGTTGTCGGACTGGAACCACTGGTAGACGATACCGCCAGAGAAGACTTCGGTCATGTTCCCGAACAGTACAGCAACCTCGGTAAAGGGTCTGTGGGTCGGTCCACCGGTGATACCCTCATTGCATCCGTACTCGGCGAAGAATACGGGAACGGGGTAGTCCCTGAAGAATTCCACACGCTCGCCGTAGGACGAGTCTACATAGTTGCTGTTGCCGCACCAAGAGTAGACATTATAACCCCAAAAGTCGATGCTGGTCTCGGTGCCGCTCAGGGGCTCGCAGGCGAAGTAATGAGCCAACTGGTCTCTCGAGGGCACATCGGCGGTGGCGTATCCAACACCGAGGGTCTTGCGGTATCCCTGGGTGCTGATATAGGACTTGGTGTCTCGGACAGCAGCCTTGACGAAGGCGGCAGCGGCAGTCTGGTTAGCACTCTCAATGACCTCGTTACCGGCGAAGAAGCCGATGACGTTGTTGTACTTCTGCAAGGCATCGACGACGCCAGCATAGCGCTCGTAGAGAGGGAGGTTCCATTCGGGGTCGTTGCTGTTGATGGAGGTGCTGGGTTCGCTGAGATCGGCGACGACGTAGATGTCGTTGGCGGCAAGCAGTTCCATGCAGTCGTCGTGGTCGGCAGTGGGGTCGATGGCGTAAACACGGATGACGTTGGTGAAGAGCTTCTTCATGAAGGGGATATCTCGCGAGCATTTCGACTTGTCTGCGAGAGGGTCGGTGTACGTGACATTGGAGTTGGCGGAGCCGTTGGGAGAGAAGTTCTCTTGGTAAGCAACACCCTTCATGAAACTGTCACGATAGATTAGACATCATACAGCGGGCGGCGTTGCGTCTGCTTACAATTGAGAGCCGTTGTTGGTGTAGAAGAAGTGCTGGCCGTAGACTTCGATGGCGGGAATGTCATCGTAACTGGCAGCATAGGCGGCGCCGGATAGGGCGGCAGCGCCGAGGACCGACGATAGCTTCATGGCGAAGATGGTGGTGGTGGTCGTGATGATGATGGTACGATGTGTCAAAGATACAATAGAGATATCAGAATTAATTGACTCGGTGGTACTGTTATTGTTATTGTTGTTGTTGTTGTTGTTGTTGTTGTTACAGTAATTGGCAACGATAGCGACGGGGACGGAGCCGTGTAAGCGAGGAGTTAATGCAAAGAATCGATGCAAAGAATCGATGCAAAGAATCGATGCAAAGAATCAATGCAGGGAATCAATGCAAATAATTAATGCAAAGAATCAAGTCTAAAGGAAGTCAATTCGCTCGAGATTACTTGACTCTACTGATGCGATGCGTGCGCAACAAGAAATAGATGGATAAACAAGACCCGAACGAGAGAGGGCCTGTCTGTTGGTGTTGGCTGTTGGCCCTGGAGAAAGGGCGTCAAAGAATATTGTGGTATCGTTCGAGTTGGTGATACATACACTGGCGACCAAAGGCAAAGAACAATGAATAAAGAATGTAACGAATGAGGGGGGTCAGTTGGTCTGAAAGCTGGGCTGACGCAAGTTTAAAGGGGCCAAGACTTTCTGATCGCACAGCCAAGACAGGGGACAGAACCCTGGAAGGGGCCAAGCCCCCCGACAAGCTGACAGCAGTGTACATTACATACCTGTTAGTACCTACCTAGGTACGTGTGTAGTGTATACGCGTTGCCTTCTACACATGTAGGTAATCCATGTCTTGGATTCTGTACAGGACGCTACCTAAGCACGCTAATGACACGCATCACCCTAGGGGGGCCCCGCTGAGAAATATAAATAACGGGCTTAGCGCTAAGTTTAGTGTGTACCTAGGAGGTGCCTACATCACACTGTACCACCAGCGGCTAGGTACATCTACATATCTACATGTAGTCAGAGACTATTTAACCTAGGTACCTACATATGTACCTACATATGTACCTGATTATGTACCTGATTATAGGAATAGAATCCATCATGGATTAGGTAGTGGACGTCAGGTCAGTTCTCTTCAAATTGCACTATCGAGAAGTTAAAAAAAGGTTCAATTCATGACGCATATAAGGATGAACTTGAAACTCGGAATCAAGCACACTATACAGTATGTGTTAACAAATTGTGGTAGGATGCAAGATGTACGCATACAGTGCACCTCCACTTAGGATGGGTCAGGTAGGATGATAGGATCGCGATGGAACGGTGGAAACAACCTGATACGAAGCCCGAGTGTGGCAGTGTTGCCTCTGAGCCCATTTCAGAGCCCATTTGATATTTCACGGGTTTATGTTTACACCACACTGAGTACTGCACACTTAGTACTATTGCACACTGAGTACTACTACACACTTACACGTCTAGATGTCCATCTTATCCGCAACTCTTTCTCTAAAATTGAAACGAAACAACCGGCAAACCCTATCATCAATGGATTAGGTAATCTGCCTCCTCGAATTGTGCAAAAAGTATGAGTACCTAAGTTTTTGAATGGTTTAGCACGACTCATCGCAAATTAATCTATACTGTTTCAAGCATTAGTGCGTGGAATAACACACCAACGAACCCGCGTGGTCCCGCCACATCCCGGCGAAAGAACTTAGAGGTAAGACGAGACGAGACAAGCAATGAAGCCAAGCTCAATTATCAGTAGTAGTGTGAAGAGCAAAAGCTTAGCACCTGTTCTTTGGTAGTACTTTGGTATGAACAGCCAAGTGAATTGCGTACTACGGTAATCGATCTTCTGTAGATCCTCCACCCCTGTTGTCCCTGTTCTCCATAACACCGTCCATACTAAGTAGTAGGTCATGGTGCTGATGGTGGTATTGCGCAGCCTGCTTACGTTGCATTTCTATGGACCTGCTATGGGATATTGAAATGGAGACATCATGGTTCTACATACATCATTTGGCTTCTATTATATAAGTATCTACGTAATAGCCCTATCGAATGCGCTATTCCACCCATCTGGCTACGGTGAATCTTACTATCGTACTGTCGTATTCATTACATGTACTAACGGAAATAAGTGATCGCGTGGACATCCAGCAAAATCAGCTTACCATCTCGTATTGGCAACAAGAGAAGTGCCCCGAAATATTGTAGTTTATTAGCTGACCTAGAAAGTTGAGGTCATTATTGATTAATTAGACCTTTTATATAGCTAAAGAGAATGTACATACCTTTGTTGCTCTTGCCGACACCCGTAACCTTCAGAGTAATTGTGCGGGTTCTATAAGCTAAGATCCTTCTCACCTGGGGGTTTAACCATAAAGTGAATGAATAGGAACAAAGAGAGATATGTTCATACAATACACCATACGAAGCAATATTGCTTCAACCAGGTTTGTTTCTCTTCTTCGGAATTGCAATACTTAATCGAAATCTATGATTCAAGATCACCGTATCATCCCTCTAGGCTCTAGAGAATGTCATTATCGAAACATACTTCGATGATTATGTTTTCAAAGCAGAGCGAGAATTAAGGCCCCTTTTCGCATTCATATCCTCGTCAACACCATTTCCTATGTGCTAACTAGATGATCAACAATCTGCACTTAACAACCCACCCGAAACTTTTAGCATACGCCATATCCCACGACACAACACCACGCTACCCAGCCAGCACTACTCCAACGCCCTTCCTTTCCCCCTCCAAATAAAACCCCATACAGACCTGCACCCCTTATCTACATCTGGGCCTTTTGCACAGCAGTAGAAACCTCCGAAACCCAGCCGACACGGTGACTAGTGAACAGCTCGACGGCAGGAGCGTAGTCGTCAAAGGCGTTGGCATCGTCTAGGGTGCCGACCTTGATGACCCTGCCGTCGCCGAACGCGGCGCCGTCGCGCCAGAGCGTGCTGCCGCAGTCGCCGCAGAAGTGCGACACGATCTCCCTGCCCGAGTCCGCCGTCTTGGCGATGCTCTTGGGCGTTCCTGAAAGCAGCTTGAAACCCGGGCCGGCCACAATGATGTTCGTGCTGTACGTGCTGCCGGAGATCTTGCGGCAGTCATAGCAGTGGCAGAGCGCCTGCGATAAGGGTAATTAGCTTGCAGTTTCTTTAAGTTGTTCGGTAGGCAGGAACTGCACTAAGCAAAGTAAGGATATTTAAGAACAGTAATGGGGGATGTATATGAGAGAATGAGAGTATAAATGGTGGTTCGAACCTTGCCCAGTGGCTCTCCCTCGATGGAGTATCTAACCTTGCCGCAGAAGCATCCTCCCTCAGGCATGATGAAGATGATGAAGATGATGTAAATAAGTACCGAGGTAGTGAAAATAGGTAATAACAGATGTTATAGCTAGTCGGCGTCAAAGGCTTAGAGTAGCACGTAGTAGACTAGACAATTGGGGTTTCGATGGTGACTTTGGTATAGAGAGTAGGTTATGTTGATATCAAGATCGTAGTAATGATCCTCACCGCCCTCTTCTTATATATGGCTCGTCGAGATGCTGTACTAACTAGTAACCAACCAAATGCTTGGATCCCCTCACCTAAAAGTCTTGGGTTCCACGAACATTTATTTGGAAGAATCTTGGAAGCGGAGACAAGGACACATACCTAGGCACACGCCTTTACGATGTCTCGGAAGCGGAGACACACCCAGGCATATACCTACTGTTACACACATCTATTTCACGGTCAGTCTGCACGGTCTACTTACCTACCTACTGTAGGTACTCCGATACTGTCCGAGTACTGTCCGAGATCGCCGCCCATGTGAGTTCTAGGGCTCGGCGATCAAACGGCGGCTCCCGATTCCTGTGGATCTGCCGCGGGATTCAAGAAAATAGGTACTGGATGTCGGTTGTACAGCTATACTTAACGTATTACTAAGTCCTGGCGCGATCTGCGATCTACGCGGGGTCTGAAAGATTATCAGCCAAGCCACAGTATCCCGATTCCCATCCCCGCGTCTTGGCAGATCCCGTGCAGCTCGAGGGTGAAACATTAGATTTCTGCTTCTTTCTATTAACATAGGGATTAGACTTACTAGGTAGGTACCTACGTCTAGGAATTCTCGGTAGACAGGTCTATTCTGTTAACTATAAGCATTATCTTTCATATGTACATTTACATGACTCCCGTCGTGCTTAATGGAGCCTAAGGGTCGGTCTTTGAAGAGAGAACATTACCAGGTAGTATTCTGGCTGTACTCAGTTATCGTATTTCCGGAGTCGTGTCAGGCAGTGTACGTAGTAGGTACTATGTAGGTATGTGTGTTTCAGCCCAGCTTGTCCGCACGATACATCATATGCATATATTAGGTACCTATCTATTTACTAGTACATACAGTAGACACCATGACATTGGCCAGGTTCAGGAGATCACGTAATAGGCTAGCACCTAAGTAATTGTTTTTCAACTAACATATTCCAACCTAGACTATTATAAGCTCTCTCTTGAATAACAACCTTTCTCGATATAAGTACCTAGATAGGTATCATAGGCGTATGGCTTCGATGATAATTCTAAAAGGCACAGCGTATTGTATGGTTGGGGGTTTCTGTGTAACCTCGTAAACTTGAAGTGTGTGAGAGGCCTGATGGAACAGACCCCAATTCCCGTCTGTGTGTTTTCTCGTTGTTTTTTCCCCTCTTGCTAGTTCTGAAGACCATAAAATGATTGAGGGATTGAGGGTATATAGCCTGCTTCCCATTCCTGTTCGAAACACTCTTATGGTTACAGGGCCAAATCCCAGGGCGGGTCGGGGAATAGTATACGATGAAGCTCTGATCAGACAGCTTGACCAGCGATCTTACGGGCGACCCCGCCAAGAATTGACCAATCGGAAACCGTGGAATGTGTTTGCAATAGCACTAAAATAATGTACCTACACTAATGCAGATGTGCAACCTTATGTACCTATCTAGTGTATGTGCAAGCATGCACCTGAGTGAGCTTCCCCTGCTCGGCTCTGATGGTAGGTACCTCCTACACTTAGGTAATTACATGTAGGTACTGAGTATAGGCAGAGTCTAGAGGTACCTCTATACTGTACAGACAAGACAGACAAGACAGACAAGACCAAGTCTACTTAGTAGTACAGTACCCTGGCTGTCGGGTGGCATGATCTGGCA
Source organism: Xylaria hypoxylon (assembly GCA_902806585.1). NCBI lineage: Eukaryota > Fungi > Ascomycota > Sordariomycetes > Xylariales > Xylariaceae > Xylaria > Xylaria hypoxylon. Next base: position 226,057 of record CADCXB010000058.1, read on the forward strand.
CGATGCATGATAGTAGCTTATCGTGTAGCCAATGCCAGCCATTCTTTTACCAATCGGGGAATCAAGTTAACACACCACACGACACCCTGTACACCACCTAAGCAAGGACACCAGCCCGGACGCCAGAGAGGATAAAAACACCCCGTAGCTACTCAGACGTCCAGCCTGCCAAACCCATCTAGTTCGTCACGATGAATTCAGAAAGACGCCGACTCCTCAATCGGCCTATTCTCCTAGCCATCCCCATTCTCATCGGCCTCTTCGTCACGCGATCACCACTGCTAATGACTTCGTTGACTCCAACCCCGAGCAAGCCGTGGGCTGATGCCCCGCTGAAGCTCATCACCACGCCGCAGTTCGAGACCAAGAAGGTAAGCAAGCACTCCGATCCCTTCCCTTCCCTTCCGGCAGTTCAGGCTTCCCTCCATCGAGTGGGACAGCACAGCTCACCGCGGTTCATCCACAGACGGACATCTTCGCGACGGGTGCGACGCACATGGCATTGTTGCACAACTCCATCTTCCGCGGCTACAACTCCGTCTACCAGCAGGCACCCAACGTCAAAGACGTCGACAAGATTGATTTCATCGGCTACTCCCTGACGTGGTACAAGTTTGTGAAGTCCCACCACGATGACGAGGAGGTCTCGCTATTCACCAAGGTCGAGGAGGTGTTGGACGACAAGACCATCTGGGGAGAGACACACAAGGAGCACGGTACGAGCGGAACTCCCCATCATGCCAAACAAATAGAGTAGTGAACATTATTTTTACTGACAATCTCTTCTTTTCTTCGTTCCACAGCTGCCTTCTTGCCCGGTCTAGCCGAGTTCGAGAAATATCTTACATCAATAAACTCGGCGAAGGATTTCTCGGGGACCGAGTTGCAGCGAATCATGTCTTCCTTCCAAGAGCCGTTCGAGCACCATTTCCACAGCGAGATCTCGACCATCGCGAACCTCGCGGACCATCCGAACGCACCCAAGCCCGGCTCCGAGGAGGAGGCTAACGCGTCGCTGACCTTCAAGACGTGGGGCAAGAGCACGGTAACCAAAGCTGGTACCCTCGACGTCGTCCCCTTCTTCCTGCTCAACCTGGACGGTACGGTCGAAGATGGCATGTGGGAGAACTGGCCTCCTATCCCAGCCCCGATCAAATGGGGATTGATCAATATCGGCGGCGCCTACCATAACCGGTGGTGGAAGTTCAGCTCTTGTGCTGGAGGCAAGCCAAGGCAGCTGTATGCCGTGTAATTCACCCTTTCTATACATATCCCCACGCCTGAGCTGCTATGTGACGGACATTTTGATACACAATCTCGGCGGATATGACGCGTAGGGAGTAGTTTTGGCATGGGATTTGGACCTTTTATGGGGGTTTGAACCCCTCTATAGCTCCCCTGTAACTCTATATTTTTAGTGGGGTTAAGGTTCTAATGGGACCTACACTACCTACGGCAAGGTTCTGGGATGGGTTCTGGGATGGGGTACAGGGTGCAGTATGGGTCCATTCTTTATTCCCTGGTGGGGGCGTTTGGAGGAAATGGAATACCATCTGGAGTGCTTACCTACACTACCATGTTCAGTTTGTAATGATAATCAATTCCTACCTCTCACCTCTCAACTTTCACCTAATCCCTTCAAATTCTATCGCGCGACACACACCCCATACCCCATGTGGATGGGGATAATTCTATATCCAAAATCTCCTCGGATCGATAGAAATGAGTACCATAGCTGCCTTTCAGGCACCGAGCCAAGCGACCTAAGATTCCTGCCCTTGAGCTGATCCGTCCATCCTCCTCGATCGATCCAACGAACACGAACACGAACCCCGTGACAGCGACCCTTCGAATGCGCAAACCAAAAATTACACGTCGCCAGACCCTGTAGCCCATATACCGAAATATACACCGTCAACATGCAAGGCTTCAACATGGGGCGGTACGTCCCGCCGGACGTGGAGGGGACCATATCAGGCAATGCGTTGAACAAGAAACACGCCCTAGGTGCGCGCGCCTCCAAGCTGCGCACCGAAGGGATCCTGACGGTGCGCTTCGAGATGCCATTCGGAGTATGGTGCGGAACATGTCCCAAACCCACCATAATCGGTCAAGGCGTGCGATTCAACGCCGAGAAGAAGAAAGTCGGCGCATACCACAGTACGCCGATATGGAGCTTCCGGATGCGCCACGGGGACTGCGGCGGCGTCATCGAGATTCGAACCGACCCTGCCAACGCCGAGTACGTGGTCACCGAGGGCGGGACACGGCGGGACACAGGGGACGACAAAGACGATAGTCTGGTTTCTTCCAGCGCTTTGGTTGGTGGGCTGGGGGAGATCCTGACGGGGAAAGAGAAGGACGCTCTCCGTAACGACGCTTTCGCGAGACTGGAGAAGACCATCGAGGACCGTAGCGTGTTAATCGAGAGATCCCATCGCATCGCCGAGCTCGAGGACGTGAGCTATCGTGCCTGGGAAGATCCCTACAGCCAGAACCGCCGTCTGAGAGCCGCATTCCGCACCGGACGCAAAGCCCGCGAGACAGAGGCCGCGAGCACGGAGGAACTACAGGAGCGCATGAGCCTAGGCATCGATCTCGTGCCCGCGACAGAGGAAGACGCGCGGCGTGCGGCGCTCGTAGATTTCGGCATCGGCGCCAGAGACGAAAGCAGGGACGATGGAGTAACCAGAGCAAAAGACGCAGCGTTGACAAAACCACTCTTCGCCTTAGCGAGCGGTGGCACCGCAGACAGCGGCGCGTCAAACCCAAAGCCAGAAGAGGAGCAGAAGGGCAAGAAGAAACGCCTCAAGTCCGAGCTCAAAGCCTCGCAGACGCGGGAATCCCTTGCGTCCGTGATCACGCGCAACACCCGCGCTTCGCACGATCCATTCCTACTACCCCTTATCTCCGAATTCCGAGGCGGAGAAGGGGCGGGGTCGAAAGCGACCTCGAGAATCCAAGGGATAAAACGGAAACAACAGCACATACATCCCCAATCAACCACACAAACACCAACACCAACGCCAAATAAGCGCTCCAGGGAAGAAAGAGGGTTAGAAGAGGAAAAAGAAGGAGAGGGAGAAGGCGGTGATGAAGAAAAAGAGAATCCAACTCCTGATGACACTAGAATTCATACCCCAGACACAAGAAACGAGTCAAACCTAGGCCCGTCGAAGACTGCGCTGGTGGAATACGACTCGGACTAAGGCTTACCAATTCACGAACGAACGGATTGACGAACAAATGAGCATACCCAAGGCATGGAGAGATATTTATCTAAATCATTTAAGCATCCCACGGCGTTAGCAGGCATAAAAGGAAGGGGACATGGTTTAGCATATCGACAGATACCCCTCCTTACACATAGATAGCTTCAAGATTCTGTTTTTCATTTTTTACGGCAGATTCTTGTTTCTAACTGAAGAACAAACAAGTAGTTAAACTACAGAATGAGAGGCATAGAGTAAGATTTTAAGTTCAATTTATAAGTCTATGTAAAACAAGCAAGCGCAACGAGACCAGCCCGACGTCACTCCAGATGCCGGATTAGAATCACGCACAACCAGCAATATTCATCCCTCCTTCCACCATAGCAACTACAAGGTAATTCGGTAAGGATGAGTGGTGATTCAGAAAAGAGTTTCTTGAACAGAAACTCCTCGATCGAAATAAGAAGACAAGTTCCCGAAACGAAACCCAACTGAGTGGAACCAAACCAATAGAGCCCATTCAAAGGGTCAATCAGTCAATTCCATCCATAGTTTGAAGCATTGTGCATTCCTTCCAGCCGAGTGCTCAGTTATGCAAACTCCGAGCGCAGAAACCTTTCCCAATCGAACTTGGCTAGGACCAAGCCAAGTCCAACAAACGAACAAACTCCCTCCTATGAGAAGCAGATCAATTACACATATGTATGCCGAAACCCAAACGCCGTAGCCTACAACCATTTGTTTCGTCTCCCTTCTTGATTTGTGGTTCGCGGTCTAGTTTGCTGGTGGTGGTAGTATCTCATACCCCTGCCCATCTTGTGGCGGCGAACCAGCAGTAGAAGAGACAGACATCCGGTTCGCCATACTGCTAGTGGGAGACTAACTTTCTTGAACTGACAGATCAGGGCTATTGAGTAGACCCGGTACGTTATCGTTGTTGGTGATAGGCCAAGTTTCTTGTGATGACCGACCATATGAGGAGGCGTCCGGGACGCCCCTCTCGTTCAAGGTAGACGAAGAGTTCTATACATCATCCATCTGGCCCGCGAGTTCATCGTCGTCATCGTCGCCGAAACTGGCGACGGAGGACATGTCGTCGTCGTCTTCGCTCTCGGCCCCGGCCTCGTCCGCTGCGTCCTTACTGGCATACTTCTGTACGTACTCTATGAAGACCGTAAGAGACAGATTAGAGGAATCGACCAAAGGGGAGTAGAAAACGAGCGATCTCTGGTACCTTTTACCTTGGCGTCGTAACTCTTCGGTTCGCGCATGAGTAGAGCAGCAGCTTCGCCGTTTAGTGGATCAGCGGGGTTCGGATAGCGCAGAAGTTGCGGCAGGAAGACCTCGAAGATGTTAATCATATCGAACATTGGTGACCAGGTCTGATTGATCACATCAAGACAGACAGAGCCGGACCTAGCGCAGAAGCCTGTTAATATGGACCGATCGAGGGACGCGCTTGTTTCAAAACAGAATCATTTTGGCCAGGCACTCACAACTCATCGATATTGGGGTGGAAGATGCGGTTAACGAAGCCGATGCTCGGAGACTTATAGGGGTATTGATCGGGGAGCTCGACATGCACCTTCCAGACGCCATTCTCGAAGGGTGCTGGGCACAGTTAGCACAGGGCGACGCTCAGCAGGGGATGGCGACGACTGACTCTCGGTCGGGCCCTTGAATCGCACGTAAAATTCTTGCCTAGATAGGAGGAATGTCAGGACGTCGGGGCGTGAAGTATCGATCGAATTCTAGAGTTAAATTCTCACACTAAACACAACACGACTAGTCAGCATCGTATATTTAAATTCGAGGGTGAACGGGTGTGATGTACTGTTATCATTGACCAAGGTGACCTCGTAGTCGCTCATGAGCCTAGGCCGCCGTCAGTATTCAGGCCATCCAAGTCGTTCCATATTCGAGTGTTTCTCCTACATCCTATATGCTGTTAGTATACCACGTAAGCATATAATTAGCTATCCCCATCCATCAACATACTTCATGACCTATGCAGACGACCGGGTTAGCAAGCCAAGCCCCAAGCGCTACGGCATCTATTCACGATGACTCACATCAGTCTCGATGCGGCGTCGTGGGCTACTCATTTTAAATTATTTATTTCGGCGGTTTGCCGTCCTCAATAGTAGCAGGCTATCTTTCTCGACACAAACCTGTGACGAGACCACGAACTGATTGCCGGGGAGGGGGTCTTCTACGACCTCTACTCAAAACACAAGTGTACTTAACACTCGACTGCAGCGTGGGCTTTGTTTCGGCGTATAGTATTAGTAATCGACCCGGAGTGAATTAGTAATTCTTATAAAGTTTCGGAGGTAATATCCCGTTCCCAGACTCTGCCTACAGGCGATCGAGACGGTGTGGCGAGGGATACGGACGTTTCCAGTCGGTGGAATACCGGTCGGTGGAATACCAGTCGGTGGCTCGGGTGGAGTGTTCGTGGCGGTTGCTGGATATTGACGATAGATGCTGACGACAGAATATCGAAGTTGGTCTGCAGCAAGGGCGAATGATGGTGCTGAGTGTATTATCGGTCGGTACAGACGGGTAGTTGGGAGAATGGAGGGGTTGTTGCTTTCAGATGACCGTCAGGTCGCGGGTCCTACCCTGTATACTGGGGGCAGTCTGGGGGATGGGGGATGGGGGATGCGACGACGGAAGCAGACTGGCTGGGAAATACTACTAGATAGTGGGTTTAGATGCCGAGGTAAAAGTAAGTACCTTGAGTTTGGCCGACAGAAGGAAGTTAATATTGAGAAGTCTTGTAGGAAGTGCAGCTAGTATTTACATTTGTTTGATTCTGAAAGGAAAGTAGAAGAGGGAATAGATTGAGTGACTGATGAATGATGAATGATGAATGATGAATGACCGTACTATTAGGTACTACCCTAAAGAGTAGCCGGAGTTGGGTACTTACAGGGTCACCTGTGCAGTACATAACCATGTAGCAGTGCCCTGTAGAGGTCAGTAGGGTAGGTACCTTAGGTACCTACTTACTTAGTCCAGCAAGGTAGCACTGCCTACCTGCCTATGACGCCCGAGACACCCGTTTGGCAACTTAGAATTGGGGCAGTGATGAGGGGTCTTAGCACCACTATGGGCCCACCATCACAACCCCACCAGCGATAACTGTACCTGGCTCAGACTGCTGGCTGTCATAGACTGCCATAGACTGCCCTCCTTACTACTACTACCTGTATAAGAACTTACTTAAGGTACCTACCCTACTACATAACCTAGGTACATATGATATATCCAACTTGGAAGTCTCAAGTCTGCGATAAGCTTAGGCTGGCGTCTAGTCCGGCGTCTAGTCCCGCCAATTACTTCTTTGGCACAAACTAAATGGGCGGTTCTGTCCAAGTGCACCGCCGCTTTCGGCTCGCCACCCTAGAGCACAGTGCCTTAGCTACCTAATAGTATACTACCCTAACCTGGCAGTCAGTCCCTGGGTCTCTGGAGGGACATACCTCTCGACTTCATTATCAACATTAATTCATTCAGACTGTATCACTCATGCAGTGGGAGCTCTCCTTGGTATTAAATACAGCATATGTTCAATACATCGTGACCATGAAGGCCTGCCAGCCTTCCTCATCACAACACCTTCACCATATTTAGTGTCAAACCCGATGAGCCTCTGCCACTCCTCTCTTCTCTTCATACCTGCATACACATAACATACTAAACGGTAGCATATTCCTACTCCCTCGCTCCGTTACTCCCTCATTCCCGTCTCACACACAATGTGGCTTCAGCTTCAGACAATGTCTTGTGAGGTTCCAGTCTCCTTCATATACCAACAGATATGTTCACATACACCTTATAAGTTATGCCCTTTTTGTGAACTCCGATAAGTACCAGACCCTCCTTTGTACTGCCATCGTGACACTTTTCAAGATGGACACTCAATTCCCTCATTATCATATAAGGAAGGATATATGCACCGCCTTCCACAACACCCTCACCGTCCATCAACATCGTCTCACATTCGCAGTCCAGCAAGCCCCCTACCACTCATATTATCCCCTCCCAGGTATAGAATAGTGCAACTCGGGACCTCCTCTCATCCCCCTCATCCCCCTCACCCCCCAGCCTGCATCGCGCCGGGGGGCAACTCCAAACCCGGCAAATTCAGCGGCGGCGGTGTCTCACTAACAACACCACAAGTGACCTCCACGCTGCGTATATAACCCCCAAAAGCCCTGATCTCGGGGATGAAGACGGCGAGATTAGCAAAGGTCTTGCAATCCGGCTCGTTGAAGATGCGCGCCTGGCAGCCATCGTCTTTATTCGCCAGGAAGTTGCCGCACTGCGCCACGCCGGGGATATTGTAGCAAGTCGGGCTCGAATGCTGCGTCCCCGGTTTCGTCAAGCCGATGTTGAGAATCGCCCTCCCGCGACAGTCCTTTGGCCCTGGGGGACCGTCGAAGAGAATCGCCGAGATGGGCACGGGTTGCTCTGAGGGCGGGTCGGCTGGGTTCGCGTCTGTTCGGTTTACAGCAACTTGCTCTGTGCTGGTGGCGCCTGAGTCTTCTTCGACCATTGCCTCGTCTGGAAAGAAGGAGTCTTCCATAATGTTGGAGTTTTCGTCGATTGGGACCGGGTCTGTCGTCGGTTCGTTGACTCGTATTCTTTGCCCCCATGCTCCTGGTATTTGCAGCCACAAAGTGCCCACCGAGAGTATTAAAATATTCGCTTTCATTTTGTATATTGTTTTGTAATTCCATTCATCTCAGCGTTTTTATGATTAAGATGATGCAGTAATGATTAGTTTTGAGATCGGGGGCACAGATAGATCAAGTGAGTTTTGAAACACCGCCGAGCCGTCGCGGTACAAGTGTAGATGAAAACTTGGCGTTTCACATCACCGCGCTTTAGTACAACCCCTAAAAAGATGCTAGGGAGATAGTGAAAGCGGTTTTAATGAATACGGTAGTCCATGCTTCATTGGCGGCAATTCCAAGAAGAAAAAGCTATAGTTAACCATAGCACTTACCCTGCCACAAGCCCCTATCCAACAGACCTATACATAAACCCCCAAAGTTATAGGCATCCTCATACGCTCAATACCTAGTCAGTTATTTATGCCGAAAAATAAATAATTGCGTTTCGTTCTGATTTCTATACTATTTATTGAACATATTCACGTCTAAAAAGCATGTGGTTAATCTCACCTCTGTATGACGGCAAAGCCAAACCATCGTATTCTCTATGGATCGGTTTGCTCACTTCAATATACGTACATCCTTTTTCAGTGATGAAGTTTTTCCGATATGAAGTCGGCTTTTACCTTTGGCTAGTTTATACACAGTTACGTATTGATTCTCAGGCCATTTCTCAAAATATATAAGTGCAGTCCTTATTTCTGACACGTCTCATAGAACGGCTACACAATTTATACAATCGCACCTAGTTTCTACCAAATAATCGGTACTGTCACCGTTTTAATTATGTATAAGTCGATGATAGCTGCGCGTGCGTAATTGTAGTTTCGACCACGGTGACAATGAGAGGTCGCCGGGCGGGCGTAAACTTTGAGTTCACCCTATCATCTACTTTAAAGCAAGACTCGATCACTGCAGGACCTAGGAACTTCCGGGATGACAATCAACTAGCCCTCAACCGTGTTGGGGTTCCCAACCAATTCGACCGAGCAGAGTTTGAGCGCACCACGCCCAAAATCAATAGTCAATGTGACCTCGAGGCCCGTTGCAGCGTAGCGGGCTCGCTGAGCCTTGCGCTTCGTCGGGTCCCATACCTCTGAGCTTCCTGCTGACTCATTCCCCGATCCTTTGGTCTCGACTGCCTTGATCACCGTCTGAGGAGGAGGGGAATCAGGCTTGGCCAACTGGACTTCAAAAGACTCTTTCTCATTCAGAGGATCTACAACCCAAATTAGATGACAGCCGCTAAACACCTCGGCCTTCACGATGCGTGACTCGTAAGAGCTTGTCGAGTTGTACTGCTCAAAGTGGACCAGCAGGAGTAGTTCCGCGCCCACCCTGAGTAGACCGACCATGGAAGGATCCGTTACAGTTGGCAGCGGCAAGTGAACTTTCCCGTTTCACGATCAGGTTCCAGGACAGCATAGCCGGGGTGGTGCGTGATGCGGACGGGATACTCAGCGTCCGAGAAGACGCAGTTGCCGTGGACGGCTACCACAGATGGCCCATTCTTGGCGTCTTGCTTTTGGGCGTGAGTTGCCATCGTTCTAGACTTGTATCGGAGGCCTTTCCTCAAAAATATGGTGCAGAAACACTTACTTACCGGCTAGCTCGAGTTATGGATCGATCGAAACACGGCGTTGGTTGTGATGACACTTGGGTGTAAATGATACTACGGGGCGAGAGTTGTCGTGGTGTTTGTCAAAGAACTCTTCACATAGAAAGTGCCTGGTATTTATACCAGTAAAGATTTCGCTGCCGAAACTTACAGAGACGTATTAGAACAAGCTCCGCGATTGCCGCTGGAATTAATTTCACTTTTCTGCATCGTGTTCAGCTGTAGTCATAACATGAGGAGCAGCATGGCGAATGAGCATGCCCGGTAACGTAACATGACATATATCTGCAAGTAGGACGACTGCAAGAAAAGGTCCTACCTGAAGTAGAACAATAGATCATTCCTATTGGCACTATGTGAGGAGAAATACTGCTAAAGTTACTACATTTCAAGCATAGTGGGTTCGACGATTAGCACTCTATGGTTGTCGTTGCATTGTAAAATATGTATAAACGCCACCAGTTTGATCTTATTCTGCTCAAATAGTCATACTAGTAAGCAATACAGATAAATTTATATAGACAAAGAAATCAGGCTGCAGAGTCAAGGTTGAAGAGTGAAATTTGACGCGATATCGAGTCGAATCCAATGCGCAGCACAGCCTTTACGTCTGACTGAAATGTCTGTAAGAAATCAAGGAAAGTGACAGTTCATCTTGCAGAAGTATAATTCTGCACTTTTTCTTTCCAGAGCGTCTTAGCCTCGCTCATACCTTCCTCTCCCTATGCGATACTGGAACCCAGAGTTTCTTGTGGTGAAAGATTCCCCAGCTAGGTCATCTTGCCTCTCTTCCCGACTTCTTCGCGTCAAGCATATACATGTCGAGAGACTTGCTAGTTGGAATGTAGCACACTGGCATTGCGTAGTTCATGTGTAACTCAGCTTGTAGTTTGTCTCCGATATAGCGTCGTGGTACGTCGTATTGCGTCCTACCTTACCCAATACTACACAACCAATATCTAGGCAATGATCCTCTCCACGATGGGAATAATACTTAACAGACTCGGCATTGTTAGCCGAGTAAGAGCCTCATAATTGCTGTCTCTAGTCCTACGGGGTGGGGCCAATTCATACTTACCGCCGTACCGCACATTTCGTACCCACGGGGACGAATAGGGATCATCCCGCTACCCGGCTTTTACATGCGTGTTTAAGAGATTAGAAATCCAGACTATATCCAAAATAGCGAAGCGAAGATGGGGCCGGGGTCTGTTGGGGGCCTCAGGGTCTTGGCACATAATTCCAATTCTTGCCTGGATTATCCATTAGATAGGACGCAGGCAGAAGTACTCTTTTGTGTAGGTTGGGTTTGTAAGCCAACTAAAAGAGGTGGTTGATCAGGCTCAACATCTGAGCTAGATATCCTCGCATCTCACGAGTAAATGCCACAGGTGTTGACCGCCTTTCTTGGAAGGTCTATCTGACTAGAACGTGAAGTAGCTATTCTTTCCGGGAAGCTCGGTAGGCCTTGGACAGATGCTACACAGAAGAATATGCATTCCGATTATTCCTTTCTACATTTCAGCTCGGGCACCCTTCGCAAGGCAAGCGCTTTTATTCTACGTGTTATGAAGTGACACGTGCCTTGCCTGAAAGCCATTACTCGGTCGCCCTCACCCGCGGCCTGCAAGAAATGCTTATCAAGCTGCTGGAAGCTTCACCTAGAATTCAACATCAACACCCCCGACCTTGGCCTTGGTGCGACTAGATCACGTTGATTATCCTCTGAATTGCAGCACTTATGGAGCATGGCTAGAACACAATACGAGGATGACTTACGTGGCTGCTATCTCCGAGCTCCCCTTCAAGGGAAGCCAGGGTCAGACTAAGCAAAGCTACTAGATATCCCTTTTGATGCAGGTTTAGCAGCAACAGCGCCAAGAACCGATATATACACCTCTATGGTCGATGCTACTGATACGCAAGAGCCTTATCTCAAAATTTAGTTGCGTAAGCGGTAAGAGAGTATGCAACTCTGGGCCGTTAACCCGATGTGTATCTCGTACTTCGGATGATTCCAGGGCTTGCATGTTCACCCAATGATTTCCAACTATGCATATCATTTAGACTTACACAAGTGTCCCGATGTCACTCTCCACCAACTACTTCTTATCTCCTACAGGATCTGTAGCTCGATATGATACGTCATAAGCTGGTACTCAGCCTACTTTACTCTCGCTCATAGCTTCACGGCCATATAGATTCAATATCTGCCTACATGTATATCGTCTGCTTGCAACGAGTAACTCAAAAATCCCGTCGTACTCACAGGGCCGACAGGCCCGCGTGCTAAACGGTGAAAACAACTTCGAGTATGACTCCTCGTACCAAGCAGATGGTCTGTCTGAAGACATAGTAACTACCTGAAAGTTTCTCTTATCCTCGGGTTAAAAAATAATGCTAATGGGCCCTTTATAGTGAACCATTCGTTCGGCAAGGCTACGCTTTGGAGTTTACAGTTGTGGTGCGGCTACAATACTTGTATCTAATAAGTGTTATAGCGCAATTTATGCATCGCCACTATCATATCAACATACTCGAATGAAATACTACTCAATATTCGGCTTACTTAGAGGAATGGTGAATAAAAATCTTGTCTTATAACAGGTAGAGTTGTTGTAGTATGTGTCTATCTAGATCGAGCATTTGTACTCAATTTTCGGATAAGCATAAGCATACTATAGAACCACTATGATTGGAGTATTTGTGTCTTCTTTTATTCATGTCTGTATGGTTCCACCCTCCTAGGTCCTTGTATCCCTGTATCTAACACAATTTTATGATTACTTTAGGTAGGTCGGCGGTTAGTATTATGCAATGAAATAAATCAGTCTTGCCAGGCCAACTTTCAATCCTGCTGCAGGATTTCATTGATACAAGTACTATTTTATGTTAGCATTTCTTACCAGTCTTTAATTGAGCACGTATATCCCGCATAGACTCAACCCCCGCTTTGCCGCAATGTCGTCACAGTCATCACAGTCAGCTATTCCAACCCCTTTTGCCAGCCAATGCGATAACTGCCAGCAAGCTAGATTTGATGATTCGAATTTAGGGGGCTATGAGGCTACTTCGGGGACTGGCAGGATGGACTTGCAATTCGATATGGACAAAGATGCTCAGCCTGTGCTCGAGTGTGACTGGGTTTTGGAGGATTCATTGCCACATCTTCCAAACCTCACCATGACAGCAGAAGCAGGATGCAAATTCTGCCAGTTTCTGATGAATTTGCTTCGGTCCCAGGATGTCACCTACCTCTTCAAGGATATACTGGAAAACTTCGAAGTGTCTGACGAAGTATCACTCGAATTGTTCTGCTGGCATACCTGGGGCAATTCGGACTTTGTTCTCATGGACGAACACAGCCATGGCAATGCCAGCTCAGGGCCTACGTTCATAATGCAAAATCGAGAATTGATAACCCTCAGCCTTATCTCTGTTGTACAATCAATTGTCTCGCAAAATTGCCTTCGAATGGTAAATAACTTGCCAATCTTTCACCCGACTCTGCTTCAATGCTCACAGAAGGTTACAGCAGATCCGGGAGATAAATGCTCGGCATGGCTAGGACTACAAACTACACCACTCCCACTTAGTCATTCAAATCCTAAGCCCTTCGGCAAGGTTAAAGCCGCATTGTCTGACTGCTTCAATCGAACCAATGATCACGAAACTTGTGAACAAACTGGCGATGCTTCTTACTTACCAACCAGATTGGTCGAAATTGGTGACAACGCGCAAGTCCTCCGGCTCGTCCGGAATCGTGATATCAGAAACCGAGTTCTGTCTAATACCGCTCTTCCGAAATATGCGGCGTTAAGTTATTGCTGGGGGGAAGGGCAAGATGCATCATCATATAAGTCAACTTCTCGGACAGAGGCTACTAGAATGACTGGCTTTAGGCTTTGCGATCTCCCTAGAGTTCTCCAAGATGCTATAACCATTACGAAGGCCTTATCGCTGTCCTACATATGGGTCGACGCATTATGTATCATTCAGGATATGGATAGTGACTGGGAGCAAGAATCAAGTCAAATGGGTGATATCTACGGGTCTGCTTATGTCACCATCTGCTCTCTCACTTCATCTTGCCAACTGAGTTTTCTCGAATCGGAAATGCCCAAAGTTGATATTGCATTCCAATCATCGATCAATCCAGATATAGCAGGAAGCTATAGCCTCTCTTACCTAGATGCACACATCAACAGGTTCGGAAGACATTCACGAATAAAGGGCATTCCCAAGAGTCGATGGTTTTCTCGCGGATGGACTTACCAAGAACTCATATTTTCGAGACGCTTACTCTTATTTTGCCCTCCATACTCAGCATTCATGTGCCCTCAACTATTTAATATCATAGGAGGACCAAACCGTACCCCTCCGAGAGTTAATCTCTATGAGTTACTCGAGGATGCCAAAGAAATTCACTACAACTGGCTAGAAGTTGTGGAAATGTATTCGGACCGCATTCTCACGTATCCCCAAGATGTACTTCCAGCGATATCTGGAGCTGCAAAGTTGTTTGCAGACAAGTTATCAGATGACTATCTCGCAGGAATCTGGAGATCGGATCTTCGAGGACTGGTGTGGAAATATCAGAACCTCTCTGTCACACCATCGCAAGACCTTCGTAAGGTATTAACTCGTCTTAACTCGCCAAAAGATTACATTGCACCTTCTTGGAGTTGGGCAGGCCACCGTGGCATAGCATTTAATGTTCCGCGCAGTATGTGGCAGCCACAATGTCAGCCTGAAATCTCGACAATAATCGACGGACAAAATATCTTTGGCAGGGTGAAAGGAGGCCAGCTTACCATAACCGGACCAACATATGATATAGGACCTTATTCGCCAATATCGATTTGTCGCCCTAAAGTTCGAAGGACAGTTATACTAACATTACAAGAGGGCCAGGATATTTCTTTATTTTTAGACTGGGAGGCAAAAGGAGGAACGTTGCGAGGAATCTTCAAACTCGTCCCCATTGCCACTTATCAAAGTACCTACAACGGGGATATCACGACCACTACCACCGGCCTCGTCACCCACAAATCTCAAAAGGAAGGGAACTTCCATCATCGTGTCGGAAGATTTGATTTGGACTCTCCCGCCGAGGGGGTACATAACCTTTTCGTTGCAGGGGAGACAGAGGCGATTACAATCATCTAGTAGCGAACTGGAACGACCTAACACTATTCTAGAGTGTGGCAATCGGTTTCAAGGCTATAACAGATTCTCCTGCGCCGAGGGCCGACCTCTTCATTCAATGGAAGCTCAGATTTGCTCAGATTTGCTCAGATTTGTGAGATTTCACATGAAGAAGCTTGTGTCTTTCCAAGTGCTCGATACAGCCAATGGATGTGAAGACGTAGGCACCGAACGTACCAACTAGAGCTGAAGCGGATATGATCACGATCTAATACAACTGTCAGCTCTCGGGAATTTTCTCTGATCCGAAACGATGCTATAATTAGGTCTACTTGCCCTTGGATCATACATCAATGCTTTGTCAGCTGCAGAAGCGCCGACGAGTATGATCAGTCCCGCAACAAAGATATATATGCTCATATTCAACATGGCTGCCAGCGTCTGCCAGATGACGAGCTGCAGCCTTCGGGGCTTCCAGTTCGAATCATCGTTCCTGCCGAGAATGTTACGGAGTCGTTCAAGCCCGTCGGAATAACAGTCGAGTCTGCTAAGTACGATGGCTTGCTGTGCGGCCGAAGCGAAAGATTAACCCCTCGATCCCAATGGAGTTATTACTCCTGACCGTATTCGGTGTGTCTGGGCGTATGATACGGTAGCCCTGAAATATTACATTACTCCAAGT
Organism: Xylaria hypoxylon; assembly: GCA_902806585.1. Classification (NCBI taxonomy): domain Eukaryota; kingdom Fungi; phylum Ascomycota; class Sordariomycetes; order Xylariales; family Xylariaceae; genus Xylaria; species Xylaria hypoxylon. Next base: position 241,402 of record CADCXB010000058.1, read on the forward strand.
AACTATACCTGAATGAAGCATGCGTATGGCAAGTGCCACACCGGGCCCTTGTTGCGAACGGCGTTGCTAGAGTCTTCCCACTACCCCGCGGTTCGCCTTCTGTACAGGCCTTTTTTTGAGATTGGAGCAGATTCCCTATACTGTTTCTCCTATGATAGGGCCAGTTTCTTTAACGATCTTGTCTATCCTTAAGCTTTGGTATCCCGAGTTTTGGTATAAAGAATTAATTACTCTGAGTGGTGGCGCTCTCAGTTCCGAGTATGCCTACTTCTCTATACGTGTTTCGGGCCCCTTTCTATACTAATTGGCGCCTGAAATGCGTATATAGCACCCAGCCATAGCTTGCCTTCTCTGGTGACAAGATTGCCACAATTTGAGGGAAAGTCTTTGAGCTGGACAGGACTATACCTATGAGACGGTAAAAATGAGGTCATTTTATTAAAAGTTAGTTAATGAGGACCCAACTTTTTCTAACTGGTAAAAGGAGTTCAGGAACCAATGATAACTCATACACTTCTACTTAACGGTAGCCTACCAGCGATCCCTCCACTCAGGAGTAAAGCTCTCCGGCGATATTTGTCGCGCTAGTGCGGAGCCTATGTATACCGTTAATACTCGTTAGGTATTAACGGCGTCATTTTTACTTCTGCGAGAATATTCCAGAAACAAACTACAGATTATAGAAAACAGATATATCAAGAATCTATTCCATGAAGCCGATCCCAAAGCAGACAGATGTTCAGGTCCAACGCAGAAACAGATAGTAGGGATTCAGGGATAGCGTAGCATAGTGGTCAATATATTTGCCCACCATTGCTAGCCGGAGTGCTTTTATAGAAAGTCCTTCAAAGTTCAGATACCAATCGCGAGTTGCTCGTTTGCTAGTCCAATTTTGAGAAAGAGCCAGCAACAAACCGCCACTTTGAGACCTTAAAACCCCTGGTGCTAGGGGCTTGCATGCTAGCATATCATAAATTGTATGTAGAGCAGTGAAAGAATTCAACGACGGTTGTATCGTTTCAAATATACGCTCTCTACAGAGTTTGCAATAGAAAATCTTGCATTTTCGCAACACGTACTGTGCTCCTGTTGTCTACCCAGGTCTGTATTGCCGGTAGATACAGGTTTCCGGAGCCACTCCCTTGGGGTTTGTCCGCGTGTTCCTCGCCCTATGAAGGATTCCGGCCCAGTAGCAGACCATCTCATTATATGTATAGATTCGCTCCGTTATCGGTTGATGTTGATATGCAATAAACATAGGCACTCCACGCTATAGATCATTGCCCCCCTGACCCTCCTTCCCCATGTCGTAAAGTCTTTCACTTTCGATAAATACCAAACTCTCTTGGGGGGAGGGGAGGCTTAATGATGCCATGTTTTTGAGGAATGACGTTAAAACGGGGAATGGTAGACAGATATCATGTTAATGGCGGCTTCACTTGTGCGGTAGTGCCCTCTTCGGACGAGACGTAGACAGCTCAGACAACTTTTAGAGTGCCAGCTAGAATGTCTCTATCACCGCTCTCTGAGCAAATAAGTACGCTTTACAAGTGATACACCATGTCGTTAGGTCATAGAATATAACTGCGATATTATACCACCGTACATCGCCAAGTCGGACAAGTCGACCATCCGCAGTCGCTGATATGTGCTTGCGGCTGAGACCATAACGGGTTAGCGACTCCGTCGCTTGTTATGCAAGAACAACCAACGTCGTTGGCAAGCACCTCTATCTTGCCAACTAGCTTTGATCTACGCCTGAGCCATATATATTGACCCCTGGTCTTACGAGGTCGATCTAGAAGATCAAGATGCTAGCTTGTGGACAACTACTCCAAGCCACTTCCAAAAGAGGCATACTTAGCGAGAATTACGAGTTGCATTAGCCGTTGTCAGCTTGCTGCTTGACTTGTCAGTTAGCTTACGCTAAGCTAGGTGGGATATATGTTCTAGACCGCCATCATGTATGGCGTACATATTGAACGGATGTATTAATGCGCTAAATTGAAAGCCGAAGCTGCACCCAGATAGCCGGATTCGGGGCAAGGTGGACCGTTGTTAGTGTTAACCTAACTATCTACTTAGGTACTCGAAATAAAGAAACAAGTCAGGCATGTGAACACGTGGGTAGGTCAGTACACCTATCCCGGTAATATTTCCATACTTAAATTCTGGTTTTCTTATTTTTCTTTTTCCCTTAAGTAGTTATTTTACTAGAGGTTTAGTTTGATTGACAGCTGAAGAGCAAATAAAGAAAAGAGATGCTTCATTTTTTTCATTGATGTAAAGCATGTCCTTGGGCCACAAGAATAGGGACGGGTAGACAATGTGTCTTCGTAACAAGAGTTGGCCCCTTATAGGAAGATAGTAAGACACTCTAACTCTAATACACTCGTCTTATTCATCAGCGATGAGCATCGAGTGGCCGAAGTCAAGGGCATTCACCTATGCTGGACGTATGACGTGAGCCGAAATGCATCAAACAGTCTTCGATTTTCACAAAACACAATAAAATATGCAATGATATGCCTTAATAACTCTACACTCTCCCGTTTACATGAGAATCTCAGCATTTCTTAGCAACCCAATCTTTAAACGGTTAACTTCAAAGTGCTACACTGCCAGAATGTGGCAGCGCCGCATACATAAATTTCTCAACTCTGCTGATGTTTGCAATGGAATGCTTGGATATTTCCCTAGTAGGTAAAGTAGCACCCTCGCAGCATGCTGCCTATCTAGGCAAGGCCCGCTGAACAGAACTCTCAATCTTCTTTGTGTACTCACCTGCTGCCCGAAGACATATTTCCGTCTCAGGGCTGAGACAGACACGCCAATATCAGGGCCACAAGCCACTACTTACTTTCATCTCTCGCTTATCCAGTCGGAACGATAAACGCATTATATGCCTAAGTAGGTATTAACGGCGTGTGGAATGGTAGAGATTGTACTCAGTGTGAATTATACAAAGCTTATCAAGTGAACGGGTTTAGGGAAGCCAACCCCATATGAAAGCTGCTTCCCGAAATCATGAACTCCACAATTTCGCTCTCGTCTGTGCTACCAATATACCGCCAAAACTCAACAAACTCGAACCCGACGCCGTTAAAATATTGGCTTGGCCTATACTAATTAGGAATAGCTAAAGAGCTTAATATCATAGATTTACAAACTAACAACTAAATATAGTAATTTACATGTAAATCTATGATATTAAGCTCTCTAGCTATTCCTAATTAGTGTAGGCCAAGCCAATATTCTAACGGCGTCGGGTTCGAGTTTGTTGAGTTTTGGCGGTATCAGTTTACGGCTATCTATCTCCAAGCCATAGTATAGACAAAGGTTACACAAGGTTTATCCTGTACATGAGCTCACGAGTACCTGGTCTCCGTTCCGATAGCTGGAGCATGAAGGATATCGGTGAAGAAGCGCACGATATGGCTAGTCCGAAGGGGATGGATGTCGTGCTAGAGTAAAGCTATATTTATCTTTCCTTAACCTTAGCCCATCTTTCTCTAGTGTACCACCAGGAGCGGTGTGTCTATACTCTGGGTCTATAGCTCCGACAATTGCGTAATGGATTCTCGCAGCCGCATCTTATCATATTCTCAAAAAGCCAAGCCATTCACGGAGGATTGTCTGAGAGGGGTAAAAGAAAGAGAGCTAGATACTTTATACTAATACCTATACTGGCCAATGAGAGCAAGTCGTCATTCCAGCTGTGGCTTGAGGCGTCCCAATTTTTACCTTGCAAGGGGATACCACGTGTCGACCGGCGAGCTGGGATTCCCTACCATTATACTCACTCCTATTAATCAACCCTTTATATTTGTCATATTGATGCTCATAGTCACGACCCTCTTGCAAAGGGTCGATTTCTGGATCGACTACTTAGTAATCAATATACCTACACTATACTACCTATATACTATATAGGTAGATAAGGAGATTGCAAAAGCAAAACGTGCTAGATCCATCGCTTAAGTACCACGATTAGGAGATACCGGTAACGTGGACGCATAGCAGGTACGCTACTAGTCTACACACTGCACTACAGAGTAATTAAGCCCAAGTTCAAGCAATAACATGTCACTTCGACTACTTCACGTATAGCTTATCGATACTGTATAGAGGCAGGATCACGAGCGACAATTCCATATCAGCTAACCTAACCGTAAACAGAGGAACTAGCAAGGAACTACCTAGCTAGTACGTGTATGATTTCCAGTCACTGAAACGAACCACAAGAAATGCCTGCCGGCGGGTAACACTATCGAAATAATAAATATCTTGGCGTTTAAGGATCATATCCGTTCCCAGGAACTTTTGTTTTATTGGGGAAAAGCAAGCTAGCTAGCTGGTTGTACCTAGCCGTGATATTGAGAGAGCTTCATGAAGATGACTATGGACGAAACGCACCAGAGCGTTATGAACGCTAGATAATGCAGAAATGGTATCCCAGACGGTCGCTAAAAACAACCGAAGAACAAAAAAAAAATCAAAAAAATCAGACCTAGTACAATGATTTGCAACAAAATTCCAACGCCCCTAACCCATAATGCTCGCTCCGAAATAGATAGCGTCCGTATTCCTCTTCCTCGTATGAGGGCGTATGATGCAAGACATCGTCGGTGTTGAAGCCCCTCTTTTTTAACAATTCGACCATGGTGTCGAGCCCGAATACTTTAGCGTAAGCCATGGCCCAGGGACCGACCTCGGGTTCGCGCAGCGCCCCATTAGACTCGAGGTACGTAAAAATATCCTCATTCTCCTGCTGCACGGCGACGACGATGGGCGCGGGCGTTCCGACGTCAATACGAGCGCCATACTCAACAAGAGTGCGCACGATGGCCAGGTCACCCTTGTGCACTGCCGCCATGAGCGCCGTCCGCGTGGACGGGAACCAATTGGGATCGGCGCCGTGCCACAGCAGCTGTTCTACGGTTTCCACGTTGCCACTCTCGATGGCGCTGATCAAGGGCCTGAAGTGCGAGCGTGTCTTGAGGGAGTCACACCCCTGCTTATGTGGCAGGGGTTCCGAATTGGTGTGGGCGCCGGGCTGATTCAGGCACAGGTCCTGCCTCAAGAGGTACCGGACCATTTCCGTGTTACCTTGACGTGCAGCGAGGTCTAGGCGCGAGTAAACATCGTCACGTGTTGTTGTCTCGAATGGATCTATGCCTTGCTCGAGGATAGCCGCCAGTCGACGATATACGTCTGGCGAGTTTGTGTAGCTTAGTGCGGTTCCCAGGTTCCGCCGTGTTGTTGATGTGAGATGTTCGTTAAATAAGTTGCTGTTGTCTAAAGCGTACTCCATGACGGCGACGTGGCCGCCAACGGAGGCATAGCGTAGAATACTTGAGGCGGTGCTGGCGCTCATGTAGGACCACGTTTTGTGCGTCATCTTCTTCTCAACCTGGACGAGGTGCTCCACCAATCCTAAATGTCCACGGAATGAAGCCATTTCGATCAGTCTGCGAAAGCTGGGTTTTGTGCTTGCGGCAACAGTCGGACATTGCCAGTAGTCGTTCGGGTCTTCAGAGATGAGGGCCTTGGCGAAGGGTTCCAGGCCCATATATACCACAGCATTGAGGAATAACGTCGCAAGTTGCGGCTGACTGAAGGAGTCCTTACATGATGTTGACTTAAGCAGTGCCGATGTTTCTAGCGAGGAATTGATGAAAAAGGTGACGCCGGAGAGATCGTAAATGCAATCATCGAAGGTCAAGCCGGGGAACACCTTGCTGCCAGCAACCCATAGATATTCCGCCACCTGTCTGTACTGTCCTCGCATTGTCTTCTCATTGCGCTCCTGGTAAATCCGCCGGCCCATATATGTACGTAGATATAGTATCCATGGTGAATCGTGCTGCTCCGCACAGTTCAGACTTTTCTCCGGGTCAAAGGCGACATCATCAAGCATCCGTGAGCTAAATATCGCTTCATCAGTCAAGCATCTGAATTGGCCTATATCACGAGGTGTTAGTTGACAAGACACTACACTGCCCTTATGAGATGGCGCGGCACTGACTGTTAACGAGGCGAAGCCTCATGACACGCTTAAAGGTCCTATCCTCAACCGCATCTGAGAAGATTTGGTCGAGCAACTCAAGTGGAAGATCGAATAAATGCATGGTAGTGAGAGCCTTATAGCTTATATAGGTTTCCGGTGCAACAGTGATGACAAAGTGCTCAGGTTGTAGTCATCCACGATCTGAGAGCGTAGTAAGTTGATGTTGAGAATGATTACTGTGGGATTCGAGGGATCGAAGGGATCTCAAGGAGTTTCAAAGTATTACTACAAGTTCAGTAGGAAAAGTAGATAAAATGGATATGAATAGACAGATGGGATAAGACAGTCTAAGTAGTGTAGGTAGATGAATGCAGATGGGGGTTGGGCTATGACCTGGGATATATCAAGTCTCGGGCTGAACCCATAGTCTCGGTGTTGTGCAACCAACACATGTACTGCATGTCTTTGAGTATACTTAGTACCTACAGTATAGTGCCACTGTCTTGTATATCCGTCCTTGGTATTGTACCTAAGGCAAAGTAACGTCAGCCGACCCCGAACTGGGATAACAGGTAGTAGGGTACCGACCACGGCAACGCAACTTGTGATACATTACCCGCGAATCCCTCTGCTGTGCCGCCCAATGCTTTTCGGGCTAAAATGGGGTAGTTCCATGTCACAGGTTGGCTTGTGAACCAGGCCCCAGGTGCCAATTTTGCAGGGATGAATACAATGGAGTGATTTGGGTTGAGTGACCTCAGAGGCTTGAGTGGATCACAAGACAACTTCCTGAAGTGGTATTTAGCTAATGTACCGTACTGCACTGTATCGTACTGTACAGTAGTGACTCCGAAGCTGCGACGAGGTGTATCCGAACCCTCTACTACATACTGCAGTACCTATACTACGTAGGTAGTGTATGTAGGCGCTACTGTACTATGTACGTCTACAGTAGGTATGTAGGTCAGACCACTCTTGATGTATGTAAGCGCTGCCCCTGTATATGCGGGGTGTTCCAGCTCACATACACTACCTCGTAGTAGGCAGTGCCTGGGTAGGTATCTTTATTAGTGCAGAGTGGTGGCTCTTGTTGGCCCCTTGTTCAGTACTCCCTTTGTTGGCCCCGACTGAAAAGCCTCTCGCACTAATGTTGGTATAGCAAATTGTATAGATGATCATTCATCACATATGGACTAGATCTGTATTACATCAGAGACACAATTCCAATTATTCCAATTCTTTTCAACTTTCTTCACCTTGTCGAAGAAACTACTAGGTAGACTAAGGCAGTGTATCGTATCGTCATCAACCGATTTCTCATTTCTCATTTCTCATTTCTCAGTTCACATTTCTCATTTACCAGCGATTCCATTTTCTTTTTTGTGAATTCGCCAACTCGGTTGGTCAGTCACTCGTACTCGTTAAAAGTCATCATGACAGATGCCACACTTCACACTCTATGATTGTGGCTCTGGTTCTCCATCATGTGCCTGCACTACAATACTATCCAATGCAATACAATCATTGGCCTACGTCTAGTCTCGTACTGTACAGTATGTATGGTACATTCGTAGGTAGCATCGCATCGTCTGGAAATCCGGGTAATTTTCCCGTCCGGCGACCGACTGACGTCTCGAAGTCAATAAAATATACAATTAGGCTCAATTGGATATTAATTGGATCGAGACGCTTCGCTTCAGCTATTATAAGCTGCCAACGAGTGCAGGCGCATCGGTGTAACCCCTCCCAACCTGCCGCTTGATAGCCTAGGCTTTCCAATTATGGCACGGACTTGGCCTGGATGCTGCCTAGGAAATGGTAATCCGGGAATAGTGATAATTATCATGAGTTGTACTATGTCATGCCATGAATATGTGTGTGTGTGTGTGTGTGTGTGTGTGCCAAATAGGGTCGCAAATCTGAATCGGTATCGAATGTCGATGCCAATGCCTGAAGCAGGCGGTGAGGGTGTAAGATTGATTATCTAGGTGACGACGCACGCGCATCACCAAATCCACCACTGGAACACCGATGTCTACCACCACCACCAGTCAGGCCAGTCCGGTGTCCACCGTCCGAGAGAGTTTTGAATCACCAGTTGAGCGACCGGCAGACAGAACGGAGAGCGCAAGTAGAGTCTACAGAGGGGGAAAAGCAGCTCGATCCACCCTGGTCTCTGTGGATCACTGATCTAGCTACCGTCCCGGGAATCCTCTTGCCGCGATAGCGTACAGGAGGCAGTGTATGCTGTACAAGATATACTGTAGACTCGATGGACCCTTAACAGCGCCTTAACAGACTGAAGCCGCGCCAATCCATGGAGAAAGAGCTGGTTACTGTAGGCGTCTGCATTGCATGTCGATCCCTTCCTTTGCGCCCGCAGAGTTGGAGTTCACGCGGAATGATAACAAACTGACCTATCGACAAAGAGGAAGATAGGGCCTCCTGTTCCGTGTCCATCCATTTGGTATCTATCCAGTTTATGCCAACAACCACATCATACACTACTTAGTAGTAATTTGTTAAATACATAGCGCTTGTTGTGCGTCCTCCACCTTCGACCGTCCGAACCCTAGCAGTCCTAGCCCGTTATGTGTTAGGGAGGCTTAGGGATAAGATGATCCATCAACTGGAACCCAACGAAATCTGTGCCAAGTCCACTATCCTCTCCACAGTAGTGAGAGTCTGCAGTGAGGTTTTGTCTGACATCAGAATCGGCATTGGATGATCAGGGTCCACTTTAGACTTTGCAAATGCTGGGGCAGTGCTGGGGTCTCGGCAATTTGTCTCGTTAATGTGTTTCTGTATTTCGAATTGGCCTACCTAGTCGCAAACGCAGTAGAAACACGGAGAGTGGCCCATCAGCATTTAGCACAAATCATACGACATACCTGTTGATTTCTATTATTTCTATGTCTATTATAATATAGAAGAGGTTATCGCGTAAACATGTGATAAATAATTAAGAGGCTGAAACAATACCTTCACGTTTAAACCGGGTGCCGATACAGGCAGGCAATTAATTATGTAAGGGCGAAGAATTGAACAAGCCCTTGCTTATTTGACACAATTGCAATGCCCAATTGCAATGACGCCGTTGGTTTCCGGTTTCCCGCGCGTTTCGCCTATGCAAACGTCTGGACATGAATGATCCTACGATGACAGACATACATCGTACATAAATGCTGCCGTACAACTGCCCTGCACCATACGAATTACATACATACCTACCTGGTCTGACCTTGGCTGATCCGGGAGTCATATGCAGCTTGGCAAGCGTCTGTTGAAAGGGCAGGGGTATTCTTCACCGCCAGACAAGGATAGGGAGCGCTCAGACGACCGGACTTGAAAATCCTATGCTCTCGTGAGCATAATTGCTAGTGTAAACTAATTACTAATAACCAACATGAACGAAAGAGAAAGGAAGAGGGAGAACCAACGAACTTGGCTGGCTTGAGGATAACCAACAATATGTTGTTACAGTCGCTCTGTTTGTAACTAGTTGTTTGTGCCAACAAACCAATGATGGCTAAGTTATAAATCAACCAAGCCCTCACAGTTTAGAGACGATGTGGCCCGTGCAAATCAGGTGTGCACTAGGTTACAATACACAGAGGCCAGTTACATGCTATGTACTACTAGCTAGTATAGTAGTATGGTAGTGTAGATTTTATATGCCGTGTCGGTAACCAATCAAAGAGACATGAGTGTCACATACCGCCAAAACTCAACAAACTCGAACCCGACGCCGTTAAAATATTGGCTTGGCCTATACTAATTAGGAATAGCTAAAGAGCTTAATATCATAGATTTACAAACTAACAACTAAATATAGTAATTTACATGTAAATCTATGATATTAAGCTCTCTAGCTATTCCTAATTAGTGTAGGCCAAGCCAATATTCTAACGGCGTCGGGTTCGAGTTTGTTGAGTTTTGGCGGTACTTGGTATGATGGGGTTCTCCTGTAAGGGAATAGCGTATAATGCCTTCGTACAAACATAACCTACCTGTATTCCAAATACCTTTCCCACACCTCAGACCCAACACAAGCCCTGCAAAGCCACTTCTACTCAACTAGCCTCCTACTGTGTGTACACATCAGTGCTGATCAGTGATTTGTAGTGTATGTACCAGTCAGTGACCAGTGTAGGTAGTGCACTACATAGTAGATAATACACTGGTTACTCTCCCCTTCCACTCGAGCGGAGCGCCTAGTGTAGGTAGATAGATAGGTAGCATCCCCAAGCTAATGTAGACAAACTACTGCACTCCTCCGTGATGATAGGTACGTAAATCCAACATCAAGTATGCCTGTTACCAGCATCACGATCCCCCATGTAACGCAGCAACACCACATCGTTCGGGCCAGGTCTTGTGCAGGCGCGGCCCCTCTTTCCCAAACACCCCCCCTTTTCAAGGTATGTATGGGTCGAGTTTTTTTGGTTTTTGAACAAATGTACAGTACGGATATAATTCCCGGTTTTGATTAGTGACATAAAGATCTACCGGAGAGAAATGCGATCTGGTAATTTATCCCAATGACTTGGTTCAAGTGACGCCGCAGGTGACAGACGCTACGTGTTACGCTAGGAAGGGTTGCACAACAGAGTATTTGGAAAACCCTCCCAACCCTAACTAAACCTCGGCGAACGCTGGCTCTGCCAATTTGGCCAAGTCCTCGGCGTATGATTATACGGATTGAAAAAAGAGACAACGACAAATCCATCGTTGTTCTTAGATTCTTAGGAAGTAAACAATATACACTAGTCTGGTTATTTGTAATACTTAATTAATCGGCATTACGGATTATTGTCATATATTATATATACGACTCCTCCCTGTCTCGGTCTCTGCCTACAAAGCAAGAAACAAAACAAAACAACACAAAATGGAAAAGAACCGGGCGGCAGTACCTACCTAGATTGGTGCTTTTTACCCCAAAACAACGATGCATTGGAGAAGCGCAGTTGACGATGTGAGGTTCATGCCAGTAGCCGTGCAAAGCCGAGGCCTGTTAGTCGTTCCGTAGGCATCTGTCTGTCCATTCTGTCTAATCTGTCTACACTGCCCAAGTTTCCGCCCAAGTCTCTGCCTAATTCTACACGTACGCTGTATGCATATGGACTCTACCGGGTAGACATGGAGAGCCAACCAACCAACCAACGGGCAAATGTTTCGACGACGTACGAGCGAGAAGCATCGTTCGTGAAGAAGAGGTGTTGACGAGTGTGACCAATGAAACAACACCTATTCGGAAAACCTAGCCTATTGTTTACCCTAGGCGCAAGAGAGGCGAGAGATGCATCACATCCGCACTCCGCCCGCAGTCGAGCGGGATGCTATGATGATGGTGCATATTGACGCCAAGGGATTTTACCCCGCTGAATTCCTCCAACCCACGAGACTCCGTCGCAGCAATCAGCCCTTGAAACCGTACGATCTGTATCTGAACACCAGGGCCAGGGACAGAGCTCGTTCGATCTCAGCAGCTACACTACACTACTAGTATACGTAGACCAACCGCAGTTGCAAGAACTAATTAACTGCCCTCCCCCTTGTTTTCCCCCTCTACGTAGTATCTATTTCGCCCTCGATACCACCCCTCTAACTTCAACTGTACCCAAGCCCGTCTAATTCGAACAAGGTATGAAATCGAGCAAGGTCAGTAGTCGAATGAGCATCGACAATTGAAACAAGGTCAATAAATAGATCACAGGGTCTAGAGCCGGGTATGTACGGTGTCGAGGGCCGTGACCTGGTTTCGTTTTCCCCAAGCGCCGTATCCGCTCCGCTTCCGACGACATCACGTCACATGCCCGCCCAAGCCTACGTAACTCCTCCAGGGCTCTGAATGGATATTACCTATCTCAGTATATACAGCCCGCCCTGTCCTGTCGTCGTCGCAAGCGTGTAGATAGCTGAATAGAGAAATGGGTGAAAAACGAGCAAGACTCTTTGATTATGTTGTGTGTGAATTATCCAACCTAGGTATTGAGGTATTAACCCCGAGAAAACAGCGACGGTAAACTCCAGCCAATTGAAACTTGCAACGGCGACAAAGAGTTACGACGACGACTCCAAAATTGAACACTCCCAGGAACAGACATGCTCCAAAACGAATTACTTCCGGCGCTAACCTTCAGCCCCGTCCAGTTCAGACTCTCCCACTCCAGGGTAACTCCGTCCCATGGTCACGCATGGCCATTACGAGTACATTCCGCCCTTCTCGTCATGCAATTCTCGCTTAATTAAGTAATCCCTAGCCGCATCCTACGTCATCTCTCCCTCATTGTGTATTATTCCATCTCTTCCCCAGTCCGATTCGGACCAGGTAAGCATGCCGTGGCAACTACCGGCGTATCACGTGCATATCAAAAACCGCCGCGAAGGCAATATTCGCGTGAGGCGTAGCCCCGTGAGGCACTTGTTCAACGGCCCGAGGCGGCATTCCACGCGCTATCAAAATGCTGCACCATCTGCTGACCCGTTTGGCGCTCACTGGCCCAGCCGAGGGCGACGCGCTGATGGGGCTCGTCCGAGGCTACGTACTGCTCCAGCGGGGTCGGTCTGGTTGAGGAGGACGGCTTGGAGGACGAGGCGTACGGGGATGTGCTGCCTGTCTTTGATTTCTTGGACGAGTGCTTGGTGTTGTGGCTCTTGCTGGTGTTGGGTTAGGTTAGTTGCGGGGTTGTATTTGGGTAGGGTGTATCGCATAGGGTATGTTGATAGGATAGCATAGAACGTTCTTGACTAGGTGACAAGTAGGAAAACGAAACGTATGTTCCTTACCTTGAGTGACCCATGGTTGTTGATGATATAAATGCGATAAGTAAATATAACGCGTATCGTACGTATACTTGAGTTCGTGATTAAGTAAGTGAATGCTGATGACTTCGTGTGATATCTATCTCTAATGGGGAGCTCTCAAATAATGATAGCTGTCGGGAGGTAGATCGCGTAGAGTGAGGTTTTGAACTGTTGTAAGTCGGTAGTTGTTGCTCGTTATCGCAAACCTGAGGTTAAGTAGGTAGAACAGCCATAACTTTATACCTCTCCTTCAGTACGACCAGCCTCGAGATTTTGAGCCTCCTTCTCGGAAGGGCAGAGCCGTACCATATCTCGATTCGCTGGTGTTCCCCGTTGAGGCAGACTGAGGATGACGGGCCCTGCAAGGTGACTTGCAGGAAATGCTCAACCCGCCGACTCTCCACGGGAGGCCAAATCCCTACTCAGCGCTGGGTGATTCAGGTGCAAGTTTTAGGTGTCGTTGCCTACAGGGACCAACTACCTGTTGCCCTTTCGTCCCTGAAGGACGCGATGTAGTTCATGCGATGTATTCAATGCGACTACTTCATGCACTAGATTTCATGCAATGCATCTTGGAGCACATGGAAGCATGGCCAACACGCCCTTCATTGTGATCGGGAGAGACTGTTTACAGATTGTAGAAGATTCGCGAGGGATCGTGGAGATAACACGTTGCCCGTAGGAAGGCGATATCATGTTCAGTAGTTTCGTAGTGTTCGACGTAGCCCAGCTGAAACTACAGGTTTAGTTCGCTTAAAACCCCCAAGCTGGACGTGTTGGCATTAGGGGTGAAGTAAGCGGTCAAAAATGTTTTGCGTCAGATGGTAAATGTGACGCTGTACCAATACGTACGCATGAACACAAGGGACTTAGGAGTTGAGGCAGGTAATCTTCAGCGCAAGCTTCACAGCGCGGTGCCTGATAGGAATCCGTCTACGTCTAATGCGATAGGGAGGCATGAGCGGCGTCAAAGGTCTTTCTCAATATTCGCGAGCTCATCGCTTCCAAGTTTCTGTGCGCAAGATATAGTTCCTTCATATCAAATGGGCAGTTTAAGATTCACGTTCAAATTGATAAAACATTGTTAGGGAGGAAAGGATGTCGTATCTCATTCGCCTGCCTAAAAACTGTTCTGGTCCAGCAAAGTCCTGAGAGAGCCCATGCCTAAGTATCCATCTCCTCTCATCTGCCTGAAGTCCATCATGGGAAACCATAGAAATAATATACGCCACCAGTAGAAAATAGGGTATAAGAGTCGTCATCATTATCATAAGTCATTACGAGTATACTCCAAGTGACAAGCTTGTCAAAAGGGTCAACCCGATAGCACGGGGGAGATGGCCGAGAAAAAGGGTACCCAGAAACAGCAAGAGGAAGATATAACAGTACCCAAGAGGAAAAGTAAATGAATAAATGGATAAATGATGAATAATGAAAATAACATAATATTAAAAAACAAGGAGAGCAAGCCGCTATTCACAGCGCTTTCGATCACTCGGCGCGCAGACCCTTCCTCTTCGGCTGAGGCGCGGACCCGATACTATCAGAACTGTCACGACGGCGTTTAGGAGGGGACTGTGTGAAAACGCTATGGATGCGCTTGAGGTGACTAGTGCGGTTGTCTTTGCGGGTGAAATCTTCATCACACAGGTGGCACGGTATCCGATCACGGGCCCCATGCGTTTTCAAATGCTTCCGCAGATACGCCTTCCTCTTGAACTTTTGCGCACATACGGAACATTTCAACTGGTCTTGTTCTGACAAGTGACCAGTGTGAGAGGACTGCGAATTGGAGTTCGACATCGAAATTGCCGATACGGGTGACGATTGATCGTTACTTGGTGAGCTCAGTTGCTGCGCTGCGAAAGGATCGTCTCCTGACGTAAAAGGGCCGAAAAGGGACACTTCTACGTTTGGTTGTGACGTGTCTATTATCCCTGTGGGCAAACTGGTCACACTTAATTCTTTCGTCATGGCCGAATGATGGTCCGAAGTTGTGATCCCATGAAGAAACAACTCGATATCTGGAGTGGCCACAGTCAAATCCTGGGATGTCTCTAGTCTCAGTTTAGGTGGCGTATTGCGAAAACTCGTGTGATGTGTGAGCGTGGGTAGCAAGTTGGACGGCGTAGCGAAGCTCCCGGAATTCGAGGCGTCTAAATCAGGGGCAAGGGCCCGGAGGCCATGACTAGTTGATGCATTTCTATAGAGACTTGTGCAATGCTGATTCATGATATGGTTGCTAGCGTCAGTTTCACCGTAGAATCTTGCCACGCGATGGGGGGCTTTATCGAGTATATTCGCGAAATTGTGGCGACGGGTTGTGGGAGGCATTTCCCCATGAGTGGACGACGAGGGTGAAATCCCAGTGCTGATTGAGTTTCCGTTAGGGCTGGTTAACGCCGAAGACAATTCTGATACCAAGGGTTTGCGAGTAAACCCGGGATAAGGGTAGGATTGTGATGGACTATATTTAGGGCTCGAATCCCCAGACAGCTCTGAAGCTACCGATATCGACTCTAGCTCACAAAATTGACTGCCTGGCTGTTGGGCCTGATCGAACGGCGCGATATTACCGTCACCTTGCATCCAGAGATCCGGTAACTGAGCTGAACACGTGGCGCATAGCGTGCAGTTTGGCTTCTGCTGGGTTGCTGAAGGATTGCTCCCGAAGCTTTGGAAGACGCTCTTGGACTTTTGGAGCAGTTTCCGCGCAAAGTGGTCCTTATCCCACGAACACCGCTTGCCTGACCGAAGTCTAAACGATTCCCACCGGAGACACGTCGGGCACCAGAACTTTCCTTGGGCGAAATTCTTGCAATGCTTTAAATGCTGCAGCATTGATTTAGGGTTCTTGTACTGCGCTGTGCAAGCTGCAAACGGGCAACTGAACTCGGCGCTCTGGTGCTCGTTCTCCAGTAGATAGAACTCGAGCGCTCTTGCGTAAAACCGAGCCCCGGCGCAGTCATCGAGGACCTCAGAGCGAAACCTTATAATCAAGTTAGAAAAGTTAAAGAAGGAATACAATTTCAACGTACGAACAACTGGGGTCTAGAGTAGGACCTGTCGCTAATTCTGCATTGTAAACAGGGCGAAAGTTGGGCCGTTGGGACCATGGATGTGTCACACCGAAATCCTGTTGGGTTTCGAATGAATATGCAGGAAGTTGTCTTCCTGAGTTTTCTATATTGTAACTATCCATTTGGTTGCCACTCCCAAGATCATAGTGGGCGTTGTGGATAAAGGCTATAGAGCCCTCCATCTCGTAGGTGTTCAAACTCATTGTTTAGAGACGGTAAGCACAGAGAGGTCGAGCCAAGATTTCGCATTAAGTGAAAGATATGGTTGATACCCGATTCAACAGGCAGCAGACGACCTCAACTCCATTTTGATCAAGCTGGAAGGGAGCGAAGGGCTGGAACAAACGCGGGGGCCCAGGAAGAGCCGCATCAGCGCATAGTCGCGCGCACTCCATAACCTGCCGTGCCTTCCCCAGCTCTTGTCCCTCATCCCCTCACTCTGATTGATAACCTGTGGTGTATACGGCATGATCGGAGCCCTTCTATCGTTTCTGATTCGCAAAACCACGGGTACACCGGGAGGGCTAAAAGGGCACATGGGTTTATGGGAGCAGGGGGGTTGATATCCTCGCTGATCGCTGTTCACCTAGCTACCAAAAAATGTCCAATCAGCAGGTGACAGGCCCTTTACAGGTCATAAAGTGGAAAAAGGCAACAAAAGGGCGCCGCTGGGAATGCGGAGAGATGGTTGCCTTACTCATGAGGCTTGAAACTTGCTTTAACGGAAGGGACCGTGTATTGAGGGGTTTATGCCCTGCTCAGGGCGTTGGAGCTCGTAGGGACCATGACTCAGCTAGTTGTCTTAATCGAACCCCATTATGGCAAAATCTGTGTCGCTGTGTCGCTGTTTCGCAAAGTGATTGTTGAGTAGACGACGCGGCGAGTCTCGTACGTGCCCTACCTCCTAGGTATAGCGGAGTAAGGATATTAGGGCGTCAGTGACTATGTTGAGAAAAAGCCAAGATATAAGCAAGGTCACATTGAACAATGTAAGAGTAGTGTGGAAACTCAATCTGATATTCGGGAACACAAGCAACCGAACTGGAAGCAAGAAATCTGGAAAATATCACGAGAACTGAGCCCAGAACATCTGAGAACACGCGTAGTTTTATCTACAACGGACATTGGTCTGTAGCTAGTTATAATACCCTATCTGGGGGCGAATTTCATCATGGGGGCCAGACGAGAATAGAATAGAATTGGAGTGGCTGGCGACGCCATCTCTTCCTCTACCAGTAGCCATACTCCGACCCCAACACTGCCTCTGAGATTCAGTGTAAGCAAAATTTTCTGGCATACTATCTAGACGAAGCGAGAATCCGGTCGATCAGAAGGGTAGAGCGCCAATGGAATTTGACATGGCACGCAACGCCGCCTCATCGCCCACCTCCTCGGATTGTCATTTTCGGATGGCTCCCGCTTGTAGGACTAGTATGCAGACCTACGAGGATGAGGGAGGGGTAGGGCTCGGAATGCTGGTTCGAGCCTGATTCGAAGAGGATGGAGAGGGGTTGGGGAGGGCAGGCAAAGCCGGAAGTCTTCCGCGGAACAACACACCGTCTCTGCCACGAAACAACCACGTTCGTAACTACTTTGAAAGACACAATGGGGCCTCTAAAGATTCTCCCGTTTGGGGATTCACGACAGACTTGCTCGCAAATGACTGCATAAACCCATTGTAACGTTTTTCGGTAGTTCCCAAGGACTGATGGTCTGGGAGACTAGGCAATTCAGAAGGTGTCCGCCAGATGCGATACTCTCTTAATCTTGCCGGTTTCCCTGGCCCCTGATACGCTGCCTGCTAGAGGAGCTCCATAGATCGTATGTCCTAGAGTAGCCCCATGATGCAACAGCTTCCCGTTGAGGTGTAGTAGGATATGCACCATGGTTGCACAGTACCATTGCGTCGACGCCACATCCATAGTTCGCATACCTATGTTTAGAGAAGGCTGTGATCTAGTTCCCGTAGATCATGTCACGTTACGGAGGCGATGATAGAAAATGTAGAAAATGTAGAAGTGATGCATATTTAGACGTGTTCTTGAGATGATAGTGGGCGGTGCACAAGAAGGCGTGTAAGTGAAAACAAGCTGTATAGTCTGATAGGTTGATATCGAATACGACGTTATTTGGAGCGACGCCTTGCGGGTGCTTGGCGGATGACAGCAGCTGCATGCCTAGCCGAACAATTGCATTATATAATCAACCGGCCAGGGGTGTATCTGCTCGTTCTACTGGGCGTATGTCTTATCTCATACAGGTGGAGAATGAGGGCATTTCTGAGCCTTTATCGTAGTGACCCGGTTTATTGATTAGATCCAGATGATGAGTTCGGCGCCGGCCGGTAGTAGCAATAACTGTCCGTGGTAAATGTGGTGGATTAAAAGCCCCGTGTGCCATATCGTTGAACTATCGTCATCATAATTTACTTCATACATTATGAAACTCTCTTCTCTCGAAAACCTGAAAGATATATCCTTCTCCTAGGAAACACCGAGCGCCGATCATAGAAGAACCCAGTGAAGGAGACACACCTCCCTTATACACAAAATACCATGAACCATGAACACCATAAGGAGAATAGTCGTGGATACCTTAAGGGAAGAACAGTTAAAAAGAGACTGTATTGTAAATCAAGCCATCTCGTATGCCTCTCTGCGATGCTCTTTCCGCCTCGGCTGGCCCGTAGATCGAAGACTCTCCAAACTACTCCGACGCCGTTTAGACGGAGATTCATTAACGTCCGGATGGACTTTGCGCATGTGATTGGTGAGGTTATCTTGCCGCGTGAACGTCTTGTCGCAATGTTCGCAAGGAATCTCATTCTTCAGGTGATTCTTCATATGCTTCCGCATGTACGCCTTTAGACTTCCAATTTTCCCACTGGGCTTGAAGTGGCAGTCAGTGTAAGGGCATTGTAGCTGGTCTGGCTCCGACGACATCGAACTTGGAGAGAGTTCGTGGTTGGAGTAGGAAGGGACGGACATGGATGGCGAAGGGTAGAGATACGTGTTGTTTTGCGGAGCAAGAGGCTCGAAAAGGTTATAAGAAGTATTGAGTGGGGGGGTCTCATTTGTTTGTGACGGATTGATTGGAAACAAGTCGGGCGTGATCAGACCATTCATATCTAGTGAGGGATCTAGAGTCTCGCCTTCGTCTAACAGCATTTCGAATACTAATTCTGGTGTCATGTCGACCACGGACTGGCTCGTGTTCACTGTCAGGGGCGGTACTTCCCCACGGCGGCTCGCTTGACTCGCTTGCCTCGTGATTGGAAATGGTTGCATGGTAATGGCTATGCTCTCAGGAGGAAGATGGCCCAGCACTGGGGACTCATTTGTGAGGGTCACGGACGTAGGGGAGATGTCGCTCGAATAGCCAGACCGATCTGACGATGCTGAAGATGGATCAGATGGCGATATTTGATGGCTAGGGGTCTCCGGGACTGGTGCCCCACTGCACGATGGGTGTCGAGATGGTTTCAGGTTGTTCATATAGCTTGACTGCCTAGTCTCACAGAGTTCCGGGATCATTGCTGTATTCGGGAGCTCCCAGCGCAGGGTAGCAGCCGCCGCCTCTTCGATCTGGTGGAACTGAACGTCAAATCCCGCGGGTGGCATGGGAGTCTCAGACGGCGGCGAAAATTGACCATTTCCGAATGTATCATTCTGCGATATGTGACACGAGCAACCGCAGTGCGACCTCCCGCGATTGCCTGAGATGTGTTGGATGGCTTTCAATGACTTCTGAAAGAGTTTGCGTGCAATATTAACTTTGTCCCATGAACATTTGTTCTTGGAGACTACCTTGAACGAATCCTCTTGGTGGCACGTCGGACACCAGAACTTCCCCTGTGGGAAGAGTTTACAGTGCTTCAGGTGCGTGAGCATGGCCTTGGGATCTTTGAAATCCCGTTCTGGGCACGACACCATGAGGCATCGATATGGAGCGCTGTGTAGCTCATTTTCAAGAAGGTAGAATTCGAGGGCTCGACCCCAAAACCGGCTTTGGTAACACTCGTCAAGCACCGCGTGGCGGAATCTGGGAGCTTGTCAGCCATGTACAATGAAAACGAGTGGACACAGAATGAATCCTTACGAGCAGGGTTTATCCGGTAAAAATGGCGGCGTGGCATAATCTCGAAAAGGAGGTGGCGAAAATGGAACTGGTAAGCAATCAGGGTACGCTTCTGGGAAACCTGAACTATAATACTGATGACACGATCGAGACTTGATTTCTTGTCCTTGGGAACTGCTAGCATTCGGTGAATAATCACCTGGTTTGCACCAGTTAAAACTCATGATTTTCTAGCTCGGAAGCGAAAGTGATGTCAAATACGGATGTCTGATTTCAAAACAAGGATGATCTCAAATAAGGACTTTTAATTATCATAGAGGCATAATCAACCGTGACATTTCCCCAGAAACGAACTATATAGGCGAAAGCTTCCATTTTGATAAGCTTGAAGGGACTGAAGGGTTTGCAAAGTGCGGAGTAGTGGGATAGAGCCGCACGCCAAATGTTGCATTGCGTCGTCATCGCCTGCTTGTGTATCTCTACTACGATTATTATCCTATTGCCCTTGCAACCCCCCTCGCAGTTCATAGGATTGGCTCTCTCCTCAAGTCTGTATTCGTGTGGGCCGATAATCGTGACGGCGAGGCTGTAGGGACTGCGGTAGGTTGCGAGGACGGCCCGGAAGGGCGCAGCCACCGAGGATTCCGGTGTGTCTAGTGGGAAACGCCCAATCAGCAAGTCTGAATATGTGCGAAATTACCGAGTGGAAAAAAGGCAACAAAAGGGCACTGCTCAGATGCATTGGCTCCAGTTGCCTTCCCGGCGACCCATTCCCTCCAAGCAGGTGGATTGGCTCTAGTTGCTTTCCCAGAGACCCGTTCCATCCGAGCAGATCGCGGAGGCGAGTCGAACCTACTCAAGGGCCCTCGGCAGCATAGGGACCTAGGACAGGTTTCCTTGTCCAAGAGCAGCCCTTGTAGATTAGGTACGTGAAGCTGGCGTCGTGGCCGCGATCGAGGTAGGGCATAGCAGGCAGCTAAAGGGCTTGGTCATGTCAGGACATTTGAAGACGGCAATAGAGCGCGCATAATGAAAGCGGGAATTTTGGTAAAAAACCAAGGTAGAGGTTTGAGGGATATAAGTCAAGGCTAAGCAGAAGCCATGACAGAGATGGAGGGAGAGAGGACGGTATACCACTGATCATACAAGGAGGAATACCAAGACACGCGAGGGACGAGACTCCTACATTAATACCCCGAGACTACCTGCATTTTGGTTTACAAATATCCGCAATAACAACAATTAGGGCTGGGAGGGGGGCCGGGAACTCAAAAATAGATACAGAACCGTCAACGCCCCGGTCTTTCGTAGGATGATAGACCTAATCCTTTGGGGGCTACGGATGTGGTGGTGCCACATGATTGCGCTAACAGAAGATATTTGGCTCAGATGCATCGCCCCCAAGCAGGTAGGTAAGAGACAGGCGAGAATTGCTAGGCTAGAAAGCTACCAAATATAGATAACAGAAGCCGTAATCCGTGTAAGAGGCGTCTTGGTAAACCATAGGTTACCGGAGATGGTGTAGGTATGGGGGTGAGTCCGACCCGCATGCAATTGGCGGTAGCAAAGCACGAGTTCACCGAGAAGAATGAAAGCCCGGCTGACAGAACTTGACCTCGGGCTATTCCAGGCCATTCCGGCCCCATCCCCTTAGGCAGCGGTTTAGAGAGACGCCAACGCAACGTCATTTCAAGTATATCGACATTGCTGATGCTGTCGGACGACCTTGAATGGAAATTTCGAGGTAGCTTCGCAGGGGAAGACTACGCTCTATGTACCGTATAGGCAGTAGACACCATAGTAGACACCATAGTAGACACCATAGTACATATAGCGTGGATAGGCAGATAGACCTGTTCTGTACAGTAAAGACCTCCGTCCTGCACCTTGCGTGCTGGCGGGGTAAGAGAAGAGGCTGGCTGAAAGAGATAGGTGCCACGTACTCATGTACCTACAGTAGTGTAGGTACATACAGTAGTAGTGTCATGTATGCATCCCAGGATTGTGTATCTCGGGTGTGCTCGGGGTTGTGGCGCCATGCATCTCAATCAAAGCGTCACATTGGAGGTTGATGATCATCACCACTGGACTCTGCGATCCAGCCTATCTTCGGAGGATGTAACCTGCGAGTAGAGGTTTCGTCGAAGAAGTGGCTTTACTGTAATGAGACCATAGTGTGGGATTGCGAATCAAACATATTGTATTTTTTGGGGGGAAAATACATGTATGGATCATCAATTATTGAGAGATGATCGGATGAGGTTGGAAGATAGATAGGAGCGAAAAGGTGTTGAAGACGTTACCGTCTAACAGAGGCTGATTGCTGCCAAGTGACAGCAACTGGTCATTCAACAAACTTAGTAGAGGCAAAGAGATATGTACCTAGAAGGTAGGACAGTGGAATATGCATCTACCTACTCTACTATAGTCTGTTTTCAGGGGTGGGGCTATGATGTAAGCAAAATAGGTTAGTCTCGTGGCTTATCGATACTTCTGCGTAGGTATTCTATTTACTCCATATACTAGACTACCATCTACCTATCTACCTACATAGGTATCTACCTACTATCTATCTACCTACTATCTATCTACCCACAGTACAGGCTGTGGTCAGTCTACTGGCACACTACAATTATAGTACCTTTCATCTAGACTACCTAACTACATACTTACATGATAATACCTACCGTTCATTCTGTCCGTCCCCGCCTCCCCGCCTCTCCGCCTCCCTCATAGCACCAATACATCTCTAGGGACCACCATGGCCGATATTTCGAGCATCGAGGAAGACATTAAGCAGTTCAGGGAACAGGTGCGCGTGTACTCCAACAACAACAAACATACCGATCCTTGTTCGCAAGCGAGATGAAGGAATGAAGGCTGACAATCTCTTTTCCCCTTTTCTCAGCTTGATGTCGTCGACGCTGGTCTTCGAGATGATCCAAGTAACGCAGAACTCCTCGCTCTCAAGTCTGAGTTAGATGATGCGCTCTCGCTGCTGAACGAAACCCTTGCTGAATTGAAGCCGACAAAGGCACCATCGTCGAAGCCGCAAGCGTCACCGCCGTCGCCGCCACCCGTGCGAGAGAAGTGGTCGCGAGAGAACCACCCGGCCTTCAAGAAGCCCCCGCCGCCCGAGGAGAAGGACGTCGACGCCGGCCCCGTCAACTACAACGTGAACGACAATGTCATGGCGAAGTGGCTATCCGGAGACAGAGGCTTCTACCCCGCCCGCATCACCTCCATCACCGGCTCCTCGACTGCGCCCATCTATGTCGTCAAGTTTAAGAGCTACGACAACACCGAACAGCTGCGCGCCAAAGACATCCGCCCCGTGGCGCAGAAGAGGAAAGCCGACGGCACCCCCGTCAATGCCGCCGCCAGTCCTTTTGCCACCCCGGCCCAACCGCCACCGCCAACTTCCGTCTCCACGAACCCTGGCGTGATATCTGCCGCGGCTAGCATCAACCCCGAGTTGGCCCAGAAGAACAGGGAGGAGGCCCTCAACAACGCCGCCGATGCGAAGCCAAAGGCCAAGAAGATCAAGGCGAAGAAGGAGCTCGAGGCCGGCAAGAACAAATGGCAAGAGTTCAGCAACAAATCCAAGTTCGCCAAGGCAAACAAGTCCAAGAAAGATAGCATGTTTCGAACGCCAGAGGGTGTCCACGGGAGAGGTAAGCCCC
Source organism: Xylaria hypoxylon (assembly GCA_902806585.1). NCBI lineage: Eukaryota > Fungi > Ascomycota > Sordariomycetes > Xylariales > Xylariaceae > Xylaria > Xylaria hypoxylon. Next base: position 265,062 of record CADCXB010000058.1, read on the forward strand.
GTCGGCCAAGCTACCGCGCCTCTATTTAGTATCTATCTGCTGACCTCGTTTCGTTCTCCAGTTGGTTTCACAGGCTCGGGACAAGCTATGCGGAAAGATCCGTCGAGGACCCGCCACATCTACCAAGCCAACGAGGAAGTGGACTAATGTCGGTCGCAGACAATCCCAAGCGAACCCCAATTCCATTAATTGCATGAGAGAGAGGATTGTCTGACGGTTATCGAGTGGTATCAGGTATCAGGTATCGGGTATCGGGTATCGGGTGTCGGGTGTCGGGTGTTGGCGTTGCGGATTGGTTAATAGGCTTTGTTTCCTCTCTCCCTTTGTCACATAGTTTACATGCTAACGTGTATTATGAGTGGAACGCTGCATCGTGCTACAGCGATCCCCGGCTGAGCGCTCGAGCAAAAGTCCAGCCCTATGAATAAGAGCGAAGTCATTCCCACTACCCTTCTGGCCCGTCCTCTCTCGTTGATATGCTAAGTGCTCGTTGTATGCAGGGTATACTATCTAGCTAGCCTACTCAACTGCCGGCCTCCGCTGCGATGTAGGATCTGTCTTATGCGCTGTATCTATCCCTGACACGTTGCCCGTTTGTGTAATTCATAGAACAACGATAAACTCGTGATCATACAATGTACTCGTACACGATAATACATATTTGCCGTACAAGACGTCTCATCCATCTCTTGATCATGACAGATTTACGGCCCCTAAAGTCCTATCTTTGCACCCACTTGCCGAGCGATGTCCATGAATGCTCTTGCCCTATGGCTTTCGGGTTCTGATACGACTGTGGGTTTGCCCCTTTGCCCATCGTCCCCAACATTTTGGTGCAATGGGATGTCCCCGAGTAAATCGATCGAGTGGTCTTGGCAAAGCCCCCTGACTCGCTCACTGGACCCAAATACAGCCGTGTCTTGATGACAGTGCGGGCAGCAGAACAATGACATGTTCTGCACGAGGCCCAGTAAGGGGACGTTGACCTTTTTGAACATGTTGATACCCTTGATGGCATCCTTGACGGCCAGCGTATGAGGCGTCGTTATAATGACAGATCCTGACGGATTGTCGTCAGCATGCATTCATTCTCCTATCCGGGAGAGGAACTTTATACCGTCTAAAATGATCTGTTGCGTAACGCTGAGCTGGGTATCACCTGTGCCCGGAGGCAGATCCAGCACCAAGATGTCGAGCCCGCCCCATTCCACCTCATGCAGTAGCTGTTGGAGGGCCTTCATGACCATGAGTCCACGCCATACCACAGGTGCGTCTTCACCGACGAGGTAGCCCATGGACATTGTCTTGACGCCATAGTTTGAGAGGGGAAGCAGCTGGTTGTCTGTGTCCAAGTTAGCGGATTCGGGTGGGAAGAGTGGCACAGGGCACTGGTATGTAGAAGGTATATGTACTGGACGATAACCGTGGCTCCCCGATAAATTGAAAAGCGTGGGTATAGATGGTCCGAAGATATCTGTATCCAATATACCGGCGCGATAGCCCATCCGAGCGAAAGCTAGCGACAGATTTGCTTGATGGCCCAACCATGTTAGCATTTACTTGATGGATCGTGCTCGAGTTAGTTAATTGGCTGGTCAGGCTAACCGGCTACTGTACTCTTTCCCACCCCCCCCTTCGCCGATGACACGGCGATTACTTTGGCGACGTCCTTGATCTTCCGCCTTTCGGGGAGACCCCGTTGCATCCTCGGGATTGATCCCGTTCGTGGTAGGCCCTGAAGTATGTTAGGCCTGAATGTGCGGGTGGTCGGAAATATATTGAATATATACCATATACCAAGACTTACTAATGGATTCTCATGTTGAAGTGATCGTAGGGTGTGAAATAGACGGTTTGATGTTGCTCTCATGTTGTTTCGTGTACGGATGGACTAGCTTCTTTAATCACGAGACACAAGCTTAAATGATTTAATCTAGTGATGTCGCCTTTTAAGTTAATTATGAATTATAACTTTTATAAATTTATAGTATTTATAGTATTTGACATAACATACCTAACTTCATGCTTGTATGTATATGAATGTCGTCTGGAGCTTTGACAACTTACACTACAAGCAACCAACCAACCAGTTAGCTTGGACTGCATCCCTGGCGTTGGGACCTGTCCCACTATATCCCACTATGATTACTGCCGTAACTTACCGCTAAAATTTTCCCAGCGCTCCCCACTAGGTATACCCTTCGACTTCTACAGGCAGACTCATCTAGACTTAGACTTAGACCTTCGCAGCACATAAACCAAGCTCAACGAGACCCGAGTCGACATTTCTCTCGCCCAGCCTTGTCATTACCAGACTTGTCATTACCATGGGGAAAAAACAAGGTCACGCGCGCGAACAAGCCGACTTGGTCGAACGACCTGTGAAAGGTATATTCTTTTGTTTTGCCCCCCCGAGTCTCGTCGCAGCATAAGACGTCTATTTCATACGACTTTACTCACATGATGTACAATCGACAGACTATGATCCAGAAGCAGACGCCGTTCCCGACCACAGCGATCGAAGCGGTGATGACAGCAGCGACAATGAACCTACCGGAACCGAGCATTACGTAGCCGTCGGGTACGCGATCCCCATCCCAATTGGTCACCCCGATTGGTCACCCCGATTGGCCATGCCATGCTATGCCATTCCGCGCCGTGCCGTCTACTAACTACTTTGCCAGCAAGAGCAAGCTCCGTCACCATGATCTCGTGGCCCTGGGTCCACAATACCGAGGAACCCGAGTATCTCGCCAAGTTCTCGAAGCCGATGATGACGAAGAGGAAGAAGAAGACAGCGAGGATGAGGAGGGAGAGAGTGGAGAGGCGGGAGAAGATAGCAACGGAGACGACGCCTCATCCGACTACGAAGACGCCCGCGAGGAATTCGACGACCCCGACGCCGCCGACCTCGAGGCTGACCAGAAGGGACAAGAGGACGTTGAGATAGACAGCGACGAGGCTTTGGACGAGACCGACTGGGAAAAATTTAAGAAATTCGCCAACGGGAGGTCCAAGTCTTTGGCGAAAAAGAATGGGCCTAGCCGACGACCTACTGCTGCCGATTTCATGGGGTCGGATGATGAAGACGAGGAGGACCAGGATGAGTTAGATGACGAAGATGACGACGAAGATGACGATGAAGATGACGATGAGGGACTGTCCGACGACTTGGAAACTAATGGCTTCATTGACGATGAAGCAGAAGAGTCTGACGATGACGAGCCTGGTTTCTCCAATGAGGAAGATGCTTTATCGGATGACGAGAGCGACGAAGACGGAGACGAGGGTGGTGAGAAAGAACAAACCAGTGGCGGTAAAAAGTCAATACGCTCGAATGACTCCGGCATAGCGGCATCGATTAGGGAAATGATGGGCGAAAAGAGTGTTGTCAAATCACTACTGAAAACGGTACACGCGGATGTACAGAAAGGAAAAGCTGTGCAACGCCAACGGAAGGGCTTCGATGCTTTACTCAACCTTCGCATACGCTTGCAGAAGTCGGTAAGTCAGCTCTGGACTGGGAATATCCTACCTTTTGGGGAGATATATAGTTGCTTGACGCAAGGATAGCTTCTTTTCTCTTAAACCTGCTATGTCCGCTATGATACGATCTTACGATTGCTGACCCTTTTCATACCAGATCGTCGCCATGAACACCCTTAATTATGTGGATCAACCCGAAGATCAGACCACAGAGCCCTACGAGGCAGCAGAGAGATCCGCCCTACAACTCTGGAGCGCCCTCGATGACTTCCGCACCAGTATCCACAAAGGCAAAAAGCGGAAACACACCGAAACAGACGATGAATCAACCACGGCTCTATGGAACAGGATGGAGGTTCACGAGAAACATCAAGCTGCGCGGAGAAAACAAGTACTCGAGAAGGTATGCTTTACCACACTATCATGCCATCACACCGTCCTACTACACATACTACATCGTCCAGACCTCGCACATAAATTAACTTCCTGTTTATTTTAGTGGTCTCGAGACGCCAAGAAAACGAGCATAGCCACTAGCTCGTCTCGTAAATTCAGTAGCCATGCTGAGAAGCCTATTAACGCCATGCTCAGTGCTGAGCTGGATGCCCCGGAACGTCTCATCAAACGCACGCGGACTCCGTACGTTTTATAAAGACTGCTCGCACACGAAGGCGCAAATGCTAACTTTGGTTTGTCGTAGTCGATCGTGCGCACCGTATCAGGTTGCCCAGAAAATCAATGAAGATGATTCCATCTACGACGATGCCGACTTTTATCAATTGTTATGTAAGTTAACTCATAAATGATCATTTCTAGTCTCCCACTTCAGACACCTCATCCCTTCTATTGTATATAACACATCGCCTTCAAATTTGAGCTGACTTGGGATATTGTAGTAAAAGAACTGGTTGACCAGCGTTCTGGCGATGGTTCCGGGACCGGGTTAGAAGCTGCGACTGTTCGCTATGCGGCCGTAAAAGAGGCCAAAGCAAAGCGGCATGTGGATACAAAAGCCAGCAAAGGTCGGAAAATGCGCTTTGCGCCGATTCCTGTAAGTCAAACCTTGCATTCGCATAGCTCGTGCAGTGCTTACGGATTTGTTTTAGAAACTTCAAAATTTCATGGCTCCCGAAGATCGACGTGGTTGGGAACAGAGCGCAATCGACAGGTTTTTCGGCACGCTATTTGGCCAGAAGATGGCCTTGAATGAAGAATCATCAGATGAAGAGATGGGTGGTGCTTCTGTTGATGATGAGGGTGGCCTACGGCTCTTTCGAAATTAGAGCACGAAATCCGGGATGTTGCCTGTATACAAGTTTTGGGGCCCAGAAAAGAGTCCGCTCCCCGTGGCGGCGATCCGCAACTACACTGGGATAGCCTGAGATCGATCGACATTGATCGTCCACATGCTCGAAATACTAATCCACAAAATGAAGGCCATAGCAGATCTCTATTTCAGCTCATACTTAAATACGAGGTGGAGGCATTCAAATGCTTTAGGTATATATATGGACTTGGACTACTGCTAGCTTCAATGTTTTGATTTACTCCTTTGCTAGCTTGTTGCTAACTTGTTGTCAATACGGGTTCAACCTACTTTTTTTAAGTGCTCTTCGCCTTCATGAGCCGACCGTGTTTTCAGATAACATCACAAGTACACATCTCCGGTGCCTATTCCTGCGACAATGCCTAACGACGGGCTCACATAACTCAATAGGCGTAGACTTCAGAAGCTGCCTCGGCTTTGAGGTTTCGACCACAGCGACCTGTGCATAGCTCCTTGCAGTTCCCATCAATGCTACGCCGTTATCATTCCTAGCGTCGACGCGCTCATGCCGAGATAGGGAGTGTACCTCTCGCCGCCCAGCATGCTCCGAAGCTCTAGGCCGTCACAAGTGGACGTGGGCGCAACGTAACTACGCTGGTGCATCGGTTCACGAGGCTAACTGTGATTCCATCGAGTCACGATTATATCACGCATCGCCCCCAAATTGTCTAGACTGCAGCTCGCAGCCGTAGCCAGCGCCATTCTTGCCGTCGCTGCCGGTGGTCAGTCTCGATATCGACTCGATTAGGAATATGATGTCCTGTTGGATCCTGTTGGATAGGGGGAGATGTGACAAATATCCTAGTTTGTTTGATCCTTCGTCCCGCTTCGACGGATCTGTCCCGCCGCTATTGCCACCCTGGACATCGATAATCTAGACACCAACATGTCCACATCTCGCGTGCTGCCGCCCAACTTGTCTTCTCCATCGCCGAGTGGAATTAGCGCATGACGGAAAGCAGGCTTACTAGCCTATTCACAAAGGTCTTGAAGAGTGCGGCGAATAGTTGTACCTGGTTGGGATTCTGATGGTGAGTGAAATCACCACGAACCCCACAAGATCGCGGCCAGGACATATGCTTTGGGAAGCTCCCAATAAGCAAAGTCGTCGATAGTCAAAGTTTGTAAGTCATGAGTTGAGGGTTAGGAGTTACGTTACTTCTCTCGCTGCGCGCAGCTTGAGGCCAGGTAGTAAAGTTTCCCCGGATTGGCCAGCGAGGCTCACATACCAAGCTTTTGCACGTGCATGCTATCGTGACAAGTTGGGGTCATCGCCATTCCTTAATGTAGCATTGGCCCCCCAGAGGAGGAAGTGTGCCGAGATTGTAAGTCGACCAAGAACTGACAGTCGACGCACCGTTGGCAGTTTGTAGCAAGGGTCGTTCTGAGTGCCGTCCGGCGCTTCCTCGGGCGCGAACCGAGCTTCCCGATCGGGAGCTCTTGGACCTGATTAGTCGCGAGATGAGATGAACGGAGGATCCAACGGGTCCAACTGCACGCGACGGGTATAGGGGCAGTCTTAGGGGCCCCGCGAAACCGCCAATCAGGGGACGCCGTGGCCTTCGCCTTCACGGATCGCCGAGACGCCACGCACGCGGCTCGCGCAGGGACATGCCGTCGATCATGTGGCGTGGAGCATCTACCCCAAATTCGCCGGGCCCTGCAAGACATTTGCCAAGTTACCTTTGGACACGCCAGGCCACATGAGGTCCTTTGCACGGGATGAGACGCATCGCGAGGCTGACCTATATGTGGCTTCATAAGGCGTTATAGCGGCGTCATGCCTCTTTCTTTCTCGACGCTGTCTCTCATGTTAACTTATTATTGAAGGAAGATCGGCCAGGCACACTGCCACTCGAACCCTTGGCTTTATATCGTGGTGTAGGTAAGCGTTGTTTCATGACGGCCTTATAGACATCCGTTCTGTCCGCTTGTCTCGACTCACTTCGCTCTTGTTCCCCACAACATGCGTGAGCCCCTGGCGAGCAGAAAATAAAGAGCAATGGCAAACTGCCCTAATCGCGCATATCGACCAATCCCAAGCTCGCTCATGCTGGGCGCTCGCAGGCATGAGGTCGAATTTAAGCTTTGGTCGACTTGAATACCACACTAGTTGGTACCCCTGACAGCTATTTACTCCGAAAAGAGAAACAGAGAAAACAGCCTAGGACGCTTCGAGATGCCTCGTGGATCTCGAAGGCACATGCTGTTGGTATATGTTCGCCAAATTGACGCTTGTCGCAGATACCAGACACCTGGTTTGCGCCACTTCACGACGCCGCGACTCCAAGATCAAGCCATTGCCGTAAATCCTCCGATCACAAAATGGCGCCAGCGCCGACAGAGGTAGGTAGCTGCAGCCAGCATCATCCCCGGTTCGGTAGGTAACTAGTTATCCCCCTTGATCGGATGGTGACTATTTCTACTTCCGGATCTCATTTTCTTTACTCATGCTATAGTCGTTTGTCTGGCCCAGATCACGTTGTGGTGGTTCTAAACCCGTGGCTCCATTAGCAGGCCTCCCCCATGCGCACCAGGTTCACATTATCCTTGTCGTCCACCTACCTCCTCTCGCGCCATGAGAACCTTCACTCCCATCACTGGCGTTGTCACCACATAGAGCAGACGACCCATGCCTTGTCGGTCTTGTCTCTCATCAACCCGCAACACTTATGTATAAAGAGGAAGGGTGGTCCTCATCAAGTGATGATCTTCGTGCTCCCCATCACGAAACAACAGTCCTTTGAACTATTCCGAGCATAGCAGCTCGTTGCCACTCCCTTAGCTTTCTTTGATATTCCCGGGGTTGTACATACGTCTATTCCCTGTACATACATATTACAGTCTATTATTCACCATGTTTGCGAAATTCCTGGCTTTTGCCTTGGCGGCCACCTCCGTCGCCGCCGAAGCCGTCCCGGGTTATGGCGGATATAATGTTGTCTGGCAGGAGAACTTTTACGGTGCGAGTGGATCCCTGGTGGAAGAGGGAAACTGGAACATCATCGAGCGTTCTCGTGCCGACAATGCCAACAACGAGTGGCAGACTTATACCAGGTCGAACCGTATGTGGATTCTCCCTTTCCTCTTTGGAGAAAGATTGGGGAGTTAAGTTGCAACGGCAATTTTACTCTTGTCTCCCCTTCCTCCTTGCTTCTACCGCATATTGCCCGAACAGCTGTGATTAACTCTTGTGCAGAAAACCACCAGCTCTCCGGCGGCTCTACGCTACAGATCGTCCCGCTGAATAACAACGGCTGGACCTCGGCTCGTCTCGAGTCCAAATACGTGTTCACTCCCTCCGATGGACGGCGCACGATGGTCGAGGCTAAGATCCGCTTTGGCGCTAACGGGGCGGCGCAGAAGCAGGGTATCTGGCCCGCCTTCTGGATCCTTGGAGACTCCATCCGTCACGGCACGGGTTGGCCCGGGTGTGGTGAGATTGATATCCTCGAGATGGTCAACGGTATTCTCACGGGGTACGGCACGATCCACTGCGACGTGGCACCGGGCGGTATCTGCAACGAGTACAGCGGTATTGCCGGCAACACCGGAGTCCCGGATAATGGATGGCACACCTGGCGCATAGTTATCGACCGCACGCCGGGCTCCTGGGCCGACGAGTCGATTACGTGGTACCGGGACGGCGCGCAGTTCATGCAAGTCACAGGCGGTCGCATCAACAACGTGAACGTGTGGAACTCCCTCGCCACGGCACCACTATACATCATCCTCAACGTCGCTGTTGGTGGTGACTGGGTAAGCTGATGAACTAGACGATAACGAGATACTAAACAGATTGCTAACGAGGAGTAGCCCGGTGCACCAAACGGCAACACCCTAGGTAGCTGGGGCAGCGAGATGGAGGTCGCCTATGTCGCTCATTATCAGTCTACCTAAACGAATCTCTCGATCGCCTGCTATCTACACAGATTCGGATTCAAACACCCGTGCGCACGATATATCTGTATGTTTTCAGCAGCATGGTACACGCACCAGCATACATAAGAAGAGCAGGAAATGACGCATGTTGGGACGGCGTTCCTTATCTGTGTTTACGGCATTCATCTTGCATTTTTATTTTTATTCTTTCGCACTTTCGCTTGATTCATGCATGCAAAGGCGACGCATCATCGGAGGGGAGTTCACGGCTGGAAGGACTAGAAGGACTGGAGGGAAGACTGACATGACATTACGTCAAGTAAGCAAGGAGTTTTAGTTTTGCGAGCGCCGCATTGCATACTCACATTCGCTTTGTTTTGTTTTTTGCTTTGTGTTTTTTTTTTTGTTTTTTGCAACCTTCTATTCTCTTAAACATATTCATCTATCTTCTTGAACATACTTTTCACCTACTTCTCTTCTTGCACATACTTTAGCTATCTGCCTCTTGGCAAGTACATACGTACATATATATGCACATATACAATTCACAATACTTATTTGGACCTGATTCCAAAGTATTTTCCTGAGAATTATGACTTCATTATTCGGTTATTTGCCTCTCATATTAATCTATCCGCTTCTTAATCGCTCTATTAGCCTGAAGGAAACCGCATAGATGCTCAATCGTAGACCTCAGTATCCCGTTAAATCGGCTTGACATCTTTTCGCGAAATCACAAAAGTCGGTAGACGCTAAAAACTAAATCCTTAATGTCATTTTAGTTCATTTCGACTGTTAAAAGGGGTAACTATATTTCCATCGCTATTTAAGTGACCCCGCTAAACCTTGCTGTATCTAGTCGAATAACCTCCGTCTTAACCTTAATCTCGAAATTGGCCCTGCGGCGTATACCGCCAGCGCGAGAAATACGCCGGCGTCGTCGCTTCGCGACCATTGCTCGTGCAGTAAACGCCCAGAATAACACCTATACATCACATCGGGTTAGCATCACACTTCAACCCGCGAACATATACGAAACTATAGGTAGTTAGGAAACCTCACCAGTAAACCCCCAACTAACAGGGGCATTCGAGACCTCGAGAAGCGCCTTCATCTGCGACATGGCATCCGCGGGCCCAGCAGAGAAGACGTAGTGCGTAGCATTGCTCGCCTTGATCTCCAGACGCAGCTTCTTGTCCCGCCAAGCAGCGGGCACGGGGACCACGATGTCTTTGGGGACAGCGACGTATGACATGCCGCGGAACCGGAACTGCGGGATCAACTCCGTCCCTCCATGAGCAGAAGAATCCCCAGGGAAGAGGCCAGTACTACTAGCGGTCGGCAACATGACGACGCCGAAGTCGAGGTGGTGGTTCTGCGTCAGGAAAGCCGAGACGCCGGCCTCGGCGTCCGATTCCTTGGGCGAGAAATCCACGTCAACGCTGAATGTGAACAGCGTGTCTTGCTGACGTCGCCCGACGAATGTCTGGCCTTCCGGGCCCGCGTAGTTCCCGTTTAGCGCTGTCAGGTTGAGCTTGGACGGGCTCAGGCAGAGCGTGTTTGGGTTTTCTGGCGGCGACACTACGTATGATCCTGGTATTGGGTAGCGCCAGTATGTGAAGTGCGCCGGCAGTTTGCTCCCGGGGTTAAAGTCGATTATATCACCTGTGGTGATAAAGGGGCTGGGACTATGTGTTAGTCTTATCTAAAAAATGGCACGATGACCAGAACAAAGTTGAAACTTCGCAGACAGAATCGAAGGCAGAGGAGATTTAAAACTACGATGACTTACCCTGCACCGGGAATTTTCGTGTTTGCCTCAGGCATGGCCCATCCGCTCATCTCCCCCTTGACGGGAGACCAAATTGGGAATTTGCCCTTTTCCCATGATACTGGTGTCATAACCGTCTCACGAACCATAGGGAAGTTGAGGTATTCGGGTCCCGAACGAGTAGATAGCGCGACACCCCACCTATTACCCTCATTAACCTTGCGTATTTGCCTAGACAGTGTCGGCCATCCTACCAATTATTCGACGAATCTTGAAACAAGTCTGCGTGTCCAATAGTTTGGACTAGGGAGTATGTCAGGGCACTAGCTCAGACGCTCGAACTTAGGCGAAAATACTTACAATACTCAGTTGTGTTCGCGTTCGTTAGCACGGGGTTCGCCGAGTTGGATTCGTATGGCCCGTAGAGACTCTTAGACCTAGCCATCGTAACCATGTGGTCGAGGCCTGTGCCACCTTCATTGCGAACGACATCAGTCATGGACGCGGCTAGGAACAAGCGAACTTAATCTCAGCCTCCTTACCTTCTGCAGCGAGCAAGTAATACCAACCATCTTTTCGATAGATGTGCGGTCCTTCAGGGGCCTGAATTCACCGTTAGACTAGGAAGCAGCGAGATATTAACATAAGAGCACTCACAGAGCCGCCAGTGCCATTCCATATTGTCTTCCACTCTCCCAACTTCCCGGTGTCGAGGTCCGCTTCTGCAAGCATGATACCCGGACTTGTAGATAATTAGCTTCGTTTTACTGCATATTTCGAGGCCAGTATCCGAGATGACTTACGCGACTCTCCAGGCATGCCCCCCTACGATGTATGTCTTACCTTCGACATCCCAGACAGGCGAGGTGTCATAACCTTGAAAGTCGAAATGCACCGCCTTCGACCACGCCTGGGGATCGTACGGATTCTTGGACTTGAAGATCACCTAATCCATCATTTAGTAACGGGGTGCCGCCCATCGACGAGAAAAGCGCATAGCTGACATTATCCCATCGCGACGCATCAAATTCGTTCCTGTCATCATCCACAAGTGTCGTGACGAGCCAGAAAGTCTCAGTCTTCTCATTGTATCGGAGCGTTGGAGCCCATATGCCACTATTTCATTAAAAGGGGGGCCAACATTAGCGCCGTCGCACATCACTTCCGTATCCAAGTCCTACCTCGTCGATCGATTGGTCTCAGCAAGACGTGGCAGCTGTTCCTTCCGATTAAGCACGTGGCCTTGATCATGCAATTGTGTAAGCACATTTGATTTATGTCTGATAATGTTGTTTACTGTGACATGGTGGTGCTAACCTATGAGTTTCCAGTTCTGCAAGTCCTTGGTGGCGTGAAGGGGAATTCCGGGGAATGCATTGAAACTAGACGACGCGCAGAAGAACGTGTCATCCCATTCGGGAACGAAGATACAACTAGGGTCGGGATGGAATCCAGGCAATATGGGATTGGTATAGGTCGAATTTGGCGTGGCCAACACTGCCGGCAGCAAAGCCGTAAACAGCCACGCCAACTGATGAGTTACTGCATGCATGCCGATCGCGTATCTGATATAGAATCGCGAATTCGAGAGCCCTTCACGTCCCATCTAGAGATTCATATATACTATTCAAGTAGGGTATCTCGTCATGGGCCTCGCCCCGGACTTCACCCCGCTTCTCCAATTTCGGATTCCGGGTAATATCAAAACTTCGATCCACTCTCCACTCCATCGGGTCCATGGAGCCGAGATCTAGATCTGCTAAATCCATTGTAACGCTGGCTAAGGGGTATGTAGTATGCATTTAAATTGACGGCTCTGTTTAAATTGATCATAGGTGGAACCCTGATTGCACATAGCCTCGGTCATCTCTACTCTATTTCACCGAGTCCCTCACCGAGCCCTTCATCGATTCATCAGATGAGCTGTTAGTCGCTTTGAAGCGTGATTGTGCAATGTGCTCGAGTGACAAGCCTCGGGTCTCCTTCAAGAGGAGGAAAGTGAAGCCTGCAATGATTAGATCGAAGATCCCTGCCAGAAGTTAATACCATAGCTCAGATAAATATATGATGCTATACTGCTCACCCCATACGAGGAATGTCCCCCACCCGAGAGAGGCAATCATGTAAGGAGTAGTGAGTGAGAAGACGAAGTTCCACAGCCATTGTGAAGCCACACCAATCGCAACACCGGGCTCTCGAATACGCGGGGAGAAGATTCTGAATCAGTTAGTTAAAGTTCTGATATGACTACGACTTATAAGACAATAGCACTTACTCTGAGACGTAGGGCCATGGCAAAGGACCCCAGCTGAAGTTATAGGCGATGACGAAGAGATAGATGAGAGCGATTGTAGCAATTGCCGGAGGGCTCACAGTCGCCTGTTGCTCGGCGGGGGCCGGGAAGGACTTGACCACCGCTGCTGTGGTGATCTGGCACGCGCTCATGAACAGGGCGCCTCCTATTAGGACCTGGCGACGAGAAAAACGCTCCGAGAACCAGAGAACGAAGGTTCCGCAGGCCACTACTTTGACAGCGCCGAAAATCGCAGTAACCAGCAGGCTTCGGTCACCCTTTCCGACGATCAGCTTGAAGTATTGCGGACCAAAGTATGCAAAAGCGGTAGCGCCAGTCGCTTGTTGAGCCGTGAAGACGGCGAAAGCGGCGAGTACACGTTTGAAGTTTTCGCCCTGTAGTAGTTCTATAACATGGTTAGGTATAATTCCTAGGGCTCGCTGGAATAGAACATTTACCTTTAAATTGAAATCCCTCGGTAGCCATAGCTTCTGCCTCCACACCGGCCCGGATCTCGTCCATTTCCTTAGTAGTGACCTGGGAGCTGTCGGCACGAATCCACTGCAGACTTTTCCACGCCTCATCATGGCGGCCTTTCTTGGTAAGCCATCGCGCACTCTCCGGTATAGTCAACATACCAAACCCGAGGATACCCGCGGGTAAAAGCTGCAAGCCGATCGGAATCTGCCATTGAGACGAGTGAGTGTTCGGGACGTTCTTGGCGACACCGTAATCAACCCAGTATGAGATGAAAATACCCTACACACAGTCAACATACACATTCGGGGAAATGAGTAATGTGGGCATGGAGCGTACGAAGGTGAAGAACCACTGAAAAAAGGAGCCGACCTGGCCTCTCATCTCCTTCGGCATCATCTCACTGTTGAACATAGGCACAACAACAGTAGCACCACCAAGACCAAGCCCAGCAACGACACGGGCAATGTAGAACGCGGTAAGCGAGTGCGTGTTGATAGTTTGGATAATAGCACCGATAGAGAACACCAAGGAGGATACCATAAGCGCCTTTTTGCGTCCAAATCTGTCCGTCAGAGGCCATGCCAGGAAGCAGGCTACAAAGGCCCCCAGTTGCTGCAGACCGACTGACAATGAGCTCGCTCGCGTCGCGCCGGCATTGGCATAGCCGTAGTCATTTCGAAAAGAGTCAAGTGTCAAAACGCCGCCTATTAGACTGCTATTAGTGATCGGTTCCGGTGTGATCATAGACGACTTGCGATGGGTGACAGACCAACACTGCAATAGGTTAACAAAAGGATGTCTAGACCATCCTTCGAAGTTTGAAAACACTTACATGCCGCTATCATAACCAAAGAGAAACCCGCCAAAACACACCACGGAGCCGAGCCAGTAGGCTCGAACTTTACCTAGAGGGAAGTCTTTCATCTCAACGACGGTGGCTGCTGCTGAACTTTCGTCGTTTTCTTCGCTAGATAGGCGAAGTAAAGGCCGAACCTCCTCCTCCATTTATAGGAGCGAATATCAGCTTCATTTTGGCCCTTGCCAGGGCAGGTCGACTCATTCAACAAGGTTTCTAGGACGTTGCCAACAAGTACCCATTATCACGTCACCGGCAGTTTCTCCAATGAGACGTTGCTTCGACCGATCCCCGAAAGCTGGGGTTTTAGGTCCACGCCAAGAACCTAGTCACCGTCCAATCATCGTCGTTGGCGACCGAGACTGTCAACAAGCTGTCAGCTCACAAGCCTCCGATTGAACGCATGATGGAAATCAAAGTGAATAATTTTTCTTGTCACATCTCTAGTCGAAATCCTTTCAATTGTCTAATCAAGCTATGTATGGGTATTTGGATCGAGGTCTACGTCCAACGCGCTACTTCTCGGGGGTGACCCTGCCTACTCTTCCACGCAAGTGACCGTGGAGGGGACTGAACATGGGTAGGTAGGCATGCAGCTAACTACAGCAACCGGACGATCTACTCACGTGTTTATACTATGTATGCGGAGTTCTCGCGTCCCCCGACGTTCATTGGCCTTCACTCACCAAGCGACTGTTCGGATGGACGCAAGCTACCTAGATATAATGCTACCGGCCTCGAGTGCGACATCGTTACTGTGGAGTCATGAAGCTACGTGGGGACGGTGGTTAACCGGAGGGGTTGTTTCTGAGGTTCTATAGATGCGTTCCTCGCTAATATCTGTGTCTTGGAGGGAAAGTTTCCCCGAAGTCTATCTCTCCTCTTTTCATCATCTTTACCACTAATTGCCATTGCATGTCGTTTGCCACGGAACGTCCAAGCCTGCATAGATTTCAACTCTGTGAACATCTCGCCGAAAAGGTGACTCTTCGACATCGTGAGCCATGGCGTCCGGAAAAAGACCCAACTTCCTCATCTTCCTTGCCGATGACCTGGGGTTTTCTGACATTGGGCCCTTCGGAAGTGAAATCAACACCCCAAATCTTGACAAGTTGGCAAAGGATAGCATCTTGTTTACTGACTTCCATGCCGCGGCAGCATGTTCTCCCTCGCGGGCTATGATCATGACAGGAACCGATCACCACATAGCCGGCCTTGGCAACCTGGTCGAATGGACCAACGTCTCCGGCCAGAATGATCCCAATGGAACCATGTCGACGTCAGTGCAGCGTGGTATGCCCGGCTACGAGGGTTATTTGAACGAGAGGGTGGTCGCTCTCCCTGAATTACTTCGCGATGCAGGCTATCACACATTAATGTCAGGCAAGTGGCACTTGGGTTTAACACCTGAGCGCAGTCCGAAAGTAAGGGGGTTCGAGCGAAGCTTGGCCCACCTGCCGGCCTGCAGCAACCACTACGCGTACGAACCCCAGCTTGAAGGCGTAGACAAAATTCCCGACTTCATGACTATGAGCTTCATTGCGCTGCACAGCGAGGACGGCGAGTACGTTAAGAAGCTCCCGGATGGGTGGTACTCGTCCAATGGATACGGTGACAAGATGTTGCAGTACCTGAGGGACTGGAAGGAAGGCAGGGATGATCGACCGTTCTTCGGCTACCTCCCGTTCACAGCGCCTCACTGGCCACTCCAAGCACCCCAGGAGTACATAAAGAAGTACCGTGGTGTGTACGATGAGGGCCCGGAGGCTCTCCGTCAGAAGAGACTACGGCGTCTCAAGGATCTCGGCATGATAGCTCAAGATGTCGAACCTCATCCGGTAGTGGCCGAAGAGGTGAAAGAATGGAACGAACTAAGCGATGTAGAGCGTGCGAACTCATGTCGGGCGATGGAGTGTTTCGCCGGCATGGTCGAGGCCATTGATGCAAACGTTGGTAAGATCACGAAGTATCTCGAGGAGATCGGCGAGCTCGACAACACCTTTGTCTGCTTCCTTTCCGACAACGGTGCCGAAGGCGCTGCCTATGAAGCCTACCCGATCGTGCAAAGCAACATGTTGCAGCACTTGCAGAAATACTACGACAACAGCATCGACAACCTCGGAAACGGAAACTCGTTTATCTGGTATGGCCCTAGATGGGCACAGGCAGCCACTGCGCCAAGCAGGCTCTACAAGGCGTATACGACCGAAGGTGGCGTGCGCGTTCTATACATGATGAAGCCGCCGGCTGCCTTCAGCGGGCAAATTTCAGGGGGTAGCGTAACACATCAATTCGCGACAGTGATGGACCTCGCACCGACAATCCTGGACATGGCGGGCGTGACACACCCAGCGCCAACGTACCAAGGGCGCGAGATCGTGGCCATGCGCGGCGAATCCATGGTTCCGTACCTTTCAAAACAGGCGGAGACGATTCATGAAAAGGACTTCATCAACGGGTGGGAGACGTGCGGACGAGCGGCCTGCCGCCGCGGCGACTGGAAGATCGTCTTCATCCCGAAGCCGAAGGGTCCTGAGCGCTGGCAGCTATACAACTTGGCGAAAGACCCGGGTGAAGTGCACGACCTGGCGGAGCAAGAGCCGGAGAAGTTGAAGGAGCTCATCAAGCTCTGGGATATCTACGTCCTTGAGACAGGTGTCATCCCGCTGTCACCCGACCTGGGCAATTGGATGGCGGCGATGGAGGAGCAGATGCCCGAGAACGCGTGGATTGAGTACGAGTATTGGAAGGATGGTGCACGAGATGACCCAAAGAAATTCACCAAGGCCATCCCTCGCTTCCAACGACACGTCTCGACGGTATGATGGCACTACTACGGTTTTAAGTCTTGGTGTATGTGTGAGCTCGACTTGCCATTCTAAATCAGAAGAACTCGTAAGTACGATAATAGTTACATTTACTATGAACAATGAAGTGTTTAAATATAAGCCATTTATTCCAGTTACTCACTTATTCCTATGCTGAGTTTACTGAGTTTATTTCCTGTTCACAATGCCCTGAACCCAGCTTTTCCCCGCCCCCCATCCCTCTAGCCCCCCGGTACATTGCCCTTTATGCTGGGTCACATATTCGTACTCTTTTAATTCTCATCAAAAGAAGGCTATTCTTTCTGTCTTTAACTCTTCAACATACCCCACCGTGTTCTTCTTTCGCATGGGCCGTGGCGCAGATTGATGGCTTTCTCTCAGGGGTTCCTTCTCTGGTATTGGCAGTGCTTCATACGTAGGTACGTCTTTCAGCCACTTCATAATAACAGCGATTTCTCTGGCGCTACAGAAGTGGCTGTGAGAAAACACCAAGGTTCCTCTATTGGACATGTCTGTTTTGTGTCAAGTTAAAAGTGATAGAATGGGAATAAAGGGTCATTTGCTGGAGTTGGATGTATGCCTTAGTCCCGGCCGAAAGGAAAGTTAGCATTGAAATCTCACGAGCGAAAGCGCCCTTTTATACTATGATTATTACGACTGCATTGTGCTAACAAAGAAAACTGTTTTCTTGAACAAACCGGTCCGTTTCTCGCATGTTAAATAGAGTCGTTTCGGCCGTGTCTCCGACACCGTTCCTATATATGTCTTCAAGTGCTATCGGAGGTTATTCGCTTATGGGAAAGGAGTCACGGATATTTGCTGATTCATAACAAAGCCTGGTTTTATTCGTTTCACTCCTTAATTCCATTACGCGCATACATCATGGGTCTTTATCAAACACAGCCGCGATCATCGCGATCAACGCCATCGCCAAAATCTAGAGCACAATTTCAATTCAAAAACGGCCGTGGGGAGAAGGAAGGTGAATATCTCGATCGATGGAGTGCTAAAACGGATCCCGATCACTATAGTAGAGTTAAGCTCTACAGAAGGCGCAAGGATGCGGTCGCTCATCGTCAGCGGTTAAAACAAGAAGATCGCGCTTTGAGCACCGTAAGAGCTCACGAAGGTGATAGTGAGGATGTGAGGTCTTTGAGTTCAGCTTACTCGCACAGTGACACTTCGCTTCTATCACCCGCATCTAGTCTCGCATTTTCTGACCTAGGTTCTGCATTTCAAACGGAGCTAGACGAATACGACGACCATATTGAGACGCTTCAGCAGGGCCATTGGCCGGCTCTTCCGAATCCAAGGGCACCAGCATTACGTGTCGAAGGCAGCGACTTTGCCATACAAAAGGCCAAAGCTCTGAAAAGTTGGGGGTTTGCCCAGGGTCTAATGTACGGTGGGAATTCAGCAGCTCTTCGTGATTCAGATCGCGTACATCCAATCGCGAGCTACGAGATAGGGGTCATCTTCAGTGCACCCCACCACACCGCTAGCACAGATGACACGAGATGGGTATCTATAACCGATCCGTACAACACAGCAACGCCGTTCGGGATCGTGCACAGTAAGTATAGGAAGATGATCATTATTAAAGTGTTTGGCGAGCATTGCATCTGTGTTCCTATTTACTCGCATAATGGCCGGGGACTCGAAGGTAAGGAATTCATCACCGAATATGTAAGTATTCGCGATGCCCACGATAGGCATCCTCAGCCACCCGAGGGCCTCCACCTTAGGTTACTAGCGGTCGGCAACCGTGATTTTCGCGGGAGAATCGTAGCGGGGAAATCGAGCGTCAAGCTCACCGAGTTCTGCTCGCATAGGTACGACGCCCCGGCTACGATTGAGGGTAAAATTGAAGATGAGGGCTCAAAAATGCGGTTACTCGATCTAGTAAAGGTGTTAGGTAGCTAGAGGAGATATGGTGTCTTGCGTGTTTGTTTACAGTATGTTTATAATATTATTACCATTATTCTCCACAACCACTTGCCATAACATATCAACGTTATACTGACGCCTGGTAGTGTAATTGGCTTTGATATTTGTCATAATATTAGAATGCGACGCATAAATAACATTTGCTTCAGGCTGCAACTGTACGCTACTAATGATAATACTAACTAAGTACCTATGTCTTACGTACACGCAGACGGTAGTCAATAATAAGCCAGCCTCTAAGCAGCTATAGTGTTACCTGTAGCCACTGCCCTTTACCACTTTAGGGGGCGTGTTGCAGCTGTGGAACCCGCTAAGGGATGTTAACCCAATAGAGTTGGTTTTCCATCTCCTGCACACCAAAGTCTCGCTTGATATAGTAATCGGAGAACCGAGAATGATAACCAGCCTACTCATAACATGGTGAGGCACTTTGGCGGAGTGGTTAACGCGCGGGCCTGCTAAGCCCGTCTCCTCGGAGTCCAGGGTTGTAAGTATTCTAACAATTCTACACACGGGATAGGTTCATTAACAACTGTCTAGCGAATCCCTGAGGTGTCGATTTTTTTCCTTTCTTTTTTTTGTTAGGAATAAAGTATAATGAATACTTGTTATGCAAACAGCTTAGACCAATTAAACTAGTGATCTCCATTGTATACAAGATACCTTCTTTGTTTTACATTTTAAGCCTAGGAAACTTTAATGGCATTAAGCATTAATAAAAACTATAAACCTTTATTATAAAGGCGTTTATTTTAAGGTTATATATTTATAGCTAACAACTTAATTAAACACCTCGCTTTTAATATTTTTAAATAATGCTTTATTATTTCACGCCTTTTTATATTTAATATTATTAAAGATTATTATATATATTATAAAACTAAGTAAATTTAAGTGCTAATATAATAAATATATTAATTATTTTAATTATTAATAATAATAAAGTAAAAAAATAAAAAGCACGTTTTATTTAATTAATTATATATATATTTTATAATATATAATATAAGCTTTTTTATTATATTTTTATAATATTAAATAATATAAAAAAAAATAGTTATTTAAAATTAAATTACTTTTTTATTATCTTTTATTTAAAACTTATAACTAATATCCTTTTTAAACCTATTTTATAGTAAATTCTTTTTTTTTAAGCTTTAGTTTTATATAAGACCTATTATTAAGACTATGTTGTACTTGACCTAGTGAGACTTCCTAGTCGTGACACTTAATTAAGCAAATTCACAACTCCACAAAGTGGGACACACTATGTAGTCCAAAGACTCACATCCACATATAACACGGCTCGATCTTCATCTAGCGGGGATAGCTCAGTTGGGAGAGCGTCAGACTGAAGTGATAACTTCATTCTCCATTAATCTGAAGGTCGTGCGTTCGATCCGCACTCACCGCATTGTGTTTCTTTTTTTCTTATTCTGGTCTGTTTAGCGTAACAGTCAGTCTCTATGTGTAGCAATCTATATGACAGAGGTCCGAAACTTTTGACACGATAGCAGGTTCCAAGCCAGATTTAAAGTTTTGGCGTGTTGTAGATATAATAGAGAGGGAGGGAGGTAGGTAGTAGGCCGTGGGTTGGTCGGTCTCTACTGTTGTGCAGAAAGAGACATACGCCACTCTTATTTCCGTCATGCAGTCAGAGATGCTACGCCGATGTGCCATCTTAACGGCCCTGATTGGATCCTCCAAAAGACCTTTTGGTTTTAACAACCATCTGCTCAGTTTGCTTGAGTGTCAGGTTAGCTACCAAGGGAGACATGCGTGATGACAGTATCGTTGTCATTGAAATGCTGCACCAATGTGCCATCTTAACGACCCGATTGGATCCTCCAAAAGACCTTTTGGTTTTAGCAACCATCTGCTTGGTTTGCTTGAGTGTCGGGTTGGTTATCAAGGGAGACCAGACGTGCGTGATGACAGTAGGTAGGCATCGTTGTCATTGAACCCCTGAATTAGGTACTCTGTACTGCAGATATGGAGCAAAAGTGCTATTCTTTCGCAAATAGTTCTAACTCCTTCCTTCGGTGGCCAACTTTTGATTATATACAAGCTACCTTTTTGTCTCACAAGTGCAGCATCGTGGTAAGGGGTATCAATGCCTGTGTTCCTACTTGACGTTTTGAGATGACACGTCCTTGACTGTCCGGGAATATTTTCGCACATATGAAGCAAACTACATGGGTTGTCACCGTATCGTGGCAGTGAAATTGGCGTGTACATAGCGGACCAGTGGCGAGAGGGGTATCAGTCAAGTCTATCGTTGCGGGTATATGTCCGCTCTATAACGCACTCAACTTCAATAGGGGGTTTA
The DNA here is from genome assembly GCA_902806585.1 of Xylaria hypoxylon. NCBI lineage: Eukaryota > Fungi > Ascomycota > Sordariomycetes > Xylariales > Xylariaceae > Xylaria > Xylaria hypoxylon. The sequence continues at coordinate 286,261 of CADCXB010000058.1, forward strand.
CATAAATTACCACGAGCTAGATCAACGACAAGAAGTCTTAGCCAATGAATTTGGAGATAAGATCAGTGATGGGCGTGGTGGTACGTGGGCGTTATTGGTGTCCTTAGGGGCTCATCAGTGCCTTCATTGGTACAGAGGACACCAGGAGCTGCTGCCAGGGGACTGGAAAGATACTACCTACTTCCATCGGTTGCAACCATCGGTCTAGAATCACTTGGCAGAAGGATAGGTGCTACTGGCCCAGTATGGCCGCAAGGTCCTCTAACAAAGTAGACTTACACACTTACACGTCTCGGAGGTGAGGGTAGCTCTACCCTAGCCGCTTTCCCCGGGCTGGGATGAATCATATGGCAAACAAGCAGCGGCAAGGCTCTTGAAGCATTAGCACATCCGCCATGGGAGGCTAGCAGCTACTTATGATATATCATAACACACCATAGTAGTAAGTAAGGGTTGTTCTTGTAAGATCAAGCACTTCCGAAAGGGAGATCATTGAGGCCGAGCCCGAGTTATGAGGATGGACAGAACAAACAATAGCAGATACTGAAATATAAATACTTGATACTCTCGAGTGTTGTGAATTTTGATCTCACAGTATTTTGAACTCAGCTCCAATTTAATAGGAGATTGCAATTATCTTAGGCATTTCGTACGTGCATCGAAAGTTAACTGTCCACTATGGCTTCCTCTCACGTCCATGGTCAAAACTCAGGCCAGCAGGTCGAACGCCCACGCGAGATGCTCCCAGAGGGTCCGGAGCATAACCGACCGCCTATTATTCTACGCCAACCCTCTACACAGCATGTGGCCGGACCTCTGACTATCGAAAATAGCCAATATATATATTTTGGCCCATGTGTGGTTATTAATAATTCACATGAACACCCTATTGTGAACGAATCCCGCCCTGCCGTCAACGCCCCCCCAGCAGCTAGGGAAATGGATCCGAGGTACCAATGCTACATCTATCATTAACTAGACAAGGCTAACTAGCAACTGACAAGAATCCCACGTATCAACGATAATCGATGGTACTGCAAAGACTGTCCCTGCTCCTACACCAGACAAGACAACCTTCGGCGGCACGAACGGTCCAAGCACCCCGCCGCGTAAGGACTTCATAGAGCCCGGGTGTTGATGGAGTTGTGCGATGCGTATAGAGGGCGAAGATATGGACACATACACGCGTGGACACGGGTCGTTATTTTACGAATGAACAATTTCATTACTTTCTATTGGTCAATCACAACTTTGGTATGCCCTGTGAGCTTCCGTTACGGGGGCGTACAGATAAGCATATTTCTAGTTTGGGAGGATGGAGGTTGCAGTCCTTCCAGTTTTTGGTTTCTTTAGACTTTCAATCAATAGAATCTAGTGTGTTTCCTCAATCTACAAACAATCTAATTACGACGGATCCAAGCTCGGGTGAAATCGTGACAAGCATACACTGGAAAGCTGGCTGTGAACCCTATTGATCTAACTAGCATACAAATGAGACGGAGAGGCATCTTACTACTTGGTGAAATAGAGAACTCCTACTCAAGAAACAATTGGTGGCAGGGCGATAAGGGTGAAAGACGAATTAATGAGAAAGGCCATATAGTCTAATATTAACTCAAATGTTTCTCAGCCCCATGCAATGTAGAATAATTTTACTATGAAACAAAATACAGCCAAGCGACCGGGGGCTAACGATCTCGAAAGAAGGATAATCACTGAACCACCCCAGGGGCAGGTGGACGTGTTAAAATAGGGATCACAATACAGGAATTAAACGTTATACAATGCCTAAAAATTCAAGTTCAAACCACTAGTAGATAAAAGCCGCTTGTTTGTAACCTCCCGCGTCCCTCTGAGAGAAATACCAAGTATCAGTGTACGCGGGTTAATAATCGTGCCGTGCGGCTCACGAGATCGAAGCTTCTAAGTTGCTATTTCCGCGATCGTGCTAGGTTGTGGGATGAAGAGTTCGGGTCGGTGCGGTATGTGGAAGATGCTATTAGTGCTTTGCTTCGATGTTAGCCGTGATTTTCTACGGGGAGTCCTTCGACCAGCCTCCTAGTCTCTTTCTTGCCAAATAGCCCTTTGCAGCCCCATCAAGTAGAAACAAGCGTCAAAGGGTATATGAGTATTAGAAAGGATGAGGCAAGTTCCTCTTCGCGAAGGTTATGTGCTTTCGGCTTTTCGACGAGCCACGACGGGCCAAGGTTCGCGTTATGGGGGATTCGTAGGTCGGTCGAAGGCCTATCAAACATTGGTAGGGTGCGGTCGCTAACAGGACAGGCTCGAGGCTCCGCCATAGGGAAGGAAAATAAGTTAATCACGATGACAGTTTGGCAATAGACCAGCCAAAAACGAAGAGATGCACGTACGTAGAGATAGGGAATTTTCTCGCGTTAGACTTGGTTAGCCGTTGCCTTTGTAATATATTAAAAGTTGTTTAAGAGTACGATAAGCTACAATTTACATAGAGCAGCCTGTTCTCCGACCTAAATGTTGGTAAGTGGTGCCGGTAGGTACATGAGGTACGGCGTATGCAAATACCCACGACTACCGAAGCTACCTAGGTAGGTATCTACCGCATTCCTGTTACCTAAGCAGCATAAAAATTTCCCTCTGTATATATTGGCCAAGGTATCATATTGCCCGTAATTGTGCTAGGGAACTTTTCAACTTCGTAGGTGGTCATGAGCTAGGACATTCGGATTTGCGAAGAGGGCCACTCACTGGAGAGCACTAGAGATGAGTATACAGGTAAGGCTAGTTATCACCTTGCGAGGACAGGCCGATAGCCCCTGCGTCACCGACGCTGTCAAAAGTACATATCAGCTATATGGAAACGTTTAACTCCAAATTAGTGGCTTCATAACATGATATATGTACCACAAAGAAGACACACCCCCTCTCTTTCGGGACAATTAAACCCAGAGGTCTTTACTTTGATGATTCAATACTAAGAATTATCTTCCAAGAGCCGGTGTATTAGATTTGGGCGAGTGCCAAAAACGCCAAAAGGTACCCACGCGTCTCTCATCTCACCGCACTTCATAGGTCTGAGGATCCTCTGAGCATATTGTACCTATTTGCGAGCCAGAAAACTATGACCCATTTTGAAATTGGATGGTCTAGATGTCGGCAAGGCACAGGCAGTTGATTGGAGTGGAATGTGTGATCTTTCTGCACAGCACCAATAGGAGTTTACCTCATTTTTCCGATGCTACCCAATTTCTACCCGGAATTGGGGGCCTGAAATCTTGTATACCTTATGCTATGCATCGCAGCTCTTCGTCGGATGGTACTGTGGCGTCCGGAAGTGTTTGCCGATGACCTTTTCTGAAACATCATGCTAGGACACACACCAAGTCACGGGGCTTCTTCGAGCAAATTCGACTCACCCTGCACGGATGATCCTGCCGGTGGCACGCACTTATCTCTGCGTTCTAGCCTTCTTATCCCTTGTTGAAATGTGTACTTTATCCTAGCCCCAGGTCATTACGACCTTCGATGTAACCTGCCCGAGTGCGGAATGAGGCTTTCACATGGACCGCGGCTTTCCCAATCGTCGTGATGACGCCTTACGGGAAAGCACCAAACAAGAGTTAATTCATTAGTCTGCCCCGACCATACAGTGTATTTGGAGAGACAAACATGATATCTCTGCTTGTTACACTTCCTCTCTCTTCGCTTATCGATGATGACTTGGATTATAGGACCTACAGCCTTGACTCGGAGATGCAAGGTCGGCTTATCTTCGTCCATTGATAGACGAGAATGGAACACAACAGAATTCCTCGCAACTACACCTAGGTAGCTCATGTGGCAATAACCTTTCTTCTCCCTACGCCTATCACGTTGCTTTCCGCCACTCGCATTGGTTCTCTCCCCTTTTTTGTCTGCGTTCTTCCGTTACCCCCTCTTGTTACCCGCTCTTGTTACCCAAGGAGGTGACATAACTCACACCTACTTATGTAATTCGGCTTCTTTGACAGGCATATTCTTTAGCTGAATATGCCACAACTTGCCAAGACTATCACTAGATTCTGTTTCTATCCTCATTCAGCTTTATTACAACACGGAAGGGGATATCAATGACCCACGATGGTGCCCCTCCTTATCCATCTTTTGGAACCATTCCTTTTTCCTATATAAACTAGTGAGAGCTGAGCCTGCGACTAATGCTGGTACTGGCATTATTCTCCGGGATACGTTTAAGTAAGCTATCGAATTGACCCGCTGTGTCGGCATGAGCTCTTGAGGAAGTCAAACACTTTGCTTCACTAAGTGAACAGCATCCACACCGAGACCAGGACCTTCGAGCAAGCCCCGGGGTAGTGTCGCATCATACTTACGCAACATGTCAGGAACCTTAAATACCGAGGAGCAACAGCGTCGGCAGCTATTTGAAGATCTGATTGAGCGAGCAAGGAGATCACATACGGCACGAAGCGGGCCCAACACCTTGCAGCCATACAATGAGAACCCCCCCGACCGGATCATTGAGGCTGACGACATCCTCTTCGTCGACCTCGGGCCCGTCTTCGAAGCCTGGGAGGCTGACTTTGGGCGCACGTACGTCCTCGGCGACGACCCGCTGAAGAAGAAGCTGCGCGATACTCTCGAGCCCGTGTGGAGGGACGTCAAGTCGCAGTTCGAGAAGAGCCCGGATATGACGGGGGATGAGCTCTACGCCATCGCACGGCGCACCGCAGAGCTTGAAGGATGGGAGTTCGGCGGAGCGATAGCGGGCCATTTAGTCGGTTTATTCCCGCATGAACGGATCCCCAATGACAAGAAGTCCTTGTACATCACAGAGGGAAATCAAGAGCGCATGCAATCCCTGGGCAAGGACGGCCGACAGCGACATTGGATTTTAGAGATTCATCTCGTTGACCGTGAGAAGCAGATTGGCGGTTTTTTCGAGCAGCTACTCACGGTTGGTTGACACACTGGGCGATTAAATATTGCAATGTCATCGTAGAAGCACCAGCTTAAACGCACAAAATGGGATATAGACAATGGTCACGACGTGGAGAAATATGATGCTTTTGATGACCAAAAACAGACTTTGTTGTCTTGTTTACAGAGACCTAGACAGGGTTGGTGTAAGATGCAATTAATGACAGTTTCAATGCATAGTAGCTTAGTAGCTTATGAGTTTGGCCTGAAGGCAGTAGCTCATAGTCCATACTGTTGCGATCGTTCAGTCTATTGCCATATGGTTACCCATTTACCTCAATGTGGTTTCATCTTCGCTGTTTCACTTAGACAGACTCTTGTTGTTTGCCTCATTTGCCTCGTTTGCCGTACTATGGAAGCATTGATGGCGACAATCGTAAAATGTTTAACATATGTAAAAACGGGTGTGATCCTAAGTGGCAAAGCAGCGACCTCTCTGTGATCCCAATCCTGACTTTTCATTTCGAATGAACCTATGCGAAAGTGGATAGTCCCTGTAATTGCTTAGGCAGATAGCAGAGCTGGAATTAGAATGGCTGATATGTTTAGCTGGCTTCCTTGCCTCTGTAGCGAAAACGTCACTCCCGATGAGTAACTTATCCCCACCAATTCACCACGACGGACCGTAGAGATCGGAATTCGACTCTTGACTCCTTGGGTCATTACATGATGATGCCGACAAGTTGTATACCTATCTAGTCTATACGCGGGTTGGGCCGAAAACCAGTCTGACCCATAACTAACCTTAGCTCTATTCTTACCTGTTGCTCACTGGTGGAGTTCAGTAATCAGAAATCATCTCCAAGAAAGGTTGCGACCGAACAGTCTTATTAGGAACATGTGCATAACAGAACCAGGCACCCTAACCGCGCAATGAGCCGATATAGCAATGCCAACTCCATGGAATGCAGAATGCGATTACAAATCCTACATTACTCACGTCTAATGTCGTGATTGCGTCGCAAGGTTAGGTCAACGAGGGGGAGATATAAGTCGCCAGATGCTGCGGGGTTGGTTGCTCAGCAGCCATTAATAATGCAATGAAGGCAAGAAACGCTAAAGTCCGCTAATGGGCTGCTGTAGAAGAACGCTGAGCTTTGCATGATCAACTGTGGTATTCCCGACAGCGACTCAGGATTGTCTATTTAAGTCGGCATAGTTTCCTCGGACAGACTGAGAAACACTACTCATCATCTACCCCTTCATCACATCTTGTTCATATATTACAGCTCACTTACAAAACTACAAGAAAAGCAATCCCGAAACATCATGGCATCCAAGTTCTACGCCGTCATCATCGGAGCTGGAGGAGGCACAGGTAAACACTCACCCCACATCTCCCCGCCATGTTTATAGTGTACCTATTTACATAGTTACTATCTATTATATCTACTTAAGCATGGGTCACGAGGTAAACTAACACATTGGGAATGCAAGGCGGAGCCGTAGCAGCTCGATTCGCAAAGGAGTATCCCGTCGTTCTCCTTGCGCGAACGCCTGCGACTTACGAGAGTAGCGTGAAGGCAATTAACGACGCTGGCGGCAAAGCGATCGGTATCAACGCCGACGCAGGTGACCGGGCCTCCCTAGACGCCACCTTCGAGGCCATCGCCAAGGAACTGCCGGACTACAAGCTGGCCGCTGCCATCTATAACGCTTCGGCGGGTCTGCAGCCACGCCCGTTCGTCGAGGTTGACCCTCAGGCTCTCGAGAGCAGTATCAATGTGAACATGTATGTGCTCTACGTCCGATGGTTCCTGTTCCTTTCTTTTCTTTCCTTTTGGAGGGGAAGAATAGAACAATACTTCAATTATAGTGTTACTTTACCGATTCCCGTACTAATAAGAGAGTAAATAGCCGAGGATTCTTCAACTTCGCCCAGAAGACTCTACCCTTACTCGAGGACGCCGTGAGCACCTCGCCCAACCCCCCCTCGCTCATCGTGACAGGCGCTACGGCCTCAGTAAAGGGGTCTGCAAAATTCGCCACCTTCGCCGCCGGTAAGTGGGCAAAGAGGGCTCTGGCGCAGTCCATTGCTCGCGAGTATGGGCCAAAGGGTGTGCATGTAGCGCACGCCGTCATTGACGGCGTCATCACGGGGCCTAGGACCGAGGCGTACACTGGTGTGAATGGCGGCGCGCCCGACGGCAAGATCAGCGCTGATTCGGTAAGTTTGGATTCTCTGCGCATTGAAAGTGAGATATTGAGTATTTGCTGACGTTTACTCGAAGATTGCTGAGACCTATTGGAGCTTGCATACTCAGCACCGCTCGGGATTCACCTGGGAGGTCGATATCCGCCCCTATGTCGAGAAGTGGTAAACATATCGTTAAGTTGATACATACTTAGTTCTAATTAGTAATGACCACGAGGTCTATTTATCGTGAGCTGGCCAATTGTTGCTCCAGTGTTTTAACAGCAGTTAATGCCACGAGAGACTACGACCTCTGTTAAGGGTGTTTTAGCCCGTAGCGTACGAACGACATTGATCACATTGTGATGTGACCTGAGAGAATATCAACAATGACTAAAATTCTGCGAAATTGCCGTAGGATTTTACTTTTTGATTGAAACTAAGTACTATATTGACATTCGCTCGATCAAATTTACCTATAAGCAGCATACAACTAGTATAATTTTCGCTGTGGAAGTGCGCAGTCTAGCTATATGCTCAAAACAGCGCTAACCGCCCTGGATACGAGCATCTCAGCTCGAAGCTGTATATCAAGTGCCCATAAACATGCCAACGACCAAGACGCACAAAATAATAGAAATTAACATCACCCCTTAAATCTGCAGAGCCGCTGCAAGGGGCAGCTTTCGACTGCTGGACCCAACATAGACCTGATACTCCCCCTTCTGCAGCAGCCAATTCTGGGCGACAACATCCCATGTGCTCAAGTCGCGTCTCGTGAGGTCGAAGTGAACAACTGTCGACTTTCCAGCCTCGAGGACCGGCTTCGCGAACCCGCGCAGCTGTTGCACAAGGCCATTCGGGATACCAACATACAGCTGGGCCACTTCCGCACCCGTCACAGACCCCGTGTTCTCTAATGTCGCGGAGACTCGCACTAGCGTATCCCAAAGATCTTCATGGCCACCTTCAACGATCGGTTTGGAAGGATACGAGGCAAAGTCCGCATCATCGGCGAGCGAGACGACGAGATTCGAATAGTTGAATGTCGTGTAGCTAAGCCCGAAGCCGAACTCGTACCGCGGCGTGATGTTCTTAGCATCGAAAGCTCGGTAGTCGATATAGACGCCCTCATCGAAGTCCGACTGCGGGAACAGCGCGTAGATCCCATCGGGCTGTGTCGCGTTGCGGATAGGCCCGAAGTCTGACTCGTTGCGCGGGACCGAATACGGCAGCTTTCCCGATGGGTTGACGTCGCCATAGAGTATCGAGACCAATGCGCGTCCGGAGTCTTGCCCGGGAAGATGGGCGAAAATAAGAGCTGTGACATTAGGGTGTTCGATGAACTGATCGACGAGCCGGACGCCGGCATTGTGGAATACCACGATGGTGTTGTTGCACTGTGACGCCACATTGGTGATCAGCGCATCGGTGAAATCGTCGTGCAATCCCAGCCTATCCCATCCCTCCGTGGCATAAGCATTGCCGACGACGATGCAAGCGTCGGAGGATTGGTCGACCTGAGGTTTTCCGCTGTAGAAGTCCCACCATAGACTCGTCCCATCTTCATAGGCCCGAAGGCTCAGGGCCTCGAAAGGCGAGCTCAAGTACGCGGGTTGATTCCCTCCAGAGCCACCCCCGGAAATCAGGGTGCCGTTTGGTGCGATCTGCATGTGCGCAGATGCGGCCGACCCGGAACCGTCATGCCATCCCTTTCCTCCGGGCGTGTAGGAGTCGAAGGACTTCGCAGAGTAGCCGAAGAGGGAGACGAGTTTGGGGGATTTGAGGGGCAAAGCGCCGTTGTCGTTCTTGACAAGAACGTGGCCCTCAATGGCGCCCTGGAGGAGCACGTCCTTGTTACTTGGCGACGTTGCAATCACTTTCTGATGCTGTACTGCGAGGTTACCTGGCATACCGATACCGGGAGATGGGAACCCTTCTTCTTGCTTCATCTTGTACCATGTCGCGAGGATCCTACCCGGGTTAGCAAGATTGTTAAAATCGTGTATGTTATTTTACAGTCTCACCTTGTCGCCATATCATCTAGTCGGGATTCAGGAACAGACCCATTGTTAACAGCCGTAGTCAAGTTGCCTGCCCAGAGCGGTGACCCGCTGGGCATCACCATGTCCAGACCTGCCAAAGCCGTCGCGACACCAGCATGGTGCGCACCCCAGTCCGTTACGACAAAGCCCTTTTTAGTTGTTAGCAGAGTCATTATTATTAATTGATGAAGCGTGACTCGCCTGGAACCCGAGTTCTGTTTTCAGTAGGCCGTTTTGTGTCTTGCTGTTGGAGCAGCCGTAGGAGTTATTGACTCGGTTGTACGAGCACATGATATTCCCCGTACCCGCCTTGACTGCGTCCTGGAATGGCCTAAAGGGAAGATTGTCAGCGACGAAGCTCAAGGCCGATTGACAGTTTCATGATACGAACCAAAGATACAACTCGTGCATTGTTTTATCGTCGATATTAGACGATACCGCAGTAACTTGGCCTTCGGGATTTCTGTTCGTCTCTTGTTCATTTGCGATAAAGTGCTAAAGCGATTATCAGCTAGTGAATTCGGAATTAGGAATGAGCGATGAATGCACGCTTACCTTGGTGCTCGTGATGACACCAGTGGACTGAACACCCCGACAGTCTGATATGCTAATGCGCCGCAAAGGTACGGGTCGTTGGAGAAACCTATCAGTCATTAATTTCGATCATTTCAACATGTATGACATACACCCTACCTTCCCAATTGCGTCCGCTCGAAGCAATCCGTCCCAAAGGCCCTACAACCGGACCAAGCAAGACGTTGACCCCTTTAGCCCGGAACTCCCCACCCACTGTAGTTGTTATTAGGGGCATCAATTATCTGAAGGGTTATTTATCTGTTTAGAGATCACTTACTTCCAACTGCTCTCTTATGAGCAAGCTCTCTGTTCCAACTGCGTTCTCTCGTAAGTAGACGTTATCAAACCACACTGACAAGAACTGAACTAACCTCGCGCCGACAGATAGACCGGCTGGCCAGCTCGAAACGAAGTTCGTCGTTCTCGGCCCGTTGCCGGCATCGCTCAGACAGAGACCCGTGAAGTTGACTCGTGGTATAGGAGCGATGGAGCCTGAACAAGCGCTATCCACGGAGATGCCCCCCGTGAGATTGATCTAGGACCCATTATTCGTATTAGTTGGATCAAGGCAGCCTCTGTCCGTTCCATTCACATACCTTTTCTTCGCGACTTAATTGCGATACCATAGACTTGGCTTGTGAGTAGGCGTCTGCCCAGTCACCTGTGCCCGTGCCTTGTGCTGTCTTGTTGTTAGTAGTAGCTCGAGTTTATCTTACAGGGTATACCGTAGGATTGGAACACGAACGCGAGGGATAGACGGGAGGTGATTGGCCATAGAAGACAGTGTCATCTGTGATTACATCCTGCCCAAGTCCCAGTGTAACGAGGGACGCGATTAAGTAGAGCGCGGAGGATAGCATGTCGAGGAAAAGCGCCGAGTCTCGTGCAGACTCTTTTCTTCGAAGGGTTCAAATTCGACCCCACGACCAACATTGATGAGCATCCCAGCACTGGAAACAGGTTCCATGGAAACTACCTAGATATATAGCTAGAAACATGATATGCAACTGCCTCGTATTCGCGCGGGACCTGCTTGGCGAAATATTTTAGTCGGCCATATGGGTAAGGACACCCGTTACTACCTGGGTGAAGAACATGATGCAACGATGCCGGTGGCAGTCAAGATTGGAGTAAGGTGGAGAATACGTAGCATTAAGTATAGGAAGAAGTAACGGATTGTCTCGTCGGCAGCCGCATCACCGAGAAAGGTTAATAAACATGTTGCGCGGAATCTATACACAGACCCTTGCTCCCGCGTGGGAACCTCCTTAGGCTGATTATCACATTAAGAATACATCTTAGGTTACTCATATAATGTATCCAGTCTCTGTTATATGCCATGTGATTGCTATTACGCCGTTGACCGGTTGCTCATTCATGTCGTGTAGACCGCAGTAGCATCATGTTTGGTCCATTTGACGACTACAGGGAGCTTCTCCAACCAGCCGTTGGTCGCGCGCGGCGCAACCAATCGCGGAATCAAGCGTATAGCGATCTGCCCTATGTTGAATGGCGATGTTGCGGGGATAAGGTTACAATGCCTTCGGTAAACATGCATACTACTAAATAGTAGGACCGTGCCTTGGTGCCGTTCTCAAGGTCGCATGCGTTATGGAGAGAAACGTACGCTGCGGGGAAGATCGTCGATCACTCATCCCATTGACAACATGAAGTGGAACACATAGATCCACGGACCGCGATCAGGCATACTAGTTCTTTTAAAGAACAAGGAATTCGCTACCTCGGTAAGTATGTATTGCCGCGGGTGGTCCCGAGCGCCTTTGGTCAACTGCGAAGCGGACATTAAGTCGACTAAGAACATTTTGCTATGAATATCATGCCGTAGATGCTGTGGTCAGGTCACTGGCCGGGCCTTTTACACCAACCCGCGCATTCTCATATTGAACAGAACGAGAGCGAAGATAATGCGGCAAACTATTCCTCCCAATTCACCATCATTTGTGGGTTTGACTCGTGATTCAGTTTCGGAGCCCAAGAGCGGTAAGCTCGAGGTGGGAGAGTTAGATGTAGTTGGCCGTGATATTGGCGTCGCCAGTGTTGGTACCGGTGTTGGTATCGCTGTCGTCGCAGATGTCTGTGATGCCGTCCATTCTGTTGTCTCACTGGCGGTATCGTCTGTGGCCGGTGGCGCCGTGATATCCATCATGAGCTTGTATTGAGAGGCCACATTAGCCGGAAAGAGTTCTAGGTCGCTTAGTTCCCATTGCACCGTCACCTGGTCGTGTTCAATCCAGAGCCCCGGTGTCAGTGTGGTATACACGTCGGCAGTGGACACGTCCGGATCGAGAAGAAAAGCCATGGGACTCGTGATGGATGAGGTGCACAGGTACTCGGGGTCGATAGACATGGGAGTGAAGCCTCTGGTATCATCAATTCCGGACTCTTCAGTGTTGGAGCATAGTGTAAGTACCTTTGGCAGCATGCTGCTGTCCAGACCGTCATACCATCGTGGATGTCGAAGGTATGCTTGACGATCTGCATATAAACCGGGCACACACCTGGACTAAAGGTCGGGTAGGGGGTCGTGTATTGCGTCGGTATACATTCGGTAAAGGACGGATCTATCCACCCGCTGCTAGGCGGAATGATGCTTGTTGCAGGTGCATGATCGTCAATGAAAACGACAAATCGATCAGAGCACCATGAAGCAGGTGTAAAAAGTGTAGTTAGAGCTGCCATGGTGATGCTATCGTCTCTATAGCCTGTCAAGTCAGGCTGGTGGAACGTAGATACTCGACCAAGTTCACACAATGCTTATCTTTCCGCTCCATATCATGTCCACAGTCGCGCAAGACACGATTCGAGAAGTGGGATATACCTTCTGCCTCTTTCCCAGATCGCATATGCTGGGCCATGGCCATGGCCACTCCATCTCCAGTCAAGCTGTACGTAACCTCTCCATAGTCATCAGTCGCGACAACCATAACAAGTATGTACCCAGTATTATGTGACAGCCATTTTTCACGCCCCCAAATTATCAAGAATTCAGCAGGAGCAGGGACTAGAATTGTCCCGTTGAAAACACCGAGTCTAGCTTGATAGAATTTATCGAGCTCTCCTGCTCAATTGCCGTGCAGTTGAGCTGAATGGCGATGCTTCTAGTCGTAGCAATGGCACTTCTTTCCCCGTTATTAAGGAAGTTGAGGGACTCACTAAACTAGAATGAATAGCGAAGAGAAGAATAAGAAGCCTGGTGCTTCCCCATCTTGTTTCGTTCCCACTCTGACCGAAAATGAAAACGTTGCTACCTGCGTGGAACTGGATTAACTAACATGCACTGTGATTCCACAGGACATGACCAAAAGGGCCACCGGCTACTATGAACCCGTATGAAAATCATTGATGCCCTAGCGTGAAGGATATCGCGATGCTCCGCCGCTTCATCCTATGTAGATACCGTCCTGTTGCCGCGTTGTAAGGGTGCGCAATTAATCATCGACGCGCCTCCAATGGCATCGCCTCTGCCCCCAATCAATCAATGCTACAGCTCCGTGGGCGATATCAGCTGGGCTTCGATAACGCTTGTACGTTTGATTGGAAATTGAAGATAGTGCCGCATTGAGAACCGTGGATTAAATCATTAAACAGAGGCGTATCTAGGTCGCACGTCCATCACTCGCATTTGTTCGCGGGCAAGAGAAATGAAACTTGCATCTGTTGCAGGACATAACCTCCATAATTTGACGATTTGTGTCAACTTGTCAAGGATATATATCATGCTACCTACCGCCTATTATTGCAACGCGCTCAGTCGCAATATAGAGAAATCGAAGATTTTGGTTGCATGGCGTAATACTAGTAAAGAATGAGAAAATTGCGCATGGAGTAGATAATTAGTAGGTAGAGCTATTACCAGAATGAATACTGATGCAGCATCCGCCTTTAGTCTTGCCCGACCTTAGATATATATCATCGAGAGTTCGAGACTCGATTAAGCGCCTCAGCATTCCATGGTGATTGATCATTTTGCATATTTAATGATCTGGCTCTAGGTACCTCCTAGTAGGTACCTAATAAGACGATATTGTTTTTAGCAATATGTAAAATCCGGTGTATTTATCTATGCAATCTTCTCCTCTGCCCCGCCTTAAGGATACCTAACTAACCTCATAAGTATATACCTATTAGGTACCTCTTCCTAAGGTACAGTACAGGTCCAGGCTGTGGTGAATGCTTTACAAATCTCTCCAAGTCTATACCTGAAAATGGCACCCATCTACAAGGTCGCATTAGTTCAGCTTCACCCCAAGGTGAGTGCTCACCAGTCTTTATAGGGTTTGAAGATTCGCATATATGTATAAGCAGACGATGGTCAAGGTGCTCTCGGTCTTCATATCCCGCTATCAATTCAATGACCGGCTGTCCACAGCTTACTTATCTCCTTGAACCATCGATTCGTAATCTCTATCCAGTACACCATACCTGCTTACGCTTAATCTAGCCGTTATCGCCGGCTCAGAACTATGAGAAAGCCGCATCCTTTATACGAGACGCGGCTGCTAAAGGTTGCCACCTAGCCGTGTTGCCCGAATACCATCTCACCTCATGGGTCCCGGACGAACCGGGGTTTAAAGATTCGTGCGCAGATTCTGTCATATACCTGAACAGATACCAGACTTTAGCAAGAGAACTAGGCGTCTGCATCGTCCCGGGAACCATCATCGAGTCGGATGGCGACTCGCTACAGAATATTGCCTACTTCATCTCATCGAACGGTGAGATTGCCGGCCGATACCAAAAAAAGAACTTATGGCATCCAGAGCGCCGTCATCTCGTTTCATCGGCTCATGAGCCCCATACGGCTTTTGATACGCCTCTCGGGCGTGTTGGCCTGCTTATCTGCTGGGACTTGGCCTTTCCAGAGGCTTTCAGGGAACTCATTGCGGATGGCGCCCAGATTATCTGCCTGCCGACGTTCTGGAGTATGCATGATGTTTCAGATGAGGGCTATGCCCTGAACCCAGATGGCGAGGCTTTGTTTCTAAATAATACAGTTGTCACTCGCGCGTTCGAGAACACATGCGCTGTTGTACTCGTCAACGCCGGTGGTCCACCTGAGAAAGGTGAGAAAACAAGCTTCGCAGGGCTGAGCCAAGTTGGCGTCCCGCATCTTGGTGCACTGGGGCGGTTAGGCCGTACCGAGGGTATGTCAATCGTCGACCTGGATATGAACGTACTGAGAGTTGCGGAGGAGAACTACAAAGTACGGGAGGATAGTAAGTGCTCCCCAAGACAGATTGCTTCATTATTTTCCGACTAAGTTTCCAAATTCGTATAGTTGATACGTCTTTATCTTCAATCGGGGCCGGTCTTGTGTCGAATAATTACTAATCAGATATTGTGTAGTGCGAACCGAGGGATGGCACTACGCTTATACACGTATCCGTGACCAAGGAAAATTATAGGCACAGTAAGAATCCCGTGCGAGGCCTCTGTATCCGTCGTAAAAGCTTAGCTGCTGCTTAATATAAGGTCAACGAAATCTCATTTCTTAAGCGCATCGTCTTGCCCTCAAGTTATACTTAAATCTATCTTAATGCGCTTTTACCCTTGATCGGACTATTTATTCACGGTGCGCGATTGAACAAACTTCTATAATTTACCATATACTCCATCCATCCTTTCTATAGCTGTTATTATGTAATGCTAGCTAGCACCTGTGCTAATAGTGGGAACTATTGCTAGTGATCCTCTTAATAAAGTAGTACTTTAACAGAGGTAACATTAGTTACTTACTTGTATCAACTTATTTACTAGTCCTCATATAATATAGTGCACGCAGCTGCTAAAAAGAAAAGCGCAGCAATTGAATTGCTGTCTCCAAAAATCAAATGCCCCCATCCCGGATTGAACGAGAGACCTTGTCATAATCTTGCAATGCTATATAGTATACAAGTGACACGCGCTACCACTACGCCATAGGGGCAAGCATGTTATTGACACACCACTAGAGAATTGAATCCATACCCTGAAAATGGAATTAGAAGCATAACGTTTAACTCTAAGATGCTGAATTCCTAAGTGAAAATAACCTATTAAGACAACAAAGTTGGGTCTATATTTTTAGATTTAGTTAAAGGGGCTATTTTACAATCCCATTGTGTGCGACTATATGTTATCTAGACCCGAATTGTGTGGGTTTTAATAGTTGTGACTCCGGAATATTACAGAGATATTTTATCCTTGCCTCCCTTAATCTTGGACACTCGCAATTAATTATTTTTCTAGCTCATATGGCCGTATATTATTAGTCTATTCATCACTTATTTACAGATCTAGTTTTAGATCTTTTTCAACCTCAGATATCATCATCTCTATAAAGCAATTGGCCATTAATGGTAACTGGGATTCGTTAGTTGATCCCTGTGCATGTTCTAAAACACATAAATTGACACAAACAATATCGATTGACGCTATCTGCATCTACAGTGTAGTATGGCTCCGTTGTGAGCTGGAGTTCGATGCACTCGTGCCTACACTTCTAGATACTGTTTTATTCATTTCAGGATTGCTTGTATAATGTCAATCCAAAAACTCGTTACCTGTTTCTCAACCCCAACGTTTCTATATTTCTTACGAAGCACGAGAGCGTGCCGCCATGATCTTAAACATCCATGTCATCAACTGTCTTGAGATCTGGTTTCTGTTTTTCTCCCTCATATCTAGCCTCTACTTCGACCGCTGTGTGATTTGAAACGGTCCATACCATTGGCAGGGCAACAACGAGTGACCCGATACAGAGACCCCAGTTCATTCCCAGCTGTGTCAATGCGCTTGTATGAAGCGCATTGATTCTCCATGCCATTGCACCACCAGCAGCTTGAAAAGTCTTGTATGCCCCTACGAGGATGGCGGCCCGCGCGGAACTGTTGGACTCTGTGCCAATAAGCCAGTAAGCGAAGCCCTGCCACAACGCGTCGTAACCGCCATAAAAGATGTACAAGAGAATGGGGCCAGCTGATATGCTGCCCTGCGTGTAGTCAGTGTCCTGGATATGGCCGGCGGCAATACGCTTGTTCTCCCACAGCTGAAAGGTGTATCCACCTCCCCAGATTGCCATGCCAGTAACAATGAGAACAGCCCAGCCGATACGAGCACGCATACTACGGCTGAACCACGGCATATCAACAATGAGGCCAATAATGAGACCGCCGAGCATCTGCGCTATCCAGTACAGCGCACCATTCAGAGAGCGGGTACGAATATTGAAAGTTCGACCATTAACCTCATTCTGCTGGTAGCTGTAGAAGACATTTGCAGAATAAAAAAGCGGTATCATGCAGGCCACGCGCCACTTTGTCACTGTTTTGATGGCCATTATAATGGTGCCCTTGACGCTGCGCTTCTCGGTCTCGACAGCGTTGTGTAGTTGGGCAAGTCGGATGCGCGATGGCGAGCAGATAAAGAAGCCGAGGAAATAGCCGAATACCATGATAACCAAGAGAGAGACGTACGTCGAGTCAGTCACAGTGCCACTCTTTGAGTTGTAGTTCAGGCCGAAGGAGACCAAAGACCCGATGCCACCGCCAAGGTTGAAGATGATCCAGAAAACGGCAATAGCTCTGCCTTTCTGCGACTCGTCTACATACGTGGTAATGATGGCTCCGTGGACAATCCAGATGAAGGACGCACCGATGCCCAAGATAGCACCTGAGGCGATGACAAAGGGACCCTCTGCATGATGGTTGAAGTGAAGTAAGCTGCCGGTATAGAGAGCATACGTCCACCCGCCGATGAGAAAACAGATGCGTGGCCCGACCCAGGAGAAAATTGGGCCTGCGATGAACAGAGCTGTAGCTGCGGTGGTAGAGAGTAGCGCAACAGTGGCGTTAGCAGCAACAGTCGGGTCGACCTGGCCGGATCCTCCAATACCACTAAGAGCATTGTATATCTGTATAGTTTGATATGAGCACTATAATTATGTTGATTTTGCGCCTTGTGTCGGGACTTGTGAATGACTCACTCCAGGGAGACAGAAACAGATCACACTGATCAGCAAAATTTGCGTCCAAGGGTGAGCATAGAAGTGTACCAGCTTGGTCGAGTGTGGCCGGTTGAAGCTATTCTCTCCATGTTGTCGAGTGCTGGGAGGCTGACCGTGGGCCTGAGGCGTCTCTTTCGTTTCCCTGGACATTTTTTAAGGGCTATGACTATCTTGCTGGTATGAGGGTCTGAGTAACTAACTCTAACCCGGCAGAATGGTTCTTGGTGTTGGCGGACAAGCCGCATCCAAATAGTAACGACGGAACCGAGAGCCGGATCCAGTAACCCCAAGCTGCTACGGTCTGATACGTTACATTCGCGAAGGTCGATAGTCCTCCTACAGTATATCACAGTGTCTACGTAACTATACATTCGATATGATTGCACATCATGCGGAGTGAGTAGCATTGCATACAGCCAATCGAAGCAAGAACAGACTCCTTGCGTATACCGTTCTCCACTATCTCCCGCTTCACTCCCACGGTGATAGGCGTTTTCCGGGCTGCGGGGAAGAACTAGGTATGTAACAGACCAGAAGAGAGAAAGGATGCCCGGCAAGGGCGGACTATTCTATAGACCAAATAACAGGACTATATCGCATCGGTGTTGGGCGGCTGAGTGTTTTTGAGGCTCGTATAGATATATCAAGCATTCTGCGCTGCTGGTTAACAAGCTCAGAGCGATTGACTTACTCAACATGACGCGCTCCCTCCTCATAGCTCAATATTATTGTTCACGGGCTCTGAAGAGAGAGTACGGAACCAAACTGAGCAGACCAAGCTATGACGACGCCCATTATTCAACTCGCCGGTTTGCAGACGGAAATCCAAAACCCGAACACGGTAGAAATAGACCAAGTGCCGACTCTTGAGCTATGTCATACTCTCAACAGAGAGGACCGACAGGTGGCGTCGGCGGTTGAGCGCTGCATCTTAGTCATTGCAGGGGTTATCGACACTTTATCTGAGCGCGTATACAATGGCGGTCGCGTCTTCTATATCGGGGCTGGGACCAGCGGTAGGTGAGAAAGGCTAGTTTTAATCCCTCCCCTAAACTCTTATTGGTCCTATGGTCTGAGAGGCCGCTGAAGATAGCTGACCCTCCGGTGATATAGACTAGGTGTTCTCGATGCATCTGAGATCCCCCCTACCTACTCTGCTCCATCTGGTCAGTTTATAGCGCTAATAGCCGGTGGCGATTACGCCCTTCGACATGCCAAAGAGGGTGCTGAAGATGATAGGGATGGGGCCGAAGCCGATTTGCAGACGTTTAACTTAGACCCGAAGGTGGACTCTTTAATAGGAATTGCAGCCTCTGGTCGAACACCGTACGTACTAGGTGGCCTGTCTTATGCGAAGTCATTGGGGGTTACAACTGTTGCACTAGTTAGTGTTTCGCCTTCAGCAGCTGGAGTCGAGGGCAATGCAGACTATCTCATCTCCGCTGTTACGGGACCGGAAGCGGTCACCGGCAGCACAAGGATGAAGGCCGGCACGGCGACAAAGCTGGTACTAAACATGATCAGTACCGGTATAATGATTAAGCTTGGCAAGACATACGGAAATCTGGTGGGTGCGCAGCTGATTTTGCAAGAAGCGATTAATCCTGAGCTGACTTGGCGCAGATGATCGACGTAAAAGCTACCAATATCAAGCTCAAGCACCGAGCAAGGAATATCCTACGGTTCGTTGGCGGCGATGCTTGCACACAGTCCGATCTGGAACTAGATGGCATCCTAGAGCGCTGTCGGGGGAGTGTCAAGCTTGCCGCCGTAACGATTGCCCTAAAGGTGCCGATATTAGAGGCGGAGGACCGCCTACAGCGGAATAAGGGGGTCCTCGCTCGTGCGTTTGAAGAGGCGCGCGAGAAGGAAGCATGGCGAGAATCTCATGATGACGGTTTGGTTCTCTGTGTCGACGCGGGAGGTACTAGCTGCAAAACTGTGATTATGTCAAAAGATGGAGAGATGGGGATTGGCACGGCTGGTCCTTGTAATGTGTACGTGGTTTCTCGGGCTGTGTCTAAAATCACTTCCTTGTCGCTGACATCCATAGAACCAATATCGACATTGGCACTGTTATCTCTACCATTTCCAAGGCAATCCAAGAGGCGGTGGACAACTGCAAAACTACGAAGGGGCGTCGGATGCAAACTATCAAGCTGTCTTCTGCCTGGGTCGGACTGGCTGGCTATGATAGACCATCACTAGCTCCAACGATCGACAGTTCTGTCTCAGAGCTGCTTGGTATCCCTCTGGGAACCAAACTAAAAATTACTACCGATATTGGCCTCCTCCCGATGCCTATGGCTAGCCAAACGGAGCTGGATTATGTGATTGTTGTCGTGGCCGGAACCGGATCCATCGCTATGAGCTATGCAAACGTTGATGGCCAGCTTCGGCGAATACAGCGTGTTGGTGGATGGGGGCATCTTCTTGGCGATGACGGTTCTGGCTATGGTATCGGACGAGAGGCGCTTCGCACAGCGCTGTATTCGTCTGACATCTATAAAATGCTTGCGAGCAAAGACCCTAGTGCCACCACCCAGACGTTGCCGCCCCTGTCGCAAGCAATTTTCCAATATTTCAAGGAGCTCTACCCTGAGTCTAAGCCTGAGGACCTCCTTAGCACTATTCTCGTGCCTGATCTAGCTCTACATCAAGCTGAAAATACCACGCTCGCGGTAACCAAGCGTATTGCCGGTGTAGCGAAGCTCGTTCTTTCCATGGCCGCCTCAGATGATGAGGCAAAGCGTATTGTTGACACTGGAGTGTCGCGTCTCGTGGACCAAGTGGCGCTGTTGATTCATGCTGGAGGAATTGACCCTTCTAAGTCAGGGCTTGTTCTAGCTGGGGGAATGACACGGAACGAGCTATATAAAACGGCGCTCATGAGCTTACTTGACGCAAGGTGTGGCAAGTTCAAGATAACTGAGACTGTAACGCAGCCGGCTGTTGCAGGAGCACGATATATTCTGAGCTGTGCATTGTGAGTGGCAACTGCTGTCAGTGAAATGAATATCTCATACACCGTCGTGCAGTGAGAGTCAAGAGACTACCTGATTTCATAAGAAGAAAACAATCTGATCAACATTTCATGCGTTTACCCGTATCCGATAGCCACCAAGAATAGTAGAAATGAAAACTAGAGGGAGACTTAGATTCAGTTCCACGCGACTGTTGTCCGTACCGATCAATTTAGCTAACTGTAGCATCTAAAGCGCCCTTTCTCTGTATAACTCCTTGACACTTTCAACCCACAGTCTCTCAACGATTGTTGCTCTTGCCTGCTTCCCAGAGCGTTAATCATCTCCGTCCAGGCAAGAAAACCCCCTGACCCGGCCACTGGTCACAGTGCATCGAGATCGAGCACCACTGATCTCACCTCCTTGCCCCGTGTCGCATTTCCACGAGAGGTTAACAGGATATGTGGTTGAAGAGGGCGTCATTTATTCTGAAATACCTCGGATGACTGCTGTAGCTGGCGAAAAACTTCAGTAATATTGAACTAATTGGAATAATTGCCGTGCCATTGCCGACGTTCTCTCCAAAGATCATGACACGGCTCAAGGCTCTACCAAGATGCACCACGAGAACAGACTCATAGATGCAATGCCCTATTCAATTTTTCTTTCTTTTATTACTCCTTTTCTCATTTTGACTCCCAGGAGTAGTAAGTTAATGTAACATTGCATTCCCCTCGTCTTATCTAGCTTTAGATTAATCACCTTCCGAAAGAAGTAAATGAGCTGTCGCATGACGAAACTTCGCAGCTATACAATAATAAGCGTCAATATCTTCGGATATAGCCACGAGGTGTTCAATCCGAACAGGTCAATTATGCAGCTTCGCGTCTGCTTATAGCTAGCCAGTTGTCGCCACCATTCTCGGGTGAGTCGTTTTGTCCATCTAATATCCCTTGTTGAACTCACACGATGGCTTCAATCGCCCATAACACTTCTATCGCTGTCGCCATCATTGTGGTGATCCTGGTCGCCGCAGCGCCTTCGCAAGCAAAGGCCACTTACCACCACAACGTCCTACAATACGGCACAGCCGAGTCCGTTGGCATGCTGTCCGAGCCCCTGGACGACATGGTTGCTAATCTCACACACTTCACGGAGGCGAGAAATTGGGGGGCGAAAACGTTTAATCAGATCGTGCCCATTGAGCCCGGTGGTACAACTCTCATTGCACATAACGGCGTAATTGTGAGCCACTTTGCCTTTGGGAAGCGGAGTCTTTGGGGAGCCGTCAACGGCTCAACAGGCACCATGCTTCCACCAAGCGATAGAGAGGATACGACTATCGACACCATCTACGACATGGCTAGCTTAACTAAACTATACACTACTGTAGCAGGTCTCCGCTGCATCGACCAAGGCCTGATCAATCTCAACGGTACAGTAGCCACCTATCTCCCGACATTTAGTACGAACAGCAAGGAGAACATCACTATTTTACAGCTTATGACGCACACCAGCGGTTTCCCAGCAGACCCAGCAATTGGTCTATGGACACCTCAATACCCGACCTACGAGTCGCGTGTTAAGCAAATTCTAAACGAGACTCTTCAGAATGTGCCAGGATCGGCTTATCTGTACTCAGATATCAACTACATGGCGATAATGCTTGTGATTGAAGAAGTGACCGGCAAGCGCCTCGATGATGTTATTCACGAATACACCTCAATGATGGGAATGAAGGACACCTTCTTTAACCGTGGCAATATTGAAGGCCCAGAGTTCTCGTTCTACAATCGAATGGCCACCGAGGAATTCCAAACGGCCATTCTCGGCGAGGTGGAACCGCGACGGCCGCAGCCAGTCCGTGGTACCGTCCACGATGAAAACGCATGGGGTCTCGACGGTGTCTCTGGCCATGCCGGCTTGTTTTCCACTGTTCTGGACACAGCGCGCTTTTGTCAAATGATCCTTAACAACGGAACATATGGCGGCAAGCGCATCCTATCCCAGGAGTCAGTAGATCTCATTTTCACCAATTTCAACGCTCGTTTTGGCGCTGGAGCGTATCACGGCATTGGGTTCGAGTTGAACCAGTACTACACTGCTGGTCCGATGGCCAATCTGCTTTCAGCCAGCCATACGGGTTACACAGGCACATCTGTAGTCATTGATCGAGCTAGCAATACGCTGTTTTTGCACTTTGCGAACAGAGTTCATCCGTCGAGGAAATGGTCGAGCAATAACATCGTGAGGGAGACGCTCGGCGCCTGGGTTGCAACAGCGCTCGGGAGAAATGTTGTATTTCCTCTCTAGGCCACCATTACAGCTTTCCTAAGGCCACTATATAAAAGCCGGGCGGATGCAACCGATGGGAGAGGCACCCATGTGAAGAGGGGAATGTCTATACTCGTTCATGTGGCAGAAACCAATGACTCTCTTACCTTATCTCCTATGCCGTAGTTGATGGAACGCTAGATTACTGGTGTTTGACAATGCTTAGTATGCCGACAGGCTACACCTTCGACCGCACGATGTTCCGTTAGGCAACAGGTATGGGACATGCCCAGTTTCGATTTTTATTCTAATTATTGACTCACTATTATCGACTAGATACCTCGGCGATTGGTTCAATCCATCATCGCCTATACTAGGGTAGCAAAGAGGCTTACAATAGTAGCATGCTATGGCCATCTTTCTATCAATGCATGCGTTATAAAGCATTACCACACTATCCACTGCTGTTGCGGAGATAATTTCGACTAATTATAGTAACATCTCCTGGAGACGACAATGAGTGACTGATTTTGTAAGTCTTTTTTGTGTTTTTGTGTTTTTGTGTTAATACCCACCCTTGTTCCGTGTCCTCTCTTTCACGAACTTTCTACAAATGCCGGATTGCTAAATTCTTGCACTTAAAACGTTTTTAGTCGGGCTGCTATAGTCATTCGAGATATCGGGTCGCACTCGTTCTAAGGCAATGGACTCTCCCACATACGACTTTATCATTATCGAAGGGCCATTGCTGGACTTGTCGTGGCGTCTCAACTCACGGAGGATTCACGCCAGTGTATTATTCTACTAGACAGAAGACCAAAAATTGTAAAATGGCTCTATTATTGCAACTATTTATTATAAGTTACAGAGCAATTTTACGGCAATCGCAAGAGTCACGTTGGCTGCCAATGGGCATAATGGTAGCGCACTTACCACCTAACCCCAGAAGCCACAAGTAGGGCTGTCAGATTAAAGTATACAATCGTCAGAAAGACTGTCGTAGATTAATATTTTAGTATCACCTTACTTCATATGTTAGAATCCCTTGCCTAAGAATTAAAGTGGTGCCTGATCTTTTAGGCAGCATCAAAACCATTTCTAGGCAGCTTCTATCATACACGTAATGACGCCTCTTTTATAATTCTGATGCCTGTCTAGATGACGATAAAACCCCTTTATTTCCACAGAGATCTGAGATTTTAAGTTCTCTTCATCTGCCTTATTACTTCCTTGCAGAATTATAAGAGATTCGTTGTTATCAAATTGAATAATGATTGTTCCCAATCATTCCGTTGTATCCATCGCTGAAGATGATGTTCCTACCATCAGCGGTTTTCTCCAAGACTCGAAACTTCAGCTGGCCATCAACCGATTTCTGATCCGTGACTGGCCAAACTTTTCATTCCAGGAAGCGCACTATACAAGTGTCATCGAACGCTCTCTGTCGAACCCGCAGATCACCTGTCTGAAAGTAGTCAATGACGTCTCCAAACAGCCCGTGGCTCATCTTTTCTACACCAGAAAGGCGTCACGCGCTGTGGAACAGGATCAGCCTCCTGCAAAAGGAAAAGGAGGAGAGGAGAGCAACAAGGTTCCGGTTGGATTCGTTCCCGAGGTGTACCAGACGGTGATGGATTTCGCCAAGGAGCTCCAGCCGGACTTTGACACTGAAGAGTTTATTGGTGAGAGATTTATATGCTCCCGTTTAAACTAATAGGCTAGTTTAAATTTAACATTTATTTTCGTTCACAGAATTGACCCATTTGTACGTCGAGCCATCTAGTCGAGGACAGGGGATAGGCTCTTGGTTGTTGGGAATTGCCCACGAAGCTGCTGCAGCTTTTCAGCTGCCTCTTACCTTGTGCTCTGAGCCCATTAATCACGATTTCTTCGCCAGCCGTGGCTTGAGAGATGTGAAGACTGTGGATGTAGATTTGAGAAAATGGTCGACGCCACTGAGCGGATATGGCATCTTTAGAATGTCGAGGATGGTGCCCGAGGAGTAGGGATTATGCCAAAACGACTCCTTGATTGTGATCTGGCCGATGCCGCAGATTGTTGTTTCTCGCTCAAATGTCATTTATCGATTTCAGTACATGAAATAGAATATTTGAGATGGCATATGAAGTATGAATTGCGGAAAGAAAGGGTTAGTGACCATTATAGTACATGCCGAACCAATTGACTACAATCAACCACATTGTTAAAACCACAAATCTGGCAATATTCCGAGATAGTGAATAGTATAGAACAGCACCTCAGTCGCTTAAGTTATAGCTGTATACTTATCCCCAGAGCGCCATGGCACAGTGGCACAGTGGCACAGTTCACACTACTGGTGGCTCTAGTATTGACTTATCGTTAGTGCACAAAGGGGGAAGTTCTATGTATGCTAGCAGAATCTATCTAGTCAGCTTATATAGCCCGAGTCGAGGCCTGTGCGGTGTTGAGTCTAACCTCATGAGGTTCCGTGACACACAGTAACTTACTTTGATCATGGGATGCCAACGCCATTAGCTACCTCCTCATTACAACTAGTTTTGATGGAAAAAAGGAAAAGGAAAACAAGGATACAGATGAAGTTAAAGAAGATGGAAATGGATCATTCATGTGCTCTCCCTAAGATGGCACAGCACTGCGATGGTTTACAGGTGATGCTAGTCTAGATACCCGAATGTTAAAATGGAGGGCAACCTTTTACTAAGCTCGAGGCTTCTATACTATTTTCACGACGATTTCTCATAGACAACAAAGCCTGCTACGGGAACATCGTGTTAAGCAATTGCTAACGTCCCCATCGTAGATTCCCATTCTGAAAATCGTGGAACATCCCAGGAACCGGAAAAATTAACAACCAGATCATAGATGGCTTGGTGGTCCAGTGGTATGATTCTCGCTTAGGGTACACCTGAAAGGATCTCTGCGAAAAGCCCCAGCTCAACCCCCGACTAAGCCCGTGGTGTAGTGGTTTACGAGCAAGCCAACGTCAATTCTCGATTGGTCTAGTGGTAAGGATACCTGCTTGTCATTCAACAAGCCGCAGGTGGCCGGGGTTCGATTCCCCGATCGAGAGTAATCATTGCTACTACGTATTAGTTCTATTTTTTCTTCTTAGGGTTGTTTTCTCCCTTATTTAACGGACTTGCTTCCCCCCTCTTGTTTTGCTTTTCATGTTAAAATGTGTTGGCATTATTGGCTATATAAACTTATGAACTTTACTTGTAACAAGTGTTAAAATAGCAATAACTGCCATAAAATACAATATAACGCTTTGGTCTAGGTAATTAGCGAAAAGATGGCCTAGAGAATTACTAAGCTAAGTTTTAAGGAAGTGTTTAAAACATTGTGAATGAAATCTGTGGTCGATCGGAGATATGTCGGAGACAGACTGCAGCGGCAAACAATAAAGTGGTCCGTCGAAGTCTAGATCCTGATCAGGAAATCCAGCCAGCATCCGAGCAGCATCCGACCACCGTTGAGCCATGATTCGCGAATTCCGCCGAGGCGGTTCTAGTGCCGGTTCTAGCGTAGCATTTGATTCATGAGTCTAACTATATCAGGTGTAGTGGTGCATTGCGTGATCATCACCTTTCAATGCGAAATTCGAGATATGGTACTGACATGGATTCGCCTCGTAGCGGTTTTCAGCCTCTACCACATGCTAAATCCCCTTGGCCGCATTGCCAACCCGCCCGAGCGGATACTGACTCTGACAATCCCCCCCGACACCCGCTGCCGACACTGGTCTGACTTGCGCCATCGCGGCATGAGAATAACACAATGGCCGTCAACAATCTGGGGCCTATCATCTGGGGTAGAGGTGGGCGATGACAGAAGTTTTTTTGTTTAATATTTTCCTCTCCTTGGCTTTGATTGGGTCTAGCCTACGTCTGTTCCGTTAGGGGTTCTCTCCCCATGATTCTGGCTTACCTTTATGCTGTTGCATTCAAGCGTCTAGTTTTATATAGTCCATAGTCTTTGTTATGACTAAAAGCCAACCTAAGGAAACAATTTCATTATATTCCACGACGTGCGCCAAATTGCTTTCTAGGGGTTCTCTGATCCAATTTGTTCCCCCCATAGCGAGGATCCCAGATTTACTTAGCATCTACTTCCCAATCGCTGCTCAGCAAGCAGTCAAGATGCAGTTGAAACAACCTGAGAGCGCTGGCGCTCTTTCTGACCAGGTCACACTGCCCGAGTCCCATACGAAAGGTGCCGTATTCACTAAGCAGTCTGCAAACCTGCCCTTCGGCCAAACTGTGTCGCTGTCCTCGATATCAGGCCCTACCTATGTCACCGGCCAGTTGCTCGTTCAGCAAGTCGCTTATGCCTTGTCTGACAAAATCTTTTCCTATTCCCCCGAGACCTTCGACCTGGATGTCGCTGTAAAAGACTGGGCTGCACGTCAAGATAAGAACATTCACGGCTATGCAACTGCTGTTCTGCCGCTGCAGACCCGAACTGGCGCTGGTGCTTTTGCGCTGGGGTACATCTTTTCTAAGGATTTTGATCTAAGCAAGCGCCATATTCCACAAACTTTATTGGCGCCTTCGTTGAGTTTGCGCCACTTGCGATCCGCCTTGGATCAGTTGTCTCTGCTATACGGAGTTGCCAGCCCCTTTGTCGCGCATGTTGCCGCTGCCGACTATGCCTCGGACGACGGCCTTGTTGCTGAATATGGTAGCGCCCTACAGATAGCCGAAGAGCTTGGCCTAGCTCTGGTGACGAGCGCATCGGCCTATGAGTCTCAGCACATGTCCCTGCTCGCTACCTTGATAGCTAAGGTTGTCCCTACGCTACACGTGTACGATGGCGTCCGTACATCCCGCGAGACGCTGCGAGTCATCGACGCCCTCAGCCAATCTGGCGTTGCTGAAATCTTCAACAAACTGTCCCAGTCCGCCGACAACCTCAATACCCGCCTTGATATCGCTGGTAAGGTTTTCGAGCTCCTCCAGGCCTTCAACGGCGAGCTTGGTACTGAATATGAGCCTTTCGAATATGTCGGCCACGACTCGCCCGATACCGTCTTTGTCGTTTTTGGCAGCGTTGAGGCTCAACTTGCCAAGCAAGTTGTATCAAAGCTTGCTGCAGATGGCGACAAGATTGGCGTAGTTAGTGTCCGGATCTACCGCCCCTTCATTGAAGAAGCCTTTATTAAGGTCCTACCCACTTCAGTTCAGAGCATCAATGTTTTGGGCCAGGTAATCAATGACGCTGCTGTCTCGGATGGCTCGGTGCAATCTATTTTGTACTCGGATGTCTTGACTACTGTTGCCTTCTCCTCTAAATGGGCATCCACGCCGTTGGTAGTTGACGTGAAGTACGCGGCCTCCCAGATTTTGACTCCTACGAGCGTTGCAACAATTATTGCTCGGACTACAAGCAAAGCAACGATACCGAAGTTTCGGCTACCTCATCTGGAAACTGTTGAGCAACATATATTCTGGGATACCGACGATTCGACAACACTCCTTGCCCCTACAGTTGTCGGTAATCTACTCTCTCAGGATTACAACAACAATATCTACTTGGGCGAATCACACGACAATCTAGTACAGGGTGGAGTTGTACGAACGGATCTTCGATCGTCACAGAAAACGATTGACGCTCCTTACCCAGCTGAAGAAGCTGACGTCGTTTTTATTGGCAACGAAAAGCTCTTGAAGGGGTTTGCGATCTCACAGAGTGTCAAAGACGGCGGTAAGTTGCTTCTACGGCTACCGAACTTCAAGGATGAAGAGGTTGAGAAGAGAATCCCTGAATCTATACGCCAAGATGTCCAGAAGAGGAACCTTGCTCTATTCGTTTTGGACACTGCTCTCTCGCCGGCTTTTGAAACCGATAACGACGCTACTCGGTTGTTGGTCGAACTAAGCTTCCTCAAGCTCGCTAAGCCCAATTTGAAACAGGATGTCCTCGATAAGCTATCTGAATTGGAAGGCAACCTGGTTAAGGTAGGGGAGTGTGCCGATGCCGTTGAAAAGTGCCTAAAACAGATCGAAGTTCCAGAGTCCTGGGCGGAGGCTCTGAGCGATGCGTCAAGTGAAGCCGTCCAACCCCCGAAGACCAACAGCTTTGTTCCATTTGACAAGCAGGAGACTGAGCCGGAACTCGAGCTCAGTAGCTGGGAAGCCGCCGCTAAGGGCCTTGTCTTCAAAGAGGCCTACTCTACCAGCATCAACCTCCGACCTGACCAGTCAGTCCAGACTTACACTATCCATGTCAAAGAGAATCGCAGACTCACACCTACTACCTACGACCGAAACATCTTCCACATTGAGTTTGATCTGGGTAACTCTGGTCTTACCTACAAGATTGGAGAGGCGCTCGGCATCCATGCCGAGAACGACCCGGAGCTGGTTCTCGAGTTTATTCAATCGTACGGTCTGAATGCGGGTGATCTTGTACAAGTGCCCTCCCGTGAGAGCCCCGCCGTTGTCGAGACCCGAACTGTATACCAGACATTGACTCAGGGTATCGACATCTTTGGCAAGCCACCTAAGCGATTTTACGAGTCGTTGGCCCAGCACGCCACCGACGACCTAGAGAAGAAGAAGCTAGCTTCACTGGGTGCTCAGGAGGGCGCTGAGGAGTTCAAGCGCCGCTCAGAGGTCGACACAGCCACTTTCGCCGATATCCTGGAAGAGTTTAAGTCTGCTCGCCCTAGCTTCCCTGAGCTTGCCCGGTTGGTTGGCCCCCTAAAGCGCCGTGAATACTCCATCGCCTCTGCCCAAGCAGTAACACCCAACGCTGTCGCTCTGATGATTGTCGTTGTGGATTGGGTTGATGCCCAAGGAAGAACTCGTTATGGCCAGGCTACACGTTACTTGAGTCGCTTACCCGTCGGCGCCGCCTTGACCGCCTCCGTAAAGCCTTCAGTCATGAAGTTGCCCACTCGCGATGACGCTCCTCTCATTATGGCTGGTCTCGGTACCGGCTTGGCTCCTTTCCGCGCCTTTGTCCAGTATCGTGCGATGCAGAAGGCGCAGGGCAAGGAGATCGGTGCTATCCTGCTGTATCTTGGCTCACGCCACCAGCGCGAAGAGTACCTCTACGGTGAGGAATGGGAGGCTTATCTCGATGCAGGTGTCATTACACTCCTAGGTGCTGCATTCTCGCGCGACCAGCCTCAGAAGATTTATATCCAGGATCGCATGCGCCAGACTCTGAACGACATCGTCGGCGCGTACATCAAGAAGGAGGGATCATTCTACCTCTGTGGTCCTACATGGCCTGTACCCGATGTTACGGACGTGTTGAAAGAAGCTATTGCTGCAGAAGCCAAGATGAGCGGTCGCAAGGTTGATCCCAAGAAGGAGATTGATAGGCTTAAGGAGGATGGACGCTACGTGCTTGAGGTTTACTAGTGCTGTATAAGCGATGCGTAATGAAGTTACGATTCAATTAGATCTGAACCTTTTGCTTTATTAGAGCGAACTCCCCTATCGCATGGGGTCGCAGCTATATAGAAACTCAATAAGGAAATTATCTCATCAATCATGCAGAAGTACGCTGTGCAATTTGAATCCAGGGGTCCATAGCGCCAAAGTGTGGACGATCTGCCAGGGTACTATGCAAGGTCAGCATTAGGCTAACTGCAATGTTATGTTGCCTTCGGATATCCATTGCCAAATCAGGCACCACGCGTGCTTATAGTCTATGTGTCGTGCACCTTCGATGCTACGCCGATTTCATATGGGATCCTACAGCAAGAAGCGAACAGCCGTCACTAGTTTAACTTACGCTTGTTTATTTTGAAGTGAAGTCATTTTAGATACGATGTCTCAGTTTCGTCTATACAAGCTTCATATATTTACACGAATCAGTTCGCAATTGCACGGCCATCTACACGGCTACGGGAGTCATTAACGCGTACCTGGTCAAATGCGAAGTATTGGGAAAAGTTCGAAGTCAGTGCTGTAATACGACGCAACTCCTTGTGAACAATAACCCGGCGTCCGCACGTATTCCTGCTATGCATCACTCGCGAAGATGATGATGTTCTCATCCCCCGGGCAGCGCCAAGCCATGGCGTTATTTTCATATGTATGATGCCTTTTGGCTAATCACTCCATAGTAAGTAGACCTGGCTACAGGCGACCACTCCCCGCACAAGGCGTTCGCGTTTTGGAGCATGACGCGACATTGCGCTACACGGCGAGCAGCTCCGTGGCTTATGAATTGTTGTAATTGTGACTAATATGTCGTAGTCACGCACACGATGCTCTTTCATTTGAGGAAGCTCGCTTGCTCGTTCGTCAAGGGGGGCATGCCGGTGGTCGGATAGTAGCAGAGTATTGCGGAATGGCGCTTCAGGGGGGGGCGTATGGGAAAAATACAAAAGCTCGCGTCGCCCGTGAGCTTTCGCCACTCTGCCAATTCTATCCGCGAGCTCTTTTTCTCGAATTGCGATTAGCCAGCTACCTTGCCACGATGAAGCTTCTCCAGTTCTCGTCCGCCTTCCTCGCGGCCAGCTGCGCAAGCGCAACGGTCATTGAACGCCGTCAGAGTGGTGGCGGGTTCGGGGACGGCCAGCCTATTGATGGCAAAGGCAAAGGAGCTCCGATAGTCGGTATGTCTCCTACCGCTCTCCTCCTAGATTGAGATCAGGAGGGCAGAACTAACCACCCCTCCCGCACAGGCGGTACGAATCACCAGATTGACCTGCAGAACCCCGATAACCTGGGGCAGCAGAGCACCGACTCTGGAGTGGTCCCTAATCTCAAATGGAGCTTCTCCGACTCCAAGACAAGGCTTTTGAACGGCGGCTGGGTACGCGAGTCGGTCATCACCGACTTGCCCAGTAGCCACGATATCGCTGGCGCGCAGCAGCATTTAACCAAAGGCTCGATCCGCGAGCTTCACTGGCACCGTGTCGTACGTCAACAGAAGCTCTTCGTAGCCCCCCCCTCTTACCGCAATCAATTTGCTAACAGCAGCTCCAATACCGACAGGCTGAATGGGGCTATCTGTACTCGGGTTCGATCCTGATTTCAGCCGTCAACGAGGACGGGCAGTTCGAATTATCGAAGATTGAGGAGGGTGATGTCTGGTACTTCCCTAAGGGTATCGCACATACAGTGCAGGGCCTCGAAGACGAGAACGAATTCTTGCTCATATTTGACGATGGAAACTTCGACGCTGTTGGGTAAGCTATCACTTTATTCCCCTATTAAAATGTTAAAGTCTCTCCTAGAAGTCTGATTCTAACGGGCGTTGCCTCTAAATCAGCACAACTTTTAACGTGGACGACTGGATTACACATACACCTAAGTCTGTCTTAGCAAAGAATTTTGGCCTTCCCGAGTCCGTCTTCGGCACTGTGCCCTCGCCTAACCCCTATATCGTTAATGCGACTCTCGACCCCCACGACGTAACTGGTGGCAATGGTCATCTCCAGGGAAACTCATCTTATGTGTATCTTGCCAAGGACCATCCTCTTGAGGATGTGCCCGGTGGCGGCGGCACCTTGCGGATCGTGGACAGCACGACATTTCCTGTCGCCACGACTATCGCAGCGTCGGTCGTTTCACTATCACCAGGTGGACTCCGAGAGCTGCATTGGCATCCTAACGTATGTTGTCGCACTATTTCTTCCCAGAAGGGCTTTGACATCAAGGAGATTTGGCAACTAACGCGAATAATTTTGCATGCAACAGGCTGAGGAGTGGCTGTACTTCCACAAGGGCCAAGGACGCGCGACCGTCTTCATCGGCAACTCAGCAGCGCGAACATTCGACTTCCGAGCCGGCGACACAGGCGTCTTCCCCGATAACAGCGGTAAGCCAGACTAGTTTCATGCCCACCCACACACATGCACACCTCCCCCACTGTATTCCTTCGCTCCCAGGCCCTACTCCCATCAGCACAGCACCCCCCAAGATATCGAAGTCGCTGACTAAAAGTCTTGTTATTAATAGGCCACTACATTGAGAACACCTCTGACACAGAGGATCTCGTCTGGATCGAAATCTACAAGAGCGACCGCGTGGAGGACATCTCGTTGACGCAATGGCTCGCTCTCACCCCGGCCGACGTTGTCGCCAACACACTTAAGATTCCGCTCGAGATCGCCGAAAACTTAATAAAAGAGAAACAGCTCTTGATCAAGGCCCGGTAAAGGCGGGTAATTCAAGTTACTCTTCAACTACTTGGAAGAATTGTTTCTAAGATTCTGTACCCTTGGCATTTTCTACATATTTTCTTGGTCGTAAGGTCGATCTCTATTAGGTCCTTTACGATTACTCCTCTTTACTGAGTTAAATTAATAGTCTAATTCTACCTTTTGTGTTAAGTCCCACTGATGCTCCTCCCATCACGTCTAACTGTGTGAGCAGTATGTTTCCCCGCCTTATTTGAGGACTTTGGAACCCATGCTTGACGATTGAGTTGCATCCACATACTCGCTACAGCATAAGTTGACAAATTTACCCGCAAGTGATATCCTACACATCATAGCTATAACTCAGGCCATATATCTCTTTCAATTTACTTAGTAAATACATCCTCTCAAGGCTCCACTGAATTCCTACCAATTATTATCAAGGCGGTTTCTTCATTATACTATACTTGCGAGATTATACCATTCATACTTCAAAGTGATTCAATGAAAATGATTGTCGCCAGTGGTTCTCGGGGAATTTTTAGTAAAACCAGTGCAATAATTTCACTGAGAAATGGATTATATTTAAACACTTGTTTTAATAGTCAGGCGCACTTCCTTTGAGTTAGAAAGTGTAATAGCATTTACCGATCCCCAATACATCTCTTAACGTGGGTCTCTGGTAGTTGTTAATGGTTCTTGAACCGGTAGACAGAAGACATTCACGTCTATAACGGTATAACTTCGTACTCTCATAACCTACACGGAATCAAGTATGACACACTACCATTGATCGAGCACTTACTACTTAATTAGCGAGAAACTGGTTCTTAGAAATTAAGATTCGAGGTTTTGAGGGTTTAAATAAGTTATCCAGGGCAAGCAACGAATGGTCCTTTCGATACTCGCAGAAAGGCCTGTAGTGGTGGATCACGTCTACCTCCTGCCTTGTATAGCACAATTGTGCTTTGATCCCTCTATTACTTAGGTAGGGATATTGAAGGGAGAGTATCGCTTTAAGCACGAATAAGTGTTCAACTTGAGGATTCTAACTATTCAAGTTGTTTCGCCCTTGCTCACAGCAACGCCCTAGATGTAGTTTTGGTTAAATGCGAAGCATTGCCAACGCAACTCGGGTCTATGTTTATCTCCCCTACAACCTAATTAAAGTGTGTTAGAGATTAAAGGCATCAAGTGAACTAACTCTTGGTGTTCTTACACCACGGGGATCATCGCCCCGGGATGGGCCAACTTTCCAACTTGGTTTCTAGTAATACCAAACATATTATGTTTATTTATTCAGCGTAGTGATTTTTTACTGCTGCACAAATGATCCGCAAGCACTTTCATCGGGTAATTCTACATATATTTTGATTTCTTCTGATACTGCTCCAGTTGATATGTGGACGTGGCATCATTAAAGCAAATGGTAGGCGACACTGAGATCAAATTGAGAAAATCCCAATATCCGACCCCCTTCGGGTGAAGGCAGTGCCCATTTGGTAACTAGAGCACGCTTGACCCTTATACAGACTGAATAAAACAGCAGTCATACGTAGCCTGTCTTCTTTTGTTACCATACGATGTGCTCCCCAGCTTCAAGGCCGAAGATATCGAAAGTGGGAAGGGGCAGATCTATGTCTGTCCAGTCAAGATTTATAGTGTCTTGGAGCGTTAACACACTTGTTTCTTCTGATGTATTATGGATCGTTGTGTTCTGCTCCGCAGAAGAAGAGCCCGCCGCGTCGGTGTGTGATACTTGGGATTCCGGTTGCTCGTTATCCGCTTGTCGAACGGATCTTTCGTCACCTAAAGCCTGCGTAAGATGCACGGTAGTGTCCCAGACGAAAGAAGCACCGAGTCTGTTAGTGGTAGTTAAGCAACCAATAGGCGAAGATGTCCATGGGGACTCCTCAGACGATCTATAGCGAAGAATACGTTGGATTGCATCCGCTCCAATTATCATGTCAGGATGGCGTGGGAAAAGTCGGTATATGTTGTACACCTCGATCAGCTCTTCAACTGAGGCATCCCGGCTGTTCGATGGCCGCATGTAGGATGTACGAAAAATGAAAACCGCCGCGAAGAAAATGACTGCGAAGTAGAACCTGGGATAGCAACCAGGCATGGGTGTGTGAGGCGACTGGTCCTCGTGGGCCAGAGCTTCGCTAGTTATTGTTTTCATATCGCTGATTATGCAAGAAGAAGCTTTTGATCCTTGAATGATCAGAGTCTGTATCTCGGTAAACTGCGTAGAACAACCCTCTTCATCTTCTACCAGCATTCGCACAAGAGCCGTTGCATTCAAGTTCAGCTTCGCATACTGTAGCAGCACGTCGACATCAGTACTCCATTCAGCTGAGTATGTCTGCCTAACTATGTCAAGGGAGCGGTCAAATGTTTCCACAAGGGACAGCTGCGCGGAAGAGCCATCAACCTCTTCTAACACGAGGCTGTAGTTGCAAATGATCTCGTGGATGGCAAATTTCGGCCTAGAGCCGGGTAATAGGTGATCTTGCATCTCGTCTGCGACCTTGCGACTATGTTTTAGATGGGGGCGGCATGACAGTGGCGGTAAAAAGCCCAAGAATGTCGTTTCTCTGTAGAGTATTTCAGTACGGGCCCCATAGCCAAGACAATATGTTCAAAGTCATACTGTGTACTGATGGCGAGACATGCCAGCCACGTTAACCTTCGTGTCTGTATACTGATCTTGTCGGTCCTCCGTTCCCACCCAGGTGTGTTCGATCGTGACTCGATGGAATCTGGTGGCGAAGCTTTGTCCAAGTCCAATCGCATACAAGCCCCAACGGCGAGGCCAATGTAATTCCAAGTGGGATTCGATGCCTCCACACGTCTTGGTATTGGCCAGAGGCACAAAAGAAGGAGTGCATGAATTTCATGGATTGACTGGATAGCAGTGTTTGAGAATGGCCTCAAGAGTTCCTCATGCGGCAGGAGTAGTTTTCCGTACAAGCCTCCATGTTCTGGGTGGAAATGAGAGGCAAGCAAGATAATCGTCCAGAATAACAATGGAGATGCTGTATAAAAGCGCGCCAGCGATTCGATAGGCTCTATGAAATGAGCATGGACATGATACTGGTATCCGAAGCTTCATCCAGATTAGTAGCCGTGAGTTTGGAGCAAGGGCAAGAGTGGGTGGGTATACTGTTGGATCAACTCGATTATTGTTCTCGAAGGAATGATGATGTCGCCAATAGAAAAGTCTGGAAGAGATTCCGTGACGTTTGTAAAGAGGAACGGGAAGTGGACCGATGGTGATTCCGGTTCCCGCAATTGGATTTCTGACAGTGATGCTTTGCCCTCTTTAGGCTCAAAGCCCTCTTGCGACATGCGCAGTTGGTGAAGTTCATTGGTAAGGTTGGCGGTGAGCCTGGCCGCATGATATGAGTAAGGAACCAGACGGGAATAAGATAGGAGAGACTGCCTACTCACTTTCGTGTGAGTATCCTCTTGAAGTTCTTGTCAAAGCGGCATTTGAGCTGGTTCTTCACACATCTCGTGCAAGGCGTATTGCGTGGTTTCTTGCGGGCATCGCAGGCTACCTTGGCCTGTCGGCAAGAAGTGCAAGATCTCGGGGTTCCGACCATATCGCATCGCTAAGCAGACTAGCCGAATCCTTAGTTTGTGACTATACCAAAACGCCAAAGGTCTAGTAACGAAAGTTAGTACTTTAGGTCATCGCTTGAAATCTAGGCATAGCGTACAAGAATGGTTAGGTAGTTCTAGACCTAGGCTGCACTCTCCAATTGCGGGGACTAGATAGCGATCATAGGTTAGTCTAGATCCCGCTATAATATCAACTATTTAAGGATAACTTGATAAGTATGTTAAGTAAGTACTTAAATGAGCAGGCTTTTATTATCACTCAGTGACGCCTGGGCGTCCGGAGTTTACAACGGCTCCGAGTTTGTTCCAAGCAGGCTGCATGCTCATTACAATACCAACCTCTGCTGAATACCGTGCATGGCCACTGTCAAGTGCCGCTAAGTAAGTACCTACCCGGGACCCCGTTTTTTCATACACTAGACTGCAACTTCAGCTTTGGCCAAGTTACGAACTCGGATTCTGTTATATGTACCTATGTGTACTACGTAGTATAGCGCTATAACAACAGTATGACTATCTACGTAGCGTCCATTTCTAAGCCGAATTAACCGTCATATCTGATATTGCAGCTCCCTTTTCCTTCTAAAATTATTCTAACATCGAGTTGGTCTAAAAGGTTGAAACTGAAGTGTTTTGGTTAGGCAATGTTGCTATGGCTTCCTACCTACAGTAAGTACAAAAACTACAACAATTATACTAGTTACCTAAGTGCTTACTTAGGTATATAACATCATAACTATAGGTACTTAGGTATGCACCTTTCTAAGTGACGTGCTATTTGGATTATTATACACTAGGCTACCTAATGTACAGTGGAGTTAGGGCCGGGATCCGGGGTAGCGAATTTTGCGAATGCCGCAGATTAAATAAGTAACCAGCCCCTGAAAATAAGTACCTATCTTGCAGGGGTGGTGATAAGGTCTCTACTATATCGACGATGCTGAGATCTTTGAACACCACGGACAGCAAGACACAAATATAAGGTAATACTGCCTCCTTCACCGCTGCTATCCTCGGCAAGTTTACCGCTCAAGCGGCTTGCTCCTAATTTAACCTTAGAGTGCTGTCTTGTTCTTTAAGCTCTTGAGCGAATCGTTACATCATGCGGTTGCAAGAATATTTCCGAAAATGCGGCATCTTAAACTCGGAGCCGGCGTTCTCCAAGTTTCCGACCAGCGTCGCATAAGGGGGGGCAGCCCTGCACCAAATGCGGTGACCTGGTCCCTTATCCCAAATTGTTGGCCTGAGCCCGTGGAGTAGGCGCTTATAAGTGAAGCAATTTTAGCGTTGAGGAGTTGCGCGCGCCCCAAGTGGCATTGTCACTTCAAAGGGCGAAGTCTCACAACGCAGTCAATGTATAGGTGTGTCATAAATATGCATTGTTGCGCCGCGCAAGAACCCCTGAGTTCCTATGAGTGATCTGTGTGATCTGTGTTAATATACTATAAACGCGTTCTTTGTCCTTTGGTGTCACTACACTGCTTATCTGTCTACCCCCGACCCGACTGCAGTGTACAAGATAGATGCCATGATCGGGCCTTATCAAAAATTTACCTGAACTAATAATTAATTATTTTAGATGGTGGCACTAGGTTACGTAACGCGGAGAGGCGGTCTTAATTCCCGTGCAATTGCTCGCGCGGGCTTATTGAAAACGAGGAATGAATGGGGAAGCGTGCTTCAAGAACTAAAAATCCCCTTTATCATAGCCCTGGGCTTATATCCCTTCAGGTTTTTCCAATACTTCAATAAGGCTTCGTAAGCAACCATGGCGCTGCCCTGAGGAATCCACGAAGCAGCATCCAGGTCTGCCATGACCACGGATAGCCAATGTCTGCAGCCTTCCGATTCAGGAGAGAATGTGAACGACTGGCGGCCCTTATTTTGAATGAGCTCTATGACATCTCTCACCTTAACTTCTTCTTGAGAATCAAAGGAAAAAACCTCGAGAACCTCATGCGTGTAGCGCTCGTTGAGGGCAGTTACTTCGATCTTCCCGCGCAGTCCATCGCTACCACAACCAGGAACCATATCGATCATGATGCTTGATTCGGATGATATTTCGAGGGATAGTACCCAATGGTATGTCGGTGGCTCCCCCGCTTCATCGCCCTCATTGAACTCGTTGCGCAATGCGCATAGATAAAATCGTCGGACACGCTCAGAGGCAGCAGTCGGTTCAATTTCTCGAAATCCCAGTCGCCGTTTAAATTGTCCATTTCGAATACATCTATCGAATTGATATTCCGACGTTAAAAAGGATGAATTTAACATGTTTGGGCAAACAGGGACAGGATTGGGAAGCTTGAGGTGAAGTATCTTGAAGAAAACAGTTCATTTCAAAATTGGTAAGCCAATCACGACCAGTCAAGGAAAAAGTTTAGGTGGCACTAAATAATGTACCTCATACTCTATATTGAAGAATCACACCACACAAGCCTTATACAACACCTATGTGGAGATCAGTCTTGAGGAATTTAAAAGTATTTATGTAGGTATATACAAGAGCTATCTCAAACATCATGATGTTTCCAAGAACATGCCAACCCCAAATTATAATTACTACCTAAGTAGGGTTATTCGCTTTGTAGCATACTTGAGTCCCCCTTATCCGTTCGCCGCCACTTAAGTAATTACACATACATCTGCGCGGCTCGAGGCATTATGCCCGTTAGGCAAGAAATTTGCCAATCTTCACATCTCTTCTTTCAACGCCACTTGGGGAGCGATAGAAGCAGGGCATTGCGTCCAATGCTTGTTTTGCTGCACCTGGGGGGTAATCTTGCAATTTTCGAGATCTTGAATGAAGACATAATTCCAATCCTGCATCCTTCCCATTCAGGGGTAACCCGGTATTTCTGACGGTCGTTCCTCTAGACTCTATAGACAACGTCTTCCAGGCGAACTATAGAATTGACTTTGTAGCTAACTTTCTGGATGTTGTTGGCAGTACAAGCATGAGTCTTGGACGACAGTTCAATTTTACCACGCAATCCGTCGCTGCCATATTCGGGGGTCATGTCGAGGCGCATCGAATTACCACCTGGTAATTCGAAAAATAAACACCAATGATTAGTTGGTGGCAGTTCATCGTCGCCCTTGTTGCTTGGGTTAGGATATGCGACCAGGTGCATGCCCAAAATCTTTTCGGACAGGTCCGCAAGCCATAGATTGTCTTGATTCCAATTTGTATCCATATTGCGAGACACTCTACATGGATTACGATGAAAGCAGTGAGTAAAACCGTTGAGTGGGCAGTTTCAGCAAACGAGCCATATGAAGGGTGTACGGTTCCTATCCCTACCCTTTAATACTGTATGGCACAGGCTGGTGCCGGTTTGGCATTGTTGAAATAAGGGTGGCTTGTACACTCTACTCCATGTCTATCTGTACTACTATATCCCTTAAGCCTTAGGCCGACTTTAAATCCTCTTAATCATCCTGAATACCATTACCTTAGATACATTGGCTCGCTTAATTCTGACATTTTTATTCTCTGAACAGACGTCTACTGTGCCACCGCACCGGCCTCTTTGGGCCAGCTCCGTAATATGACGTCCGACCGGATGGGGCGGATACGAGGCGGACTCGTATTGTTATTATTCGTCAGATACCATGATCAGCACTTTGAGCTGAGGCCTCCATTCACACCTGCCTTGCACATTGACCCAGTAGATTCAGGACCGCACCAGTCAACAACCGTTTGGTCCGAGGGCATATCAATAAGATATGCGGAAAAACATTTGGAACGCTGACTATGTAACAGGGTATTTCAGTGGTCCTTAGACATTCCTCAATGAGGAATCCTCATTGATGCCTTACCTAGGCTACTCCCCCGCACATGGCCTCATACCACAAAGCAAGAAGCCTGAGTGCTGACTTTCA
Organism: Xylaria hypoxylon; assembly: GCA_902806585.1. Classification (NCBI taxonomy): domain Eukaryota; kingdom Fungi; phylum Ascomycota; class Sordariomycetes; order Xylariales; family Xylariaceae; genus Xylaria; species Xylaria hypoxylon. The sequence goes on from CADCXB010000058.1 coordinate 326,837, forward strand.
TATGTTAGCATTGGTACAAAGTTGTTACGAAGCGATTGTATGCCAGTAAAATCACCTTCATGCACCCCACCTAACGTATACATAATTCGAAATTACCACATTTCCTATTTATATAAGGGCCTTCATTCCCAACTTTCACTCACTTGGATGGTTAGTTCTTCATGAAGATTGTAATTCAAAGCTATTCTACACATCCAACACATCTTAGGTACTCACTCCAAGATCGCACGATTCATCTGACATCGTCCTTTAACTTGTTCACTCTTACATTTCTACATTTTGCTTTGTTTGAACAATCATGCAGTCCCTAGCAGGCATACTCATACTCACCCTATTCTTGCTACTTGGCACCTTATGTTCAGCACAACTCAATGTAGCCGGTCACACAGACACAGTTCCTGCAGCACTTGTAACTGACTTTGATCTGTTTTCTCAATACGCATCTGCCATTTATTGCGACAACAATGCTCAAAGTCCGAAAGGAACACTAATTTCATGCAGTAAAGGTACCTGTTCCCAGGTCGAGGGCGCGAAAGCCGCTGTGTTCGGCAACTTCTTCAATATTGGCTACTTCGAATCTACTGGCGTACTAGCTATTGATCCACTGAACCATCGCCTTGTCCTCGCTTTCCGCGGTGCCGAAGGCAACGGCGTTGAGGCTGCGTGTCTCAACCAACTCATTAGTTGTACCGCTATCTGTTCTGGATGCCACTGCGGTAGCGGATTCTGCAATTCCTGGACCGACGTGCGCGACCAAGTTATAGCGATGATCACCGCCGCCCGGCAAGAGTACCCCGATTACTCCCTCGTGCTCACTGGTCACAGCCTCGGTGGCGCACAAGCCATTTTCGCCGCAGCAGAATTTCGCACTAATGGCACAACTGCGACCCTTTTCACCTACGGTCAGCCTCGAGTGGGAGACACAGCATTCGCCGAATACGTTACGAGCCAAGGGCAGAATTACCGCATCACACATACTGTAGACCCCGCTCCACGTCTGCCGCCAAATGGTACTGTTCTAGGCTACGTACATAACAGCCCAGAATATTGGATATTCGAAGATACGAATACGAACTATACAGTAAACCCAGGACAGATCAAAGTGATATATGGGATCAATTCTACTGCAGGGAGCTCGGTGAGTAACATGATGTTCAGATCAGGAGTAGCACAACGCAAGACTGACTCGTACCTCAAGGGCCAGAACGTGTACGACGAAAGCGCGCACGTCGAATACTTTCAACCACAGATGGCGCTGTGCTACACTTCGATCGCCCCATTGGGTACAGCTACAACTACTGCATCAGTCTAGCTAATAGGAACTAGACTAAAAGACCTTCTCACTAAAGTTGTGCCCAACCAGTTCCTTGTGCGTTGTTATATTACTAGAGCCTTACGAACCTACGTGTCAGAAGCTCTATGGCAGGTGGATAGAAGGGCCGGAGAGGGCCCATAGCAGCAATAGAGTCACCGAAACGATAACGTAAAAATGATAGTGTCACAAGCGAAACCTAACCAGCCCTCCTTTGCTACGCGCTTTGCCCTCGTTTTTTGGTAAAGGAGCTCACGACTAAGTGAAACAAAGGGGTATTAATACCGTACTTTTTTCGCTTGTTCTTTACTAACCTAAATAAAATGGAGGTTTTTTATATTTAAGCTAGTGGTTGTTAACTTTTGCTAGTTAATAATTAAACTTATTAAATATACTTATGTTATATATATTAACTTTAAAAGATTAACTTAATAAAGTAAAAATAAACTAGCGTTTTTAATAGCGTTTATTATAATTAAAAAAAAAATATTAAAAAGTTATATTTTATTTATTTTATTATTTAAAATGTTTTTAAGTTTTTATTTTTATTATAATATAAAAAAAAGATATAAAGCTTATATTATAAGTTATATAATATAATATAAAATTATTTATATAATATATTATTATTAATTATATTTTATTATGCTTATATAATATTATTTAAACCTTGATTTAAATATATTAAACATTTAATATGTTTACTTTTTAATAATTAAAGGTAAAACTAAAAAACCTAGGTAAAAACCCTTTGCTTTTTAGTTAAAATACTTTTAAAGCGTTTGCGGTTTTATTGTAGATTTTTAACTAAAGGCTTTACTACGTTTTAATAGTTTTTTAATTAAAAGAAAATAAAAGAAAAAAAAAAAGAAAAAAAAAAAAAGTAAAAAAAAGTGTAGCTTTTTAAGCCTTATATCTTTTTGTTTTATTAGTTACTATTAGCATGCTATTTATTATAGTTTGCTATTATATTATTTTTAAAACTTACTTTTTTTGCTTTTATTATATTTTTTTGCTTTTTACTAATATTTAAGCTATTTTATATATTAATAGTAAGCTTTAAGCTAAAAATTATTATATTACTTTATAAGCTATTTTTAAGTTGCTTATAATCCGATTATAGTTTAAGTTAGTAGTAAAAAAGTTATAAAGCTAAGTAATTAAATTGGTTTTTTTTCTTTTAAATTTTAAGTAATATAAAAATTTATATAGCGCTATTTTTTTGCTTTTTATATAATTATAAAAAAGTATAGCTATATTTAGCACCTTTTTTTTAAAAAAAAAAGCTTTTAGCTTTAAAGTTTTTATATAAATTTATAGTAACGCTAAAGCTTTATATTTTTAAAGTTTATAGTAAAAATTTGCTATATTTATTAAGTAGGTTTTTTTAGTTTTTTTTAGTGGTTTTTTTGCTGCTAAAGTTAATATTGCTAAACTTTAGCCTTTTTTTGCTTTATTATTTACTTTGTTTTATCTTTTAAGCTAATATTTTTTTAGTGCTTTTTTTGCTATATTTTAACTTTATTACTTTTTTACTTACTTTTTTTTTTAACGCTACTTTTAACTAATTATTATATATTTTGCTAAGTTTTTTTTAGTAATAACTTTATTTACTTTTGTTTTATTTGTTTTTTACCTTTGTTTTAAATTAAGTTTTTTTTTAAAATTAATTATTTAACTTTTTTTTAAATAATCTTTTTTTTGCTTAAAATTGCTAACTTGCTTTTAAAATCACATAACTTAATATTTAAATAAATATAAAAAAAAAAGCAATTTAGTTTTAATTTTAAAAAATAAATTAAAGTTACTTTATATGCTTTTTTAATTACTTTTAAGCACTTTAATTATTTTTTAATTAAATTTTTTGCAATCTTTTTTGCTATATTTTTACTAAGCTTATACTATATAAATAAATTATAAATAATTATACTTTAAATTATTTTTATATAAATTATTTTTACTTTAAATATATTATATTTTTATATAGTAGCAACTAATTTTATTAAAGCAAAACTTTAGCGTTTAAGTTTTTATTAAAGTTTTTTTAAATAGTATTATTATTTTAGCTTATAATTAAACTATACTTTTAAAAAGCATACACTTTTTTTTAAATTAATTTATATGTTTTTTAACTAAATTAAAGTAAAATCAGCTTTATATTATCTTATAAAGTGCATTAGTTTATTTTTTACTAAATTAAAGTTTATTTTATATTATACTATTTAGCTTTTATACTTTATATATACTTATATTAAACACTTATAATTTTTTTTTATATTTAGTTTTATTATTATAAAATTTATATTATTAATAAACTTTATTATAACTAGCTTTTTTTTTATTAATTTTTTATATAAAATAATTATATATAATAAAAATAATACTAATAATAATAAAGATCTTTATAATATACTTATAATTAAAACCTTTTTTATTGCGTTTTTACTATTAAATAATAATATTATTATTTATTTTATAAAGTAGCTTTAAAGCTAGTTTTAAATTTATTAAAAAAAGCCTTTTTTTTATAATACTTTTAATAGCTTTATATAATTTATTATATTAAAAGTTTTTAAAATATTTAGCTATAATAATATTAATATTAAATTATATTTTTAATTATTATATATTGCTTTTATTATAGCTTTAATTATTAATTTTATAAATTTTTATAATTTGTTTTTTATTTATTTTTTTAATAATAATATAAACTTTTTTGCTATAGCTAAAATATATATACTTATTATTTTTTTAATTATTTTGCTTATTATATTAAATAATAAAATTAATTTATAACTACTAACTTTTTTAAGCTTTTTTAAAGTTTTTTTTAATTTTATTAAAATTATTATAACTATATTTTAAAACTATTTTAAATAATATTTATATATAAAACTTTATTAAGCTAATATTGCTATTATTTTTATAATTTTTTACTTATATACTTTTAAAAATCTTATTAATAAAAAGTTGTTTTTTAGCGCTTTTTAAGGTTTAGCTTTTTTTAAGATTTTTTTAATTTTTTTTATTTTAATTTCTTTTTATATTTTAAATAAGTATTTTATAAGCTTTTTTTGCTTTTTTAAATTTAATAAAATAATTTTTAAAGTAAAAAAAAACCTAGCTGCTAGCACTTTTACTTTTTTTATATAAGTAATTACTTACTTTTTTTTTTTTTTAAAGTTAAAGCATAAACTTACCTATTATATTATTAAGGTAAAGTGCTAACAATATAAAGATTATACCGCACTATAATATTAATAATCTTATAGCTAAATAATTAAAATTCAATTAAAATAGTAAAGTCGCCTTACTTTAACTAAAAAAAAAAACTATTGCGCTAAAATAATATAAAAACTAGCAAATATAGCTAGCCTAAAATCTAGCTAAACCTAGTAAAGCCTATTTATTACTTACTTTTTGCCTTTATTATTATTGTTTGCCTTTAATTTGCTTTTGTTTTTACAAACGCTTATATAGTAAAGTATAAGCATAGTAAGGCGGTAAAAACAACTAATTAAAGCCTGCTAAGGTATAACATGCTACCTTTAAATTTAAATTAATTAATTATTTGCTATAAAAAATACTTTGCTAATTTTACTTTTAAAATCTAAAGAAGTATAACATAAATACTATTTATATAATAGTAGTGCTATATAGCAAACTATAAAAAAAAGGGTTTTAATTTAAAGGTATAGCTTAGCTATATATTAGTATTTATTAAATATAAGCGATGTTATATAAAGTGGTTTAATTAATGTATTTATATATGTTGTTATTATATATTACGTGTAATTATAACTATATATTTAGTGTAAAACTTAAATATAATTAACTTAATAAGGTGTTTAAAGGTACACTTTTTTATCGCTAGTAATTTAACCTAATATAGTATTATTTTTTATATTTAATATATCCTTTTAAAAATTACCTTTTAAAAAAAGATTTTTATACCTAATTATTAGTTATTTATTAATTTAATTCTTTTTTAATTAAAAAGTTTTTTAATAAATTTTAATTATTATTATATATCTTTTAAAGTTTTTTTTATTTTTAAAACTTCTTAATATTAATAAAGCTTAATTATATTAAAAAGGTTTTTTATTTCTTTTTTAAAAGTGCTTTAGTTAAATTATTTGCAATTATATTATTTATAAAAATATATTCTACTTATAAAGTTTAATTTAAAACTTTTTAATATAACTAATAATTATAAATATTAATATAATAAAACTTAGTTTAAAAAATAGCAATATTTTTAGTTATTAAACTAATAGTTTATTAGTTATTATATTAAATTTAAATTTATTTGTTATTTAGTATAACATTTAGTTTTTTAATTAATTAATTAATAAATATAGCTTTTTTAATAGCTTATATAAAAGCAAATAACTTAGCTTTTATAATTAATATAGTAATAATATCTTACTTATTAGCTTTTTATTTAATAACTTTACTAAATAATATTATTATATAAGCTTAAAAGCTTTTTTAATTAATAAAGTTATTAGCAAACAAAAAATTGCTAGCTATAATAAACTTATTTTTATTTTTAAAATATAAAATATAGTATTAAGTTTAAAATAAATCCTTAAAAAGTTAATTAGTTATATTATAATATTTTAGTTTTAAATTAAAGTTAAATCTTAAAAATTTAAATATACTAAAAGTTATATTTAAATAAGTAATAATAATAACATATATAATTAATTTTTTTTTTTTTTAGTAGCTATAAATCTTTTGTTTTATTATTATTTTGCTATAAAGTTTTAATTTTTTAGTTTTTATAAAAGTATATATTAAAGTAAATAACTTAAAACTTTATAACTTAATAATCTTTTTAATATATAAAGATTATAATAACTAAATTAATTTCTTTTTGCGATTTTAAATAACTTTAATATTAAAAAACTATTATAAGTTTTTTTTTTTAATTATTTAGTAATAATATTTAAGCTTATAAATAACTTTTTAAATAATAATTATATTTGTTTTTTAATAAGTAAAAACTATATTATTAATATATATAAAAATTAGTATTTTTTACTTAAAATAATAATAAAATTTATAAAAAATAAATTAATATTTTATATTTTTAAAAGTTTTAATTAGTTTTTTTTACTATAGCAAAAATAATTTTTAAAAACTATATAAAGCTTAAAGTAGTTTAAAAACTATTAAAGGTTTATAATAGCTAAATAATATTTTTATATATATTTTTTTATTAAGTATTATATTAATAAAAATATTAATTATATTATATTATTTAAGTTTAAAATTAAATTTAGTAGCAATAGCTATAAATATTTTAAATAATCGCTTTATAAATATAAAAGCATAAGTATTTTTTTATTTATTTATAAGTTGCTAATCTTTTTATATTATAAGCTTAGTTTTACTTTTTTAATAATAATTATATTTATTAAACTTATAAATATATACTTATATATAATTAAAAGTTATTTTTTTTTAAATAATATATATATTAATTTTTTATTAAATGTTTATTTTTTTATAACTTTATAAATAAAATTCTTTAGTTTATTTAAAGTAATTTTTTATAAAATAAGCTTATAAATCTTTATATTATTTAAAAAATAAAAGTAAATTTTAGCAATAAATTTTTTTTTTTTTTATAAAATAGCTATTTTAAGCTTACTTTTAAAAAAATAAACATAATTAATATATTAACTTAAAAGAAATAAAAATTATAAAAAAGTTTATAAAAATTTTTATTTAGCGTAAAAAACACTATTATATTAACTAAAAAAAATTTATAAAATTTAAGCCTTTAAAAAATCTTTATTAATTTATTATTTTAATAAAATTTTAGTTTGTTATTAAAGTAATATTAAAGTTTTTTTAAAAACCTAGCTTTATTAGCTTTATTTATTAGTATATTATATTATAACTTTATAATATATAAATATTTTATATTAAATATAGCCTTTTAATAACTTTTATATGCTATAACTTAAAAAAAAGTCGCATTAAAGCTTACTTTAAACTTTAAAGTTAAATTAAGTAATTTAATAATTTTTAAAACAATTTTTTTTAGCTAACGTTTTTAATTATAGCGCTAAAAAAAGCATAGTTTACTAAAAATTTAAAAAATATAAAATAAACAGCAAAAATTGCTTTAGTATAAAAATAATTAATTCTTTTAAGCTTATTTATATTTTTATTTTTAATTTTTTTAATATTTATTTTATTTATGTTTTTTTTAGCAAAATTAATAAGTTTATAAACTTTATAATTTTTATAAAAATTAATTATAAATTTATTAATAGTATTTAAAAATATTTAGTTTAAAAATATTTTAGTTAATAAAGCTTTAAATTTTTTATTAGTAGTTTAAAAAAAGTTGTTTTTTAATTTATTTAAGTTTTTTAAAAAAGTACTTTTTTTATTAAATATAACGTTTTTAATAATAATAATTTTATTAGTTTTAAATAACTAAATTTTATAAGTAGTAAAAAATTAATAGCTAATTAAATAGCTAATTTAAGCTTTAAAATCAAGCTTTTTTTGTTTTTTCTACTTTTTTTAAGCAATAAATATTATAGTATAAGCTTTATATTTATATACTTTTAAATAAAACAAAATAAATATCTTGTTTTTTTTAACAATACTATTTTATAGTTAAAAATAAAAGTAAAACTTTTTATATAAAATTTTTTAATTAAAAATATATTTAAATACTTTATTATATAAATAAATAGCTACTTTAATTATTTTTATTTATAAATAAATAAGTAGTTTATATTTATTTCTTATTAATTTTGCTTTTTACTTAATTACTTTTTTTATTTTTTCAGCTTTTTTATTTAAGTTTTAAATATTAAGTAGTAATATTTTAAACACTATTTTTTTAATGTTTTAAAAATATTATACAAGTTTTAATATTTTATTAAGGTTTAATATTATTTTGTTATTATATTTTATAATTAATACCTTTATTTTATAATAATTTTATAAGTATTTAATTAAATAATTAAAAGTTATAACAATTAAAAAAGCTTTTTAATTTATAAAATAATAATTAAAAGTAAATTTTAAATAATAATTTATAGCTAATATTATATACTACTTATTTTTATTATTTTCTTAAAAGTTTTTATAGTTATAAAAGTTAATAGCTAGTTTTATACTTATTTATATAAGCTTTTTTTTAATAATTAATTAATTTAATAAGTAATTTTTAATACTATATATACTTTATATTAAATGGTTTTTATTTTGTTACTTTTATTAAAAGCTTAGTAAATTTTTACCTTTTAAAATAAAAACACTAAATATTATAATACTTTTAATTTTAAATATTTTATTTATAAGTGCTACTTAAAAAAGTTACCTTTTAATAATAGCTTTTTTATATAAAAGTTTAATTTATTTTGTTTAATATAAAATAATAATTTATTAAAAAATATAAGTAAATATTTTATTATAAATTAATTATATTTATTTTATAAACAATATAAAATTAAGCCGTTTTTTTTTTAAAGTAATTAATAAATAGTTTGTTATTTTATTAACATCTTAATTAATTAAGCACTTAAAAAAATATAAAGTTTATAGCTATAATTAAATAGTATACTATATTATATAACCTATATACTTTTAATCTTTTAAAGCTTTAAATTTTAATATTTACTTTTCTAAATTTTTTAATTAATATAATACTATTTTTTATATATATTATATTGTTTAAATTAAAAAGTCAAAAGTTTAAAAACCTGCTAATTTTATTAAAAATATATAATATAGTTTTTAAATTAAAAATAACTAAATTTTTTAGTTAATAAATAATTAAGCTTATTAGCTTATTTTTTATTATAAAAGTAGTTTATACTATTTTTTTTTATAATTAATTATTATAACTTAGTTTTTTTTTTTTAGGTTTTTTAATTTAAAGCTATTTAATCTTTTTTATTAATTTGGCATTTTTTTTTATTTGCTTTTAAATAAATCTTTAAACTATTTTATTAAAGGTAAAGTTTTTAAAAGCTAGTTTTAAAAATATATACTAATATTTTTTTAATAAATACACTTATAAACAAAGCTTATAATTTGTAATTAATTTTATAGTATTAATTTAATATTTTTTAAAAGCACTTTTTTAACTGCTTTTTTTTTTTTTTTTTTTTATATATATCTTTTTCTAAAAAATTCTCTATTTTTATTAATTAATAATAATTTTAATTTATTTACTTTTATTAAGTTTTCCGCTTAATTAATTTCTTTAAATATATAAAATAATCCTTTATATATATTTTTTTTTAATACTTTTAGCTTTATAAAACAAAAAGTATACGCTTGCTTTTTCTTTTAAATCTACTACAATTTTAAAGTAGTTTAATATACTCTTTTTTATTTTTTACTTTTAAATTTAATAAAAAAATATTATTTAGTTTAAATAAACACTTTTTAATACTTTTTTTAAATTGGTTACAATATTATAAAGTTTTATTAAATTTATTACTTTATACTTAATTGCTATTACAAGCTTTTCTTTTTATTTTATCGCTTAAAATCCTAAATCCTTAAGTAGTTATTTTATAATATTATCTATAAAATTCTTATAATTAAATTTAACTTAATACTTAAATATTCTTTTAAAATATAAGCTAATAATACTAAGTTTTTTATACTATATATCTAAAGTATTTATTAATTTAAGCATAGTATTTTTATAGTTTTTTAAAACTATTTTTAATATTTAGTTTTTAATTTAGTTTATTATTTTAATTAAGTCTTAAAATTTTTACATTTAAATATTATAGTTATTTAAATTAATATTAAAAACAAATTATTTTATTAAAATTATTTTAAATACTATTTATAAAAGTCTTAATAAATTAATTAAATTATTATTTAATATTATTAATAATTAAGTTAATTAACTTAAAATATTTATAGCTTTTAAATAATTACTAATTTTTAGTATAATAAGTTATTAAAGCTAAAAAATTCGTTTATTCTCTTTTAAAATAATATATACTTATATATTTAAGCTAACTACTTTACTTTAAAACTTTTTGTTTTATAATTTAAAGTTTATTAACTTTACTAAAAATATTTCTTATTATTAATTAATTAATTTTAACATAATAATCACTTAATTAAGTTATAGCTTTTTTAATTTAATAAATATAATATATAATAAAACTTTTAATTATTAAATATAAGCAATATTATATAAAGTAGTTTAATTAATATATTTATATATATTATTATTATATATTACATATAATTATAAGTATATATCTAATGTAAAACTTAAATATAACTAACTTAATAAGGTGTTTAGGGGTACACCCCTTTATTGCTAGTGATTTAACCTAATATAGTATTATCCTTTATATTTAACAGTATTTTTATAGTTTCCCCCCTTTTACAAACAAAAATATTACACCGTTAGCATACTAAATACTAAATATATATAGCACTATATATAACATTAAATAATTAACACAAATAAAATATAACTAATAATAATAATTTAAATTTACAAGTATTTTTTTCTTAAGTTTATTATATTTAAAATATAGCTAACTAAGTATTAATAAAGCAAAAAAGCAACTTTATTAATATTAATTAAATTATATGCTTTATAAACTATATATTAGCTTTGAAAACATATGTAAACTATTAAATTAATTATAGTTAAATTTTTAATAAAAATCTTATTAAATATAATATATATTATAAATATATAAAAAAGATTATTAAATATAAAAATATTATGAAAAAAAAAATATATAATTTTAATAAAATAAAGTTTATAATAAATATAATTATAACTAATATAATTATAATAAATATAAAAAAGTAAAATAAACTTAAATAAATTTAATAAAACAATTAAAATTAGTTTATAGCTATTTATATAATTAATTTTTAAGGTTAAACAATATTACTTTTTATTATTTTAAAAAAAAAAACTTATTTTGTTTTTTAATATTATAATAGCTTTTTATTACCTAATTAGTAAATTATAATTTTAAATAATAACTAAATTAATAATAAACTTAATTTAAAATAAATTAAATATTTTAATATATATATTTATTTATATTTAATAAATATAAAACGCTTTTTTATTTTTAATAGTTATAAAAGCTATTATTTAAAAATATTTAAAAATTATTACTAAAAAAACAATATTTTTACTAAAATAATATTTACGCACTTTTTTTATAAGCTTTAACTTTTAAATATTTTATATTTTAGCTTATAAAAAAAAGTATATAATATTAAAATGAGTAATATTATATAAATTAATATAACTTATATTTTAAAAAAAAACTTTTTACTTATATTTTTTAAAGCTTATATTTAAATAATAACGCTTAAAAATATTATATTTAAGTTTAAAGCTATTAGCTTTATTTTATTTAATTTAAATACTATTATTTTAAAGCTTAAAAGTAAGCTAATTATTTTTATATTATTACTACTTTTTAAACTATTTTTTATTATTATATTTTTAATAATATTTATTAATATTAAAAAAGCTATTATATAAATAATTTATTTAAAAAATTATATTTAAAAACATTAAAATAACTTTTTAACTAAAATTTTTAATATTATAGCCTTTTTATTTAAAACTATATATTTATTAATATATAAGTAAACTTTAATTTTAAATAAAATTACTAAGCTTAAAAAAGCTAACTATATACTTAATAAACGCTATAAAATAAAAAATAAGCAATTATAAGCTAAAAAAATACTTACTTTAATTAAAGAAATAAATCTTTAAGTTTTTAAAAAAGGTAATAGTTTAATAAATTAAAGAAATAATAAAAGTAGTAGTTATTAAAAAAAAGTAGCTAAGCGTGCACGCTATTATAATATATATAGCAATATTAGTTATAATATATAAACATATATAATAAAAGTAAAAACATTTAATAAAAAGAATTTTAATTAATTTAAATTAATTTAGTTATACTATAATTATTTTTTTAATATATAATAAAAATAAGTTTTAAAAGTTGTATTATATAGTAGTATTTATTATATAGTAGTAAAACATGTTATTATAAAATATAGTTTATAAAGGTGTTATATATAAATAGCTAACTATTAATAAATAAATATTATATTAAGCGTAATAATTTATATTAAATAATTTATAGTTTTTATAAGCATTAAATAATAATAAGCTTTAATAAATATTAATAAAAACATATATTTTTTTAGCTTTATAATTTTAAGTTATAATAAAGTTTTAATAAATTTAATATTTTTTAATTTTAGCTTTTAATAAGATAGCGTAATGGTTATATATTTGGTGTTTATATAGTAAAATATAGGTTTAAATCTTATTTTTACTAACTTTTAACCTTTTTAGCAAAAAGCTGTTTTTTAGTTAATAGCTTTATGTGCGTGTTATTAAAATTTAATAAGTTTATAATTATAAACTAATTATATGCTAATTTGCTTTTAATTAATAAAATAAAAGCTTAAAAGTATAAACTTACTTATTATATTATTAAAGTAAAGTGTTAATAATATAAAGATTATACCGTATTATAATATTAATAATTTTATAGCTAAATAATTAAAATTTAACTAAAATAGTAAAGTTGCTTTGCTTTACCTAAAAAAAATATTGTTATACTAAAGTAATATAAAAACTAGCAGGTATAGCTAGCTTAAAATCTAGTTAAGCTTAACAAAGCTTATTTGCTACTTATTTTTTGCTTTTACTATTATTATTTACTTTTAATTTGTTTTTATTTTTATAAACGCTTATATAATAAGGTATAAACATAATAAGGTAGCAAAGGCAACTAATTAAAGCTTGCTAAAATATAACATGCTACTTTTAAATTTAAATTAATTAACTATTTATTATAAAGAATACTTTATTAATTTTACTTTTAAGATCTAAAAAAGTATAGCGCAAATGCTGTTTATACGATAGTAGTGCTATATAGCAAACTATAAGAAAAAGGGTTTTAGTTTAAAGGCGTAGCTTAGCTATATATTGGTATTCCTACGGTTTCCCTCCCTTTATAAACAAAAATGTTATACCGTTAGCGTACTAAATGCTAAATATATATAACACTATATATAACATTAAATAACTAGCATAAACGGAATATAACTAATAATAATTTTAACTTTTTTAAAACTTGTTTAATATATTAAAGCTATTATAAATATAATTTATAATTAAACTTATTATATTTAATTTTAACACTTAAAAACTAAGCTATAAAGCTTTAGTTTTTAATATTATATATAATATTAATTTTAAGTTTTAAACTTTAAATATAATAAATATTTAAGCTAATTAATAAATAATTATTAATATAAGTTATTATAAAAATATTTAAAGTTATTTTATAATAATGTGTTTCACCACTATGTAATAATCACCACCATGTGATAAGTTTTCTTAGCGGTATTAAGCCATATTAAATAAGTGGGTAAATACTTAATAATAAATAAATAACTTTATAGAAAAACATCGAAATAACTCTATGTTTAAAAATTTAGATTTATAATTATAAAGCTAATTTAAATTAATTTTTATATTTTACTCGGATTTTTATTAATAGGGTTATCTTTAAATATATTAAATATAAGGATTATTTTAGCGTGATTTTTAATAACTTAGCTAAATAAAATCTTATAAAATTGAAAAATTTAATTTAGCTTAGTTATATAGTTATAAATCTAAATTTTAAAACCTAAGGTTATTTCGACCTTTTTCCATAAAGTTATTTATTTATCATTAAGTATTTACCTACTTATTTGATATGGCTTAATACCGCTAAGAAAACTTGTCACATGGTGGTAATTGTCACATGGTGGTGAAACACGTTATATAAAAATAGTATTAATTAAAAGCTTAAAATTTAAGCTTTTTAATAGCTAAAATAGCTTTTTGTACTATTATTTAAAAGCTTGCTTTAAGCTATATAAAGCTTATAATAGTTAAAAAACTTATTATAATTTAAGTTTATATTTATATTAAACTATTAATTTTAAAATTTTAAAGTTTTTTAAAATAATTTTTAAGCTTTTTAAAAGTTTAATATAAAGAGTTTTAATAAAGTTATAATTAAAAAAAGCTTTTATAAAATTAATTTGCTTAATTCTTTAGTTTTTAATAGCTATTAAAGTTAATAAAATTTATTAAGTAAATAAAATAGCTATAATTATAAAAGTTTTTATAAAATTAATATTAAAAGCTAATTTAAAGCTTTTAATAATAAATTTAGCTTTATATTTAATAATTGATTTTTATTAATTTGGCTTATATTTTAATATTTAATAACTATTTATAAAGTATTTTTTAAAGTTTTTAATAAATAAAAAATAAAAAGCTTTAAATTTTAATAGCTATTAAAATTTAAATTTAATTATTTATAATTATAAAAAACCTTTAAGTGTTTTTAATGCTTATTGTAATATATTAAGCTTTTTTAAAGTAGGTATAATAATATAAATAATATTTTAAATTATTAAATTTATAAAAAGTTTAATAAGGTTTAAATTTATTAAATTATTTTTTAAATTATTATTTATTATTTTATATTTTGCTTTAAATTTTAATAAAATAAAAAGTAGTTTTATTAAAATAATTAAATTTAAAAAAAAAATAAAAAATATAAGCGTTATTACTTCTTTTAAATTTAATGCTTTAATAAATATAACACTTTTTAAATTTTTTATAATAAATAATATATATAACTAAAAGTTATTATTAAAAGTAAATTTATTAAAAAATAAATAAGTTTTAAGTAAGTTTATATTAAATAGATTTGTTAGTAAAAAAGTTTTATTATTAAAAAAAGCTTTATTTATTAAAGTTAATATTTTTAGCAGCTTTAATATTATAAATTAAATAATTAAATAATATTTAAATATATAAACTAAATAAGTTTTAATATTAATTATTATTAAAATCTTACTATATTTAATACGTTTAATAAATTTATAAGCTTTAACTTATAACTTATAAAATATAATTAATAAATATTTAAAATTTAAAATTTTATAATAAATAAAAAAAAATATATAAAATATTAAATTAAATTTTAACTTATTATATAATAGCTAATAAAAAGTTAAATCTTTATTAATAACTTTTATATAATTAATTAAGTTTATTATAAGCGTTATAATATAATATTAAAAATATAATAATAATTTAAAAGCTTATAAAATAATTTATAAATAATTCAAAATTATTTTAATAAATTATTTTATTAAGCTATTTTATTTAAATATATAAAAGTTAAAAATATTAAAATTAATACATTTAGCTTATAACTAATTATTAATAAAGCTATTATTTACTTTAGTACGTAAATTAAAATAAAAATAAGCTAAATAATAGTTATAATAATTTTTTAAACCTTTAAATACTTTTTATATAATAATATAAATAATAATTACTAATTTATTTTTTAATAGTTAAATTTAATAGTAATATATTTTTTATTTTATTAAATTTAAAATATAAAAGGTTTAAAAGTATAATATTAGCTTTATAATAAATAAATTACTTATTATAATACTTAAAGTAATAAATAAATCGCTAACTTTAATAAAAATTAAATATTTAATAGCTTTATTTATAATATACTTTTTATAAAAAAAGTTTTTTTTATTAATAAAATTAAAGCTTAAAAGCTTTATAATAATTTTAATAGTTTTTTTTAATAATAAAAGCTTTATATACTTTAACTTATAATATTAAAGCACAATTAATTTTAAAAGCTTAAAAAGTTTAAGTACTTTTAAAAGTATACTATTTTTTAAGTTATTACTTTATAAAAAATTGCTTTTAATTATATTAAAATTTTTTAAATCTATTATTTTTTTAATTATAAAAAATAAACCACTTGCTATAAAAAAAAGTTTAAGCGTTATAATACTTTATAACATTTATAATTTAAAAAATATACCGCTTTTTAAATAACTACCTTATATTATATTATTATAAATAATAAGTAAATATTATAATAAATATTAAAAATCACTTTTTAATATAAAATAAAAACTTAAATTTATAAACTTTAATATTATTAAAAGGCTGCTTTTATTATTAACTAGCTTAAATCCTTTAAAAACCTTTTTTAATTAATAATATAACGCTTTAAAAATAATATTAATACTAAATTTTAATATATATAATATATTCTTTAACTTAAAAATACTATATTTATTACTAAAATAATAAGGTTTTAGTTAAATAATACCTTTATTATATAGTTTTAATAATTTACTAGCTATTATTATAAAAAAAATATTTTTTATAAATTTAATATAAGTATTAAATTAGTAAAAGCTATTAAAAATATATATTATATTGCTTATATTATATAATTAAAAGATTTTATAATATATATTAAAAAATTTTAAATTTATTAATTATATTAAATTAACTTGTTAATTAAAAGTTTTTAAAATAAATAATATTATATTTATTAAAAGCGTAAAAAAAATATATTAATAATATTTTTAATAAAGTTTTTAATATTTTTAATAAAGTTTTTACTAAGTTTAATTAAAAACTTAAATAATTTACTAATTTTTTTATTACTTTTACTTTAAAAAAGTTTAAAAAAGTATTTAAAAAGTTTATTTATTTAGTTAATAATATTATTAAAAAATTATAAATAAAAATTTATTAATTTAATATTAATTTATTAATTTTATAAAATATTTATTATTAAAAACTTTATTATAATTATAAAAAATAACTTTATTATAATTATAATAAATATAAATACTAATTAAAAAATTTAAAAAATTTATTATATTTAATTTACTTATATTATATAAAAGTTTTTTAAAGCTTTTAAATAATTATTATATTAAATAATTTAATTAATTATAATATTTTTTTTTGCTAAATAAATAGTAATACTATTAAATTTAATATTAAAAGTATTAAAATTAATACTTTAAAAAAAGTTTAAAATATAAAAAGCCTTATAAAAAAAATTTCTAATATTATTATTATTAAGTTTATAAAAAATTAAAAATATTTAAAATACTGTTATAAAGTTATAAATATAAATTATATTATTATTAGTTATATTTTATTATGCCTATATAATATTATTTAAACCTTAATTTAAATATATTAAGCATTTAGTACGCTTGCTTTTTAATAATTAAAAGTAAAACTAAAAAACTTAAGCAAAAACTTTTTGCTTTTTAATTAAAACGCTTTTAAAGTGTTTATAATTTTATTATAGATTTTTAACTAAAGACTTTATTATGCTTTAATAGTTTTTTGGTTAAAAAAAAAGAAAGAAAAAAAAAAAAAGTAAAAAAAAATGCGGCTTTTTAAGCTTTATATTTTTTTGTTTTATTAGTTGTTATTAGTATATTATTTGCTATAGTTTATTATTATATTATTTTTAAAATTTATTTTTTTTGCTTTTATTATACCTTTTTACTTTTTATTAATATTTAAGCTATTTTATATATAAGTAATAAGCTTTAAGCTAAAAATTAATGTATTATTTTATAAGCTATTTTTAAGCTGTTTATAATTTAATTATAGTTTAAGCTAGTAATAAAAAAGCTATAAAATTAAATAGCTAAGTTAATTCTTTTTTTTTTTTAATTTTAAGTAATATAAAAATTTATATAACGCTGTTTTTTTACTTTTTATATAATTATAAAAAGGTATAGCTATATTTAATACCTTTTTTTTTAAAAAAAAAGCTTTTAACTTTAATATTTTTATATAAATTTATAATAAAGCTAAAGTTTTATATTTTTAAAGTTTATAGTAAAAATTTATTATATTTATTAAGTAGATTTTTTTTAGTTTTTTTTAATAGTTTTTTTACTGCTAAAGCTAATATTATTAAGCTTTAACTTTTTTTTACTTTATTATTAAACTTTATTATTAGCTTTGTTTTATTTTTTAAGCTAATATTCTTTTAAAGCTTTTTTTTTATTATATTTTAACTTTGCTATTTTTTTTATTTTTTATTTTTTATTTTTTATTTACTTTTTTTTTTACGCTATTTTTAATTAATTATTATATATTTTACTAGGTTTTTTTTAGTAATAACTTTATTTACTTTTATTTTATTTATTTTTTGCTTTTATTTTTAATTATATATTTTTTTAAAACTAAATGCTTAATTTTTTTTTTAAATAGTTTTTTTTTTTGCCTAAAATTACTAACTTACTTTTAAAATTATATAACTTAGCATTTAAATAAATATAAAAAAAAAAAAAAAACTTAGTTTTAACTTTAAAACATAAATTAAAGTTACTTTATATACTTTTTAACTATTTTTAAGTATTTTAATTGTTTTTTAGCTAAATATTTTATAATTTTTTTTATTAACCTTTTATTAAGCTTATATTATATAAATAAACTATAAATAATTATACTTTAAATTATTTTTATATAAATTTTCTTTGTTTTAAATATATTATATCTTTAAATAATAGTAGCTAATTTTATTAAAGCAAAATTTTAGCGCTTAAGTTTTTATTAAAGTTTTTTTAAGTAATAATATTATTTTAGTTTATAGTTTAATTATATATTTAAAAAGTATATATTTTTTTTTAAATTAATTTATATATTTTTTAGCTAAATTAAAGTAAAATTAACTTTATATTATTTTATAAAATATATTAGTTTATTTTTTACTAAATTAAAGTTTATTTTATATTATATTATTTAACTTTTATATTTTATATATATTTATACTAAATATTTATAGTTTTTATTTATATTTAACTTTATTATTATAAAGTTTATATTATTTATAAACTTTATTATAACTAGCTTTTTTTTTTATTAACTTTTTATATAAAGTAGTTATATATAATAAAAATAATACTAATAATAATAAAGATTTTTATAGTATACTTATATTTAAAACTTTTTTTGCTACACTTTTACTATTAAATAATAATATTATTATTTGTTTTATAAAGTAGCTTTAAAGCTAGTTTTAAATTTATTAAAAAAAGCCTTTTTTTTATAGTATTTTTAATAGCTTTATATAGTTTATTATATTAAAAGTTTTTAAAATATTTAACTATAATAATATTAATATTAAATTATACTTTTAGTTATTATATATTATTTTTATTATAGCTTTAATTACTAGTTTTATAAATTTTTATGGTTTATTTTTTATTTACGTTTTTAGTAATAATATAAATTTTTTTATTACAGCTAAAATATATATACTTATTACTTTTTTAATTATTTTGCTTATTATATTAAATAATAAAATTAGCTTATAATTATTAGCTTTTTTAAGCTTTTTTAAAGTTTTTTTAATTTTATTAAAATTATTACAACTATATTTTAAAATTGTTTTAAATAATATTTATATATAAAACTTTATTAAGTTAATATTATTATTACTTTTATAACTTTTTATTTATATGCTTTTTTATAAAATAAACAGCAATATTGTTATTTAACGGCAAAAGCGCGGCGAAAAAGGTTTTAACTATAAGCGTACTATAAAGATCCTTATTATTACTAGTATTATTTTTGCTATATATAGCTACTTTATATAAAGAATTAATGGAAAAAGGGCTAGTTATAATAAGGTTTACAAACAATATAAACTTTATAGTAGCAAGGTTAAATGCAAAAAAAAACTGTAAGCGTTTAGCGCAAGTATATATAAAGTATAAAAGCTAGGCATTATAATATAAAATAAACTTTAATTTAGTAAAAAGCAAACTAATATACTTTATAAAATAATATAAAGCTAATTTTGCCTTAATTTAGCTTGGAAATATATAAATTAAATTAAAAGAAAATATATGCTTTTTAAAAGTATAGTTAAACTATAAATTAAGGTAGCGTTATTACTTAAAAAAACTTTAATAAAAACTTAAACGTTAGAATTTTATTTTAATAAAATTAATTGCTACTATATAAAAATATAACGCACTTAAAGCAAAAAAAATCTATATAAAAATAATTTAAAACATAATTATATATAGTTTATTTATATAATATAAGCTTAGTAAAAGCTAAACAAAAAAGATAGCAAAAAACTTAACTAAAAAATAGTTAAAGTGTTTTAAAATAATTAAAAAAGTATATAAAGCAATTTTAATTTATTTTTTAAAGTTAAAACTAAGCTGTTTTTTTTTTATACTTATTTAAATACTAGGTTATGTAATTTTAAAAGTAAGTTAGTGATTTTAAGCAAAAAAAAGACTATTTAAAAAAAAATTAAATATTTAGTTTTAAAAAAAAACGCAATTAAAAACAAAAATAAAAAGTAGATAAAATAAAAGCGGGTAAAGTTATTACTAAAAAAAACTTAGTAAAATATATAATAAATAGTTAAAAATAACGTAAAAAAAAAAATAAATAAAAAAATAATAAGGCTAAAATATAATAAAAGAGGCTTTAAAAAAATACTAGCTTAAAAAATAAAATAAAGCTAATAATAAAATAAAAAAAGGCTAAAGCTTAATAGTATTAGCTTTAGCAACAAAAAAACTACTAAAAAAAACTAAAAAAACTTATTTAATAAATATAGCAAACTTTTACTATAAACTTTAAAAATATAAAACTTTAGCTTTATTATAAATTTATATAAAAATATTAAAGTTAAAAGCTTTTTTTTTTTTAAAAAAGGTATTAAATATAGTTATACCTTTTTATAACTATATAAAAAGCAAAAAAATAGCGCTATATAAATTTTTATATTACTTAAAATTCAAAAAAAAAAAAACCAACCTAGCTATTTAGCTTTATAACTTTTTTATTACTAGCTTAAATTATAATTACTTTATAAATAGCTTAAAAATAACTTATAAAATAGTATGCTAGTTTTTAACTTAAAGCTTACTATTTATATATAAAGTAGCTTAAATATTAGTAAAAAGTAAAAAAATGCAATAAAAGCAAAAAAAATAAGTTTTAAAAACAATATAATAGCAAACTATAGCCGATAACATACTAATAGCAACTAATAAAACAAAAAAACATAAAGCTTAAAAGGCTACACCTTTTTTTTTTTTTTTTTTTTTTTAATTAAAAAACTATTAAAGCATAATAAAGCCTTTAGTTAAAAATCCGCAACAAAACTATAAACGCTTTAAAGGCGTTTTAACTAAAAAATAAAAGGTTTTTACCTAAGTTTTTTAGTTTTACTTTTAATTATTAAAAAGCAAGTATATTAAATACTTAATATATTTAAATTAAGATTTAAATAGTATTATATAGGCATAATAAAATATAACTAATAATAATATTTATATGCTTTTAAAAATTTTATTAATAAAAGGTTATTTTTTAACGCTTTTTAAAGTTTAGCTGTTTTTAAGATTTTTTTAATTTTTTTTGTTTTAACTTTTTTTTATATTTTAAATAAATATTTTATAAGCTTTTTTTGCTTTTTTAAGTTTAATAAATTAATTTTTAAAGTAAAAAAAAACCTAGCTATTAATACTTTTGTTTTTTTTATATAAGTAATTGCTTACTTTTTTCTTTTTTTAAAATTTAAAAAACTTTTTTTTACTAAAAAAGCTTAGCTTTTAAAACGCGCTAATTTTTTTAAAGTTTAAAGTTTTAAATTATTTTTTAAAGCTTTTATTATATTTTATTGCTATTATTTCTATTGTTTTTTATAAATAATTTATTTTTGTTTTGCTTTTATTTTAGTTATTTTTTCTTAATATTAAAATATAGTTTTATAATACTTTTTTTTTTTTTTTTTAGCTTTTTTTATAGCTTTTTAAACCTTTTAAAACTATTATAACGCTGCTTTTTTTATTATAACCTTTTTTTTTAAAGCTATTATATTTATTATTTTAATTAATTTTATTATTAAATATTTAATATATTTATTTATATTTACTATTATATTAAAACTTTTTAATATTTATAATTTAAATATTTTAATTATTATTAGCGCTTTATTTAATATTTTTTAGCTTTAGCTTTTAAATAATTAAAAGCTTAATATTAAGTTTTTTTTGTTATAAATTTAATAGCTTTAAAAAATATAATTAAATTTTATTTACTTTAAACTTTTAAATATTTTTATTAAAAGTTTTTTATTAGCTTATATTAAATTAATTATATTATTTTTTTTTTACTTTTTAATAGTTTTTTTTTTTTTTTTTTTTTATAATATTACTATATAGCGTTTAAAGTATTAGTTTCTAAACTTTTACTACGCTTAAAATTTTTTTATAATATACTAAAGCCTTTTTTTTTTATTTTTATAATAATAAATATATATTTATATTTTTTATAACTATATTTTACTTTTAGTTTGCTTTTTTTTTAAGTTTAATTATTAGGTTTATTTTATTTTTATTTAAATTTAGCTTTATATATATTAATTATATAATTACTAGTTTTTTTTTATTTATTAAAAAAAAAGTTACTTTTATTTAGTTATATTTAGCTTTTTTTACTTATAAATTATTTATAATTTATTTATTAATATATAATGCTATATATTTAAAATTAATATATATTATATTATATTAGCTTAACTTTAAATAATATAATTAAAAAAACTTTTTTTTTTTTTTTTTATAATAATAGTTTTTATAATACTATTATATTATACTTTTTTAATAATTGAAAAGCTATTACTATATATATTTTTAATTTTATAATATTTTAAAATAAAGTATTAAGTTTTATTAACTTAAAATAAAAGTATTTTTTTTATTATTTAAATTTAGTTATACTTTTAAAGCAAAAAAAAAAAAAAGCTTTTTTAAATTTAGTTTAAGTATATTAGCTTTTTTAAAAAAAAACGCTTATATTTAAGCTTTTACAGCTATTAAAGCTATATTTATTGCTTTAAAACAATTAAACTTTAATATTGCTAACTAAGTTATTTTTAATATTATTAATTAGTATAGTTTTAGTTTTTTTGCAAGCAAGCTAAATACTAGTTGCTTTTAAAGTTAAACTTTTTATTAATTATTTTAGTTTTACTTTATTAATTTATATTTACTTTAAATATAAAATTATATTAATTAGTATTAATATATTTTTTATATTGCTATAATTTAGCTTTAAAAAAGTTTATATTTTTTTAAAAAAGCTAAGTAACTTTTTTTATAGTTTATATATTTTATTACTTTTAATTTAAATTTTTTTTAAGTTAAACACTTTTATTTTTTATTTTTATATATTATATTACTATATAAAAAATACTTACTTTTATTTTTATAAATTCTTTTTATATATTTAAACTTATAATATTTAAAGCATTATATAACTTTTATATTTTTTAAAAACACTTTATAATTATATATTATTATTTTTTATATAGCTTTTTTTTATTATAAAGCGTTTATAGTTTTTATATTAATATAATATATTAATAAGCTAATATAATAGTTTTTTAAGTTAGCTAATAAAATTAAATATATTTTGCTTATATTAGCTTTATTTTATTTATAAATATTTTAAAAAAGATTTATTAAATTTATATATATACTTTAAAATATTTTTATATTAATATTTTTTATAATTATTATATAGTTTTTTTTAGTTTTTATTATATTTTTATTAAATACTTATTTTATTTATAAATTAGCTTATTTATATTATATTGCTTTTTTTTAAAATATAACTATTATATTTTTGCTTAGTAGTTTTTTTACTATAATTACTTTTATTATTTTAATTACTATATTTATTACTTTTATTGTTTTATTAGCTATATACGCTATAACAACTAAGTTTAGTTTAGCTTATATTAAAATTTTATAGTTATATTAAATAAAAAGTATTATGCGATTTAAAGATATTAAAAAGCTAATTATTAAGCTATTTATAGCTAATATTATAATTATTTAAATTTAATTAGCAATAAGTGCACTATTTTTTTTTAGTTTATATATTACTACGTATAGTTTATTAATATTTTATTTAGTAGCTAAATTATTTTAAGCTTTTTTTTTTTTTTTTTTGCGTTTTAATATAAAAGTTTTTTATTAAGCTTTTAATATATTTTTTATTAGTGCTTTTATATTTAAAAATTTCTTTTAACTACTAAAAACTGCTAAAGATTATATTTATTTTTTTATTTTATTTTTTTCTTACTTTGCTTTTTTGCTTACTTTGCTATTATTTTGCTATTAAAGCAACCTTTTAGTGCTAAAGCCTGCAATTAAGTAGTGCAAAGATTACTTTAACCCTTTTATGCTATTGTTTAATATTATTAAGTTTATTACACCTTGCATTATATTTTTAGGTTTAATACAACTATGTTTTTAAGTGCTTTTACCTTTTAAAAAGCAGTATATTTAAATTATTTAATATAAAAAGCAAAGCCTAATTAATATTTTTAAATCAATTTAACTTAAATTTATATAAATTATATTAATTTATATTATAAAGCTTAAATTATTTTATAATAGCAATAAAATAATAGCTTAATTAAAATTATTAAAAGCTTATAATATAATAAGGTTTTTTATAAATATTAAAATATTTATAGCTTTTAAAATTATAATAAATACTTAAATTTATTAATTAAAGTTTTTAAAGCTTTTTAAATATTAAAGTTTAAAAAAATTATTAATTTTTTTAGCGATTTTTTTACTTAATTATTTTTATATTATAAAAAAAGCAATAAAAGTTGCTATAAGCTTTTTAATAAAAGCTATAAAAAAGTTTTTAAAAAATATAAAGTAATTATTAATATTATAATAAGTTTTTAAGCATTAAATACTAATAATAATAATATAAATAATAATATTAAACTAATTATTTTAAGCTTATAATTATTATTATAAGCTAATTTAAAAGCTTTATAAGTTTTATATACTTTTAATAAGCGTTTATATTTAATTTAATATAAAAAAGTTATTTTTATTATTAAAAATATTAAATATATTTAAAAAAGTAGCTATTATAATAATTTATACTATTAAAAGCATTATAAATAATAATATAAAAAGTAATATAAAAAAAAAATTTGTTATAATAAAAAATAAATGCTTTATATTATAAAAATAAATAGCAATAATAGCTAGTTTTAATAAAATATTATATTAAGCTTATAATTTATTAAAAGTGGTTTTATATATTAGTATAAAATATTAATATTTAAAAAAAGTATTTAAGCTATAATAAAAGTAAGCTTATTAATAATATTAAAAGCAAAAAACTTATAGTAAATAAATTTATTATAAATAAAGTAATATAAAAAAAAAAGTAAAAATATATTGCTTATTTAACTAAAATTTTATTTGTTAAATATAGCAAAAAGCACTATATATATAAATTATTTTTAACAATTAAACCACTTAAAACCTTTAGCTTTATAATAAATTATAATAAATTATAATAAAATTAACTTTAATTATATAAAACCTTTTTATAAAGCGGTAAACTTTTATATAAAAAATAACTTTTAAAATAAATTAATTATAAGGCGTTACTTTAAACTAATTACCTTAATAGGTCCTCTTTTTACTTAGCGTGGTGTTAATAAGTTAAAAAAGTCCTTAGCTTTATATTAACCTTGCTAAGGGTCCTTGTGGGGTCCCTAAGGGGTCCCTAGCCCTGTATATATATTACCTATAGCCATTATAAGCCACCTATAGGTGGCTTATATAGGTGTGGCATGTACGCCACTTGTAATAACTGTTAGCCTTGCTGGTAAAGCTGTAGCTAAGGGGCTACACCCCCTTTATAAGTACCTATAGTTGTTAGTGTATTTTAACAGTAGTAGTAATAATATTAATATATTTGTTGCCGCTTTTACTACACTTATTTATTTGCGCTTTATGCTTTTATTACTTAATAATATTACTTAGTTCGGTAATTTTGTTTATACGCTTAATAATAGCGCAATTAAAATATATTACCTTTTAATAAAAGCTTTAGCTTATTAGGCTTTTATATAGTTATTTTATATAAATATATATATATTTTAATTTTTTATATAAAAAGTTTTATATATATTTTTTAATTAATGTAGTTTTTTATTATATAATAGTAAAAAAAAAATATTATTTTTATTACTTTTTTTATTAATGTTATTTTTAAAGTATTATTTAATAATAACCTTATTAACGCTTAAGTTAAATTAATGCGCTAAAAAAACTACTTTTAAGCTTTTTTAATATAAAGTTATAAAGTTATTATAATTAATATATATATTAATAGTTTATATAATAGTTACTAAAGTTATAATAAATTACTTTTTAAAATATATTATTAAATTTTTAGTTTTTAAAGTAATATATATAGTGCTTATATTTAGTACTTATATAAAGTATAATGCTTTAACTATAGTTAAAAAAAAAAGAAAAAAAGAAAAAAAAAAAGTTTATAGTTTTATATATAGCTTTTAATTTTTAGTTGTTTTAAATAAATATAATATTTTTATATAATTGTTTTAATATATTACCTTTTTTTTATATTTTTTTTTATAAATATAATTTAATAATATATAATTACTTTTAATTTTTTTTTATAAATAGTTTTATTTATATAGTTAACTTATTTATAAATATAAGATTTTTAAGTGCTTAATTAAGTACTTGTTTTATAAAGGTGTTTATAAGGTTATTTTTACTATTTATTTATTATATATTAAAGATTTGTTTTTTTATATAATTTTTATAATATTATAATATTAATTATAAAGCGTTTTTTTTATATAGTTTTTAGCTTTATTAAGTAGTTATATAGTAATTTTAAGTTTATATATAATATTATTAAAATTAATATAATTTTTAATATAGTTATAATTTTTTAAATTATTATATATAAGGTAATAACATTATTTACTTTATTAATTATATTATATAACTTATTAACTAATATACTTTTAGTAACCTTTTTATATTTATTTAAATTTTAGTATATAATATTACTTTTAATTTTAAATTTATTTAACTTTATATAGTGCTTAATAGCTAATATAATTATAAATTTAAGCTATAAACTTATATTTATATTGTTTATAAAAAATTTGTTTATAAAAATAAACAACTTTATATAACTTAAATTTAAAGGTATAAATTTTAAGCTATAATTATAATTATTTATTTACTACTTGATTTTTTTATTTAAAGCTTATATATTAGCTTTAATAAGTTTTATAGTTTAAATAGCAGCTATTAAATTATATACTATTTTTAATTAATAAATATTATTAATATATATATTTTTTATATATTAAAAAATACATTATTATATTAAATCTTTTATATAGTAATTAATTTTAACTAGTTAATTTATTACGCTTTTTTACATTAAAATAATATTTTAATTAGTTAATAAAATAATTTAGTTTTTATTAAACTTTATAAAATAATTTATTTATAAAGTTTTTTTAAGCTTTATATAAAGCTTTATTTGTTATAACTTTATTTTTTTTTATATAAAAAAGCTTAAAATAATAAAGTTAAAAATATTATTTATTTATAAACTAATAATTTTAAAATTATTTAATAAATTAATTAATATAAAAAAGTATAAGTTATATATTAAAATAGTTGTTTTTAATTAGTTATAATAATATTAATAATAAGTTTTAAACTAATATAGGTTTAATTTTAATATTTTATATAATAGTTATATAATTCTTAAAACCATTGTTATAAAGTATTTATTTTTTAGTTTTTTTAATAGTTATATAATAATTATTTTTAATAATTTATTTTTTAATTATATATATAATATACGGTATAAACAAGTGATATATATACGCAAATAATATACTTTTTAGCACCTTTATAGGTAAATTTACTAGAATTTA
Source organism: Xylaria hypoxylon (assembly GCA_902806585.1). NCBI lineage: Eukaryota > Fungi > Ascomycota > Sordariomycetes > Xylariales > Xylariaceae > Xylaria > Xylaria hypoxylon. Next base: position 354,887 of record CADCXB010000058.1, read on the forward strand.
ATTAAAATAACAAAAATTAATTAAAACTAATCGGAATTTTTTTTACTAAATATTTTTATATTATTTTAATATATATAAGCATTATATTTTAATTTGCTATATATTTTATAATATTGCTTTAATATTAAAATTTTGTTTATATAATAACTACTTAATTATATTCTTTAAATTATTTGGTTTTTAATAGCTTTTTTAGCTTTTTAATTTTATTTTTTTTATATACTAAGTAATCCTATAACTTAAATTTATTTATTTTTTATATAATAATATTAGCTTAATTTATAATTTATTTTTTAAAGCTTAGTAATTTTAGTTTATAATAAAATAATTTAATATTTTAATATTAATATTTTTTTTATAATTAAGTTAATTATATTTAAAATAGCTATTAAAAAACTATTTTAATATTATATAAGCTTATATTTAATATATTAAGCTTAAAATTTAGCGGTTTTTTTTTTATATAATATTTTTAATTTTTAGATTTAAAGCTTATTAAATAACTTAAAAAATATTTTTATTAAAAGTTTTAATATAAGTTATAAAATAATATATATTAAGTTATATAAAACAAAGCTAATATTTTAAAAGCTTTGTTAAATATTTTATTTTATTATTAAAGCTTTATATATTTTATAATATATATAATATAAATTTAAATAAAATTATTAACCTTTTTAATATATAACTATTTTAAAAAACTAAAATACCTAATATTTAAAAGCTAAAATTTATATAATAAATAAAATAACATATATAATATAATAATATTATATTTTTTAATATATAACTTAAATTTAATTAAATAATAACTTTTATAGCTATTAAAAATTAAAAAGTAATAAATATTTTTTATATAAATAATAATATATTTATTAAAATATTTTTGTTATTAAATTTAAACTTTTTTTATTTATAATTTATTTATTTTTAATAATAGCTATTTTTTAAGTTAGTAATAAATAACCATTTTTATATTAAAATAAAAAATAAGTTAACTTAATTAAAATAACATATAATAAAATAATATAACTATATAAAAAAATAGCTTATAATATAAATAATTATTTGCAATTTTTTTACTATATAACTTTTAGTTTTTTTTTAATTAAATAATATTTTATTTATTATAAACTTTATTTTATTAAAGTTATAAATATTCTTTTTTAAAATACTTTTTAATATAATTATATTTTATATAAAAGTAAACTAAGTTTAATATATATTAAAATCTTTATAAAAAACTTACTAGTAATTTATTTAATAATTAAAATATATATACAAAATAAGTTATTATTATATAAAGTTTAAAGCTTAATTAACTTTAACTAAAGCTATATTATAATTATATAATAATTAATTAATTATATCTTTAATATTATATAATTAAAATAAAAATATTTATAAATTTTAGTTAAATATATATTATATAATTAATTTTTTTTTATATTTTAATAATTTATAGCTTTTTTAATATATTATATATTATAAACTAATTTTATTATAATAATAATAAAGTATTAATTTAGAGATATTGTAAAGTTATGCTATATTTTATATAAATAATTTTTTATTGCGTTTTAAAACTTATATTATAAGCTTTAAATCGGTATTTTTATATAAAAAAAATATATTATAGTTGTTAAAAAAACTTGGAAATAAAAATATAGGTATAAAAATGCTAAGAAGTGCGTTACTTGCTTGTGTGTGTTACTTGCTTATGTGGTATGTTACACCTTTTTTATAAGCACTTATAATTATTAGTGGATTTTAATAAAACTAGTTTTAACTAAGTTAAAATAAATAGTAATAATTTAATTAAAGTTATCTTTATAATTTTTTTTATTTATATATATATTTTATAATTATAATTATTTTTTAAATATTATAACTAAGCTTTATATTTAAATTTTATATTGTTATATATATTAAAGTTAACTTAAGCTTTGTTATTATATTTTTTTAATATTATATTTAAATATATTAATATACTTTTACTTAACTTTATACTTAAGTTAAATATTAATATAGTTTTAAAATGTTTTATTAAATAAATAATTTAATTAAATAGTTTTTTTAAACAAGATTTCGATTACTTTGCTTTATTTGTTTATTATATCGTTTAAATTTTTATTTATTAATATATACTTACTTTATAAACTTTTTAATAAACGCGTTATATACCTTTCTATAATTAAATTATTTATATAATAAAAAAACAAAAGTATTTAAGTTAGTTAATTAATTTTATAATTGCTATTTAATTATATAAAACATTAACTATTATATAAAACTAAGTAAATTTAAGTGCTAATATAGCAAATATATTAGTTGTTTTAACTATTAATAATAATAAAATAAACAAATAAAAAAAAAGTTATATTTAATTAATTTTATATATATATTTATATATACACCTTATAATATTTAATATAAACCTTTTAAATATATATAATTACGTAATATAATCTTTATATATTATATTATAAAGCCTTAATAGCTTATATAAGTATACGTTAATATATAATATATATTTATGTTAATTTATTAATGTTTTTAATAAATATTTATTTTAAAAAACATTATTAATTGCTTTTTTTTAATAAGCATTTAATTTTTTTTATAAGCTTAAACTTTTATTTGATTTTTTACTTAATTATGTATATTTATTTAATTAAAATTATTAAAAGCTAAAAACCTTTTTATAAAATCTTTTTTTTTTTTAATTATAATATTAATCAAAAATAAAATTGCGTAAAAAATAATGCTTTAAAAAAATAATAAAAGTATAATATTAATTATTAGCAAAAATATAAAACCTGTTAAAAAATAAAAATAAAAGCTATAAAAAAGTAATTTTTTATTTAAATATTTTAAACTATAAAGCAAAAGGTTTTCGCTTAAGTTTCTTGGTTTTACCTTTAATTATTATAAAGTAAGCGTATTAAATATTTAATACATTTAAATCACGGGGTAAATAATATTATATAAGTATAATAAAATATAATTAATAATAATATTTAAATATTTTAAGTTTAATATAAATGTTTATTAAGTTTATTAAAGATTTTAAAACTTTAAATATTATTAATATATTATTTTTTTATAAATAATTATAAAATTAAACTTTTTAATTATTATTTTTATATATTATTATAACTTTTTAGTTATTTTAAATATAATTTTTAAATTTAATATTAAATTATTAACAATTTTACATTTAAACTTTATTTAATTTTATAAATATATATATATATTTTTTATTAACTTTATAAATTTTATTGCGTTTTTTTTAAATAGTTTTTAAATTTTAGTTTATTACGCTTTATAAGTTATTTTTATTATTAATTTTAATATATTTTTATAAATTAAAATCTTAAGCTTTAATAATAAAGTTATAGTTTTAAATATTAAATTATTTTTGTTTAAATCCGATACACCGGTTAATATAACTATTATTACCTATGTATATAAGCGATTGTTTTTAACACTTTTTTTACGCTATATACGCTGCTTAATATATATAAGGGCCTTTATCCGAAAGCGGCTAATTAACTATATGCGTATAAGGCACCTTAGTGAGTATAAGATTCACACCGGTAGTTTTAGCGGCTAATTAACTCCGGTAACTTTAAGGCTTAAACCAATAGTTTTAACGTTGCGTATAAAAAGTAATTAGCGCTTATACCGCTAAGCTAATAAATAACGCTAACTATTATATTTAAATCCAATGTATTAATTAATATAAGCGTTATTACTTACGTATATAAGTAATTATTTTCAATTATTTTATTTTATTAAAAATTATTTTATTTAATAATTAATTTATTATTATTTTACTAATATTAATTAATTTATTTTATAAGCAATAAATTAATTTATATAATAAAACTTTTAATTATTAAAATTAAGTAAGTTAATTAAAAATTAAATAAAGTATATGTTTTTATTATTTGTTTTTTTAAGTTTTATATATTTATTTTTTTAATGTAAATTTATATATTAACACCGGTTAATTAAAGCAATTAAGTTCGATTTATTAATTATTAACTAATTTATTTAAGTTATTTTATTTATTTAAATTACCTTTATTTTTAATAAAAGATATATAAAACCTAAAAAAATAAATAATTAAAACATATAATTAATTTAATTTTTAGTTAACTCGCTTAATTTTAATAATAATTATATGCAAACTTATTTAAGCTATAATTTTAAAAAGTAAACACTTAAAGTGCTGTTGCTAAATATAAGCGATGTTATATAAAGTGGTTTAATTAATAGTATTTATATTTATTATTATTATATATTATATATAATTATAACTACGTATTTAAAATAAAACTTAAATATAACTAACTTAATAAAATAGTTAAAGGTATACTTTTTTATTGCTAATAATTTAACTTAATATAATATTATCCTTTATATTTAATATATTTTTTTAAGAATTACCTTTTAAACAAAGATTTTTATACTTAATTATTATTTATTTATTAATTTAACTTTTTTTAATTAAGAATTTTTTAAATAAATTTTAATTATTATTATATATTCTTTAAGGTTTTTATTGTTTTTAAAACTTTTTAATATTAATAAGATATTAAACGGATAAAAAAAAGTTTGAAATATTAATAACTTTTTAGGCTTTGCTTTTTATATTAAATAATTTGGATATATTGCTTTTTAAGGGGTAAAAGCACTTGGAAACGCGATTGTATTCGACTTAAAGATATAGCGCAAGGTGCAGCAAACCTAATGGTGCTAAACGGTAACGCAAAAGGGTTGGAGTAGTTTTTGCACTATTTAATTGCGGGCTTTAGTACTAAAAGGTCGCTTTAACAGTAAAACAATAGCAAAGTAAGCAAAGAAGTAAAGCAAGAAAAAAATAAAAAAAAAAAATAAATGCGATTTTTAGTAGTTTTTATTAGTTAAAAAAAATTTCTAAATGTAAAAGCACTAGTAAAAAATATGCTAAAGGCTTAATAAAAAACCTTTATATTAAAACATAAAAAAAAAAAAAAAAAAGCTTAAAATAATTTAGCTATTAAATAAAATATTAATAAACTATATATAGTAATATATAAACTAAAAAAAAGTAGTATATTTATTATTAATTAAACTTAAGTAACTATAATATTAGCTATAAGCTACTTAGTAATCGGCTTTTTAACGCTTTTAAATTACGTAATATTTTTTATTTAATATAATTATAAAGTTTTAATATAAACTAAATTTAATTTAGTTTTTATAGCGTATATAGCTAAAAAAATAATAAAAATAATAAATATAACAATTAAAACAGCAAAAGTAATTATAATAAAAAAACTACTAAATAAAAATATAATAGTTATATTTAAAAAAAAAGCAATATAATATAAATAAGCTAATTTATAAATAAAATAAATATTTAGTAAAAATATAATAAAAATTAAAAAAAACTATATAATAATTATAAAAAGTATTAATATAAAAATATTTTAAAGTGCGTACGTAAACCTAATAACTTTTTTTTAAAATATTTATAAATAAAATAAAGCTAGCATAAATAAAATATATTTAATTTTGCTAGCTAACTTAAAAAGCTATTATATTAGCTTATTAATATATTATATTAATATAAAAATTATAAAAGCTTTATATTAAAAAAAAGCTATATAAAAAGCAATAATATATAACTATAAGCTATTTTTAAAAAATATAAAAATTATATAATATTTTAAATATTATAAGTTTAAATATATAAGAAAATTTTATAAAAATAAAAATAAATGCTTTTTATATAATAATATAACATATAAAAGCAAAAAAAAAAAATATTTAACTTAAAAAAAATTTAAACTAAAAGTAATAAAATATATAAATTATAAAAAAAGTTATTTAGCTTTTTTAAAAAAGTATAAGGTTTTTTAAAGCTAAATAATAATAATATAAAAAATATATTAATATTAGTTAATATAGTTTTATATTTAAAATAAATATAAACTAATAAATTAAAACTAAAATAATTAATAAAAAGTTTAACTTTAAAAGTAATTAATATTTAGCTTGTTTATAAAAAAATTAAAACTATATTAACTAATAATATTAAAAATAACTTAGTTAATAATATTAAAGCTTAATTGCTTTAAAGTAATAAGTATAGCTTTAGTAGCTTTAAAAGTTAAAATATAAGTATTTTTTTTTAAAAAAGCTAATATATTTAAACTAAATTTAAAAAAGCTTTTTTTTTTTTTTGCTTTAAAAGCGCAATTAAACTTAAATAATAAAAAAAATATTTTTATTTTAAGCTAATAAAACTTAATACTTTATTTTAAAATATTATAAAATTAAAAATATATATAATAATAACTTTTAAATTATTAAAAAAATATAATATAATAATATTATAAAAGCTATTATTATAAAAAAAAGAAAAAGTAAAACCTTTTTAATTATATTATTTTAAATTAAGCTAATATAATATAATATATATTAGTTTTAAATATATAATATTATATATTAATAAATAAATTATAAATAATTTATAAATAAAAAAAGTTAGTTATAATTAAGTAAAAGCAACTTTATTTTTAATAAATAAAAAAAAACTAGCTATTATATAGTTAATATATATAAAGCTAAATTTAAATAAAAATAAAATAAGTTTAATAATTAAGTTTAAAAAAAAAGTAAACTAAAAGCAAAATATAATAGTAAAAAATATAAATATATATTTATTATTATAAAATAAAAAAAAAAAAACTTTAATATATTATAAAAAAATTTTAAGCTTAGTAAAAGCTTAAAAACTAATATTTTAAACGTTATATAATAATATTATAAAAAAAAAAAAGTAAAAAATTATTAAAAGATAAAAAAAAAATAATATAATTAATTTAATATAAGCTAATAAAAAACTTTTAGTAAAAATATTTAAAAGTTTAAAATAAGTAAAATTTAATTATATTTTTTAAAGCTTTTAAATTTATAATAAAAAAAACTTAATATTAAGCTTTTAGTTATTTAAAAGCTAAAGCTAAAAAATATTAAATAAAGCGCTAATAATAATTAAAGCGTTTAAATTATAAGTACTAAAAGATTTTAATATAATAATAAATATAAATAAATATATTAAATATTTAATAATAAAACTAATTAAAATAATAAATATAATAGCTTTAAAAAAAAAAGCTATAATAAAAAAAATAGCTTTATAATAATTATAAAAAGTTTAAAAAGCTATAAAAAAAGCTAAAAAAAAAAAAAAAAAGTACTATAAAATAATATTTTAATATTAAAAAAAAAAAGCAACTAAAGTAAAAACAAAATAAAAATAAATTATTTGTAAAAAATAATAAAAATAGTAGTAATAAAATATAATAAAAACTTTAAAAAATAATTTAAAACTTTAAACTTTAAAAAAGTAAGCGCGCTTTAAAAGCTAGGCTTTTTTAGCAAAAAAAAGTTTTTTAAACTTTAAAAAAAAAAAAAAGTAAGTAATTATTTATATAAAAAAAGTAAAAGTACTAGCAGCTAGGTTTTTTTTTATTTTAAAAATTAATTTATTAAATTTAAAAAAATAAAAAAAGCTTATAAAATACTTATTTAAAATATAAAAAAAAATTAAAATAAAAAAGGTTAAAAAAATCTTTAAAAAAGCTAAATTTTAAAAAGCACTAAAAAATAACTTTTTATTAATAAGATTTTTAAAAGCATATAAATAAAAAGTTATAAAAGTAATAATAATATTAGCTTAATAAAGTTTTATATATAAATATTACTTAAAACAGCTTTAAAATATAATTGTAATAATTTTAATAAAATTAAAAAAAACTTTAAAAAAGCTTAAAAAGCTTAATAATTATAAGCTAATTTTATTATTTAATATAATAAGTAAAATAATTAAAAAAGTAATAAGTATATATATTTTAATTATAGCAAAAAAATTTATATTACTATTAAAAAAATAAATAAAAAATAAACTATAAAAATTTATAAAATTAATAATTAAAATTATAATAAAAGCAATTTATAGTAGCTAAAAATATAATTTAATATTAATATTATTATAACTAAATATTTTAAAAGCTTTTAATATAATAAACTATATAAAGCTATTAAAAGTACTATAAAAAAAAGGCTTTTTTTAATAAATTTAAAACTAGCTTTAAAGCTACTTTATAAAATAAATAATAATATTATTATTTAATAATAAAAACATAATAAAAAAAGTTTTAATTATAAGTATATTATAAAAATCTTTATTATTATTAGTATTATTTTTATTATATATAGTTATTTTATATAAAAAATTAACAAAAAAAAAGCTAGTTATAATAAAGTTTATAAATAATATAAACTTTATAATAGTAAAGTTAAATATAAAAAAAAACTATAAATATTTAATATAAATATATATAAAGTATAAAAGCTAAATATTATAATATAAAATAAATTTTAACTTAGTAAAAAGCAAACTAATATATTTTATAAAATAATATAAAGCTAATTTTATTTTAATTTAGCTAAAAAATATATAAATTAAACTAAAAAAAAGTATATGCTTTTTAAAAGTATAATTAAATTATAAACTAAAATAATATTATTACTTAAAAAAACTTTAATAAAAACTTAAACGCTAAAATTTTACTTTAATAAAATTAGTTGTTATTATATAAAAATATAATATATTTAAAACAAAAAAAATTTATATAAAAGTAATTTAAAGCATAATTATATATAGTTTATTTATATAGCATAAATTTAATAAAAGCTAAGCAAAAAAAATAGCAAAAAACCTAATTAAAAAATAATTAAAATACTTTAAAGTAATTAAAAAAGTATATAAAGTAACTTTAATTTATTTTTTAAAGTTAAAACTAAATTGCTTTTTTTTTTATATTTACTTAAATACTAAGTTATATAATTTTAAAAGTAAGTTAGCAATTTTAAGCAAAAAAAAAACTATTTAAAAAAAGGTTAAACATTTAATTTTAAAAAAAAATATAATTAAAAACAAAAGCAAAAAGCAAATAAAATAAAAGTAAGTAAAGTTATTACTAAAAAAAACCTAATAAAATATATAATAAATAATTAAAAGTAGCATAAAAAAAAAAAAGTAAATAAAAAAATAATAAAGCTAAAATATAATAAAAAAAGCTTTAAAAAAATATTAGCTTAAAAAATAAAACAAAGCTAATAATAAAACAAAAAAAAGCTAAAGTTTAACAATATTAGCTTTAGCAATAAAAAAACTACTAAAAAAAACTAAAAAAATTTACTTAATAAATATAACAAACTTTTATTATAAACTTTAAAAATATAAAGCTTTAGTTTTGCTATAAATTTATATAAAAATATTAAAACTAAAAACTTTTTTTTTTTAAAAAAAAGTGCTAAATATAGCTATATCTTTTTATAACTATATAAAAAGTAAAAAAATAGCGCTATATAAATTTTTATATTACTTAAAATTTAAAAAAAAAAAAACTAATCTAGCTATTTAGCTTTATAACCTTTTTATTATTAGCTTAAACTATAATTAAGCTATAAGCAGCTTAAAAGTAGCTTATATAATAATATATTAATTTTTAGCTTAAAGTTTATTACTTATATATAAAATAGCTTAAATATTAACAAAAAGCAAAAAAATACAATAAAAGCAAAAAAAATAAGTTTTAAAAACAATATAATAGCAAACTATAGCTAATAGCATATTAATAATAACTAGTAAAACAAAAAGACATAAAACTTAAAAAGCTATACTTTTTTTTATTTTTATTTTTTTTTTTTTTTTTTTATTTTCTTTTAACTAAAAAACTATTAAAATATAATAAAGCTTTTAGTTAAAAATCCAAAGCGAAACTATAAACGTTTTAAAGGCGTTTTAATTAAAAAGCAAAAGGTTTTTACTTAAGTTTTCTAGTTTTACTTTTAATTATTAAAAAGTAAACGTACTAAATGCTTAATATATTTAAATCAAGGTTTAAATAATATTATATAAGCATAACAAAATATAACTAATAATAATAATAATAATATTAATAAAGCTTAATTATATTAAAAAAGTTTTTTAGTTATATTATTTATAATTATATTATTTATAAAAATATATTTTACTTATAAGGTTTAATTTAAAACTTTTTAATATAATTAATAATTATAAATATTAATATAATAAAGCTTAATTTATAAAACAATAATATTTTTAATTATTAAATTAATAGTTTGCTAGTTATTATATAAAATGTAAATGTATTTATAATTTAATATAATATTTAGTTTTTTAATTAAATAATTAATAAATATAGCTTTTTTAGCAGCTTATATAACAGTAAATAATTTAGCTTTTATAATTAATATAATAATAATATTTTATTTATTAGTTTTTTATTTAATAATTTTATTAAATAATATTATTATATAAACTTAAAAGCTTTTTTAATTAATAGTATTATTAGTAAATAAAAAATTATTAGCTATAATAAACTTATTTTTATTTTTAAACTATAAAGTATAATATTAAATTTAAAATAAATATTTAAAAAGTTAATTAATTATATTATAATATTTTAGTTTTAAATTAAAATAAAATTTTAAAAGTTTAAATATATTAAAAGCTATATTTAAATAAGTAATAATAATATATATAATTAAAAAAAAGTTTTAATAGTTATAAATTTTATGTTTTATTATTATTTTATTATAAAGTTTTAATTTTTTAGTTTTTATAAAAATATACATTAAAATAAATAACTTAAAACTTTATAACTTAATAGTTTTTTTAATATATAAAAATTATAATAATTAAATTAATTTTCTTTTACGATTTTAATAACTTTAATACTAAAAAACTATTATAATTTTTTCTTTTTAATTATTTAGTAATAATATTTAATCTTATAAATAGCTTTTTAAGCATTAATTATATTTGTTTTTTAATAAGTAAAAATAAAATAATTAATATATATAAAAATTAATATTTTATATTTTTAAAAGCTTTAAATAAGATTTTTTACTATAATAAAAATAATTTTCAAAAATTATATAACGCTAATAATAATTTAAAAACTATTAAAGGTTTATAATAACTAAATAATATTTTTATATTCTTTTTTTTTAAATATTATATTAATAAAAATATTAATTATATTATATTATTTAAATTTAAACTTACATTTAATAATAATACCGATAAATATTTTAAATAATTTTATTATAAATATAAAAACATAAGTATTTTGTTATTTATATATAAATTATTAATTTTTTTATATTATAAGCTTGGTTTTATTTTTTTAATAATAATTATATTTATAAAATTTATAAAGATATATATTAACATTTTATTAAATGTTTATTTTTTTATAACTTTATAAATAAAATTTTATAGTTTATTTAATGTAATTCTTTATAAAATAAGCTTATAAATTATTATATTACTTAAAAAATAAAAATAAATTTTAGTAATAAATTTTTTTTTTTTTATAAAATAATTATTTTAACCTTATTTTTAAACAAATAAATATAATTAATATATTAATTTAAAGAAAATGAAAATTATTAAAAAATTTATAAAATTTAAACCTTTAAATAGTTTTTATTAATTTATTACTTAAAAATATAATAAATATAAGTTTATTATAAAAATAATATTAAAGTTTTTTAAAAAACTTACCTTTATTAATTTTATTTGTTAATATATTATATTATAACTTTATAATATATAAATATTTTAAATTAAATATAGCTTTTTAATAACTTTTATATATTATAACTTTAAAAAAAGTTATATTAAAGCTTGCTTTAAACTATAAAGTTAAATTAAATAATTTAATAATTTTAAAAAAGAAATTTAGCTAGCTTTTTTAATTATAACGCTAAAAAAAGCATAATTTATTAAAAGTTTAAAAAATATAAAATAAAAAACAAAAATTACTTTAATATAAAAATAATTTTTTTTTTTTAGTTTATTTATATTTTTATTTTTATTTTCTTTAATATTTATTTTATTTATATTTTTTTAATTAAATTAATAAATTTATAAACTTTATAGTTTTTTAAAAAATTAGTTATAAACTTATTAATAATATTTATATATTATAACTTATTTAGCTTTTTAAAATTTAAAAGTTTAAAACATTAATAACTTTTTAGGCTTTGCTTTTTATAATCAAATAATTTAAATATATTGTTTTTTAAAAGGTAAAAGCATTTAAAAACGTGGTTGTTTTAAACTTAAAAATATAGCGCAAAGTGTAGCGGACCTAATAGTGCTAAATAATAGCGCAAAAAAGTTAAAGTAGTTTTTACACCACTTAATTACAGGCCTTAGTATTAAAAAGTTGCTTTAATAGCAAAATAATAATAAAATAAGCAAAAAAGTAAAGTAAAAAAAAAATAAAATAAAAAAGTAAATACGATTTTTAATAGTTTTTATTAGTTAAAAAAAATTCTTAAATATAAAAGCACTAATAAAAAATATATTAAAAGCTTAGTAAAAAACTTTTATATTAAAATATATAAAAAAAAAAAAAAAACTTAAAATAACTTAGCTACTAAATAAAATATTAATAAATTATATATAATAATATATAAACTAAAAAAAAATAATATATTTAATATTAATTAAACTTAAATAATTATAATATTAATTATAAGCTGCTTAATAATTAGCTTTTTAACGCCTTTAAATTATATAATATTTTTTATTTAATATAACTATAAAGTTTTAATATAAGCTAAATTAAACTTAGATTTTATAGTATATATAATTAAAAAAATAATAAAAATAATAAATATAACAATTAAAATAATAAAAATAATTATAGTAAAAAAACTACTAAATAAAAATATAATAGTTATATTTAAAAAAAAAGCAATATAATATAAATAAGCTAACTTATAAATAAAATAAGCATTTAATAAAAATATAATAAAAATTAAAAAAAATTATATAATAATTATAAAAAATATTAATATAAAAATATTTTAAAGTATATATATAAACTTAGCAAATCTTTTTTAAAATATTTATAAATAAAATAAAGCTAATATAAATAAAATATATTTAATTTTATTAGCTAATTTAAAATACTATTATATTAGCTTATTAATATATTATATTAATATAAAAACTATAAAAGCTTTATATTAAAAAAAAGCTATATAAAAAGCAATAATATATAATTATAAGCTATTTTTAAAAAATATAAAAATTATATAATATTTTAAATATTATAAGTTTAAATATATAAAAAAGTTTTATAAAAATAAAAGCAAATACTTTTTATATAGCAAAATAATATATAAAAGCAAAAAAAAAAAATATTTAATTTAAAAAAAATTTAAATTAAAAGTAATAAAATATATAAATTATAAAAAAAATTATTTAACTTTTTTAAAAAAATATAAAGTTTTTTAAAGCTAAATTATAATAATATAAAAAATATATTAATATTAATTAATATAATTTTATATTTAAAATAAATATAAACTAATAAAATAAAACTAAAATAATTAATAAAAAGTTTAACTTTAAAAATAATTAATATTTAATTTACTTATAAAAAAACTAAAACTATATTAATTAATAATATTAAAAATAACTTAATTAATAATATTAAAGTTTAGCTGCTTTAAAATAATAAGTATAGCTTTAATAGCTTTAAAAGCTAAAATATAAGCGTTTTTTTTTAAAAAAACTAATATATTTAAACTAAATTTAAAAAAGCTTTTTTTTTTTTTTGCTTTAAAAGTATAATTAAATTTAAATAATAAAAAAAACACTTTTATTTTAAGCTAATAAAATTTAATGCTTTATTTTAAAATATTATAAAATTAAAAATATATATAATAATAGCTTTTAAATTATTAAAAAAATATAATATAATAATATTATAAAAACTATTATTATAAAAAAAAAAAAATAAAGTTTTTTTAGTTATATTATTAAAATTAAGCTAATATAATATAATATATATTAATTTTAAATATATAATATTATATATTAATAAATAAATTATAAATAATTTATAAATAAAAAAAGCTAAATATAATTAAATAAAAGCAATTTTTTTTTTAATAAACTAAAAAAAATTAGCTATTATATAATTAATATATATAAAAGTAAATTTAAATAAAAATAAAATAAACTTAATAATTAAGCTTAAAAAAAGTAAACTAAAAGTAAAATATAGTTATAAAAGATATAAATATATATTTGCTGCTATAAAAAAAAAAAAAAAAAACTTTAATATATTATAAAAAAGTCTTAAGCTTAATAAAAGCTTAAAAACTAATATTTTAAATATTATATAATAATATTATAAAAAATAAAAAATAAAAAATTATTAAAAAGTAAAAAAAAAATAATATAATTAATTTAATATAAGTTAATAAAAAACTTTTAATAAAAATATTTAAAAGCTTAAAATAAATAAAATTTAATTATATTTTTTAAAGCTTTTAAATTTATAATAAAAAAAACTTAATATTAAGCTTTTAATTATTTAAAAGCTAAAGTTAAAAAATATTAAATAAAGCGCTAATAATAATTAAAATATTTAAATTATAAATATTAAAAGGTTTTAATATAATAATAAATATAAATAAATATATTAAATATTTAATAATAAAATTAATTAAAATAATAAATATAATAGCTTTAAAAAAAAAGGTTATAATAAAAAAAATAATTTTATAATAATTTTAAAAAGTTTAAAAAGCTATAAAAAAAGCTAAAAAAAAAGAAAAAAAGTGCTATAAAATTATATATTAATATTAAAAAAAAAAATAATTAAAATAAAAATAAAATAAAAATAAATTATTTATAAAAAATAATAAAAATAATAATAATAAAATATAATAAAAGCTTTAAAAAATAATTTAAAATTTTAAACTTTAAAAAAGTAAGCATATTTTAAAAGCTAAGCTTTGTTAATAAAAAAAAGTTTTTTAAACTTTAAAAAAAAAAAAATAAATAATTACTTATATAAAAAAAATAAAAATATTAGCAGCTAAATTTTTTTTTACTTTAAAAATTAATTTATTAAATTTAAAAAAGTAAAAAAAGCTTATAAAATATTTATTTAAAATATAAAAAAAAATTAAAATAAAAAAAATTAAAAGAATTTTAAAAAAAATTAAACTTTAAAAAACGCTAAAAAATAACTTTTTATTAATAAAATTTTTAGAAATATATAAATAAAAAGTTATAAAAGTAATAATAATATTAGCTTAATAAAATTTTATATATAAATATTACTTAAAATAATTTTAAAATATAATTATAATAATTTTAATAAAATTAAAAAAAATTTTAAAAAAGCTTAAAAAAGCTAATAATTATAAATTAATTTTATTATTTAATATAATAAGCAAAATAAATAAAAAAATAATAAATATATATATTTTAGTTATAATAAAAAAGTTTATATTATTATTAAAAAAACAAATAAAAAATAAACTATAAAAATTTATAAAATTAATAATTAAAACTATAATAAAAATAATATATAATAATTAAAAGTATAATTTAATATTAATATTATTATAACTAAATATTTTAAAAGCTTTTAATATAATAAATTATATAAAGTTATTAAAAGTGCTATAAAAAAAAGGCTTTTTTTAATAAATTTAAAACTAACTTTAAAGTTATTTAATAAAATAAATAATAATATTATTATTTAATAATAAAAATATAGCAAAAAAAGTTTTAATTATAAACGTTTTATAAAATTTTTTATTATTATTAATATTATTTTTATTATATATAACTACTTTATATAAATAATTAATAAAAAAAAAGCTAATTATAATAAAGTTTGCAAATAATATAAACTTTATAATAATAAAGCTAAATATAAAAAAAAACTATAAGCGTTTAATATAAATATATATAAAGTATAAAAGCTAAGTATTATAATATAAAATAAACTTTAACTTAATAAAAAATAAATTAATATATTTTATAAAATAATATAAAGCTAATTTTATTTTAATTTAATTAAAAAATATATAAATTAATTTAAAAACAAATATATACTTTTTAAAAGTATAGCTTAATTATAAACTAAAGTAATATTACTACTTAAAAAAACTTTAATAAAAACTTAAACGCTAAAACTTTACTTTAATAAAATTAGCTACTATTATATAAAAATATAATATACTTAAAGCAAAAAAAATCTATATAAAAGTAATTTAAAATATAATTGCTTATAATTTATTTATATAGTATAAGCTTAATAAAAGCTTAATAAAAAAAATAACAAAAAATTTAACTAAAAAATAATTAAAATATTTTAAAGTAATTAAAAAACTATATAAAATAACTTTAATTTATTTATTAAAATTAAAACTAAATTACTTTTTTTTTTATACTTATTTAAATACTAAGTTATATAATTTTAAAAATAAGTTAATAATTTTAAGTAAAAAAAAAACTATTTAAAAAAAAGTTAAATATTTAGTTTTAAAAAGAAATATAATTAAAAATAAAAGCAAAAAACAAGTAAAACAAAAATATATAAGCTTACTACTAAAAAAAACCTAATAAAACATATAAAAGTTAGTTAAAAATAACATAAAAAAAAAAAAGTAAATAAAAAAATAATAAAATTAAAATATAATAAAAAAAGCTTTAAAAAAATACTAGCTTAAAAAGTAAAATAAAGCTAATAATAAAGCAAAAAAAGGCTAAAGCTTAGTAATATTAGCTTTAATAGTAAAAAAACCACTAAAAAAAATTAAAAAAACCTACTTAATAAATATAATAAACTTTTATTATAAACTTTAAAAATATAAAGTTTTAGCTTTATTGTAAATTTATATAAAAATATTAAGGTTAAAAGCTTTTTTTTTTTTAAAAAAAGTGCTAAATATAGCTATACTTTTTTACAACTATATAAAAAGCAAAAAAATAGCGTTATATAAATTTTTATATTATTTAAAATTAAAAAAAAAAAACCAATTTAACTACTTAACTTTATAGCTTTTTTACTATTAGCTTAAACTATAATTAAATTATAAACAGTTTAAAAATAGCTTATAAAGCAATGTGTTAATTTTTAGCCTAAAGCTTACTACTTATATATAAAGTGGCTTAAATATTAGCAAAAAGTAAAAAGGTATAATAAAAGTAAAAAAAATAAGTTTTAAAAATAATATAGTAGTAAATTATAGCAAATAATATACTAGTAATAACTAGTAAAACAAAAAAATAAAAAGCTTAAAAAGCTACACTTTTTTTTTTTTTTTTTTTTTTTTTTTTAACTAAAAAACTACTAAAGCGTAGTAAAACTTTTAATTAAAAATCTATAACAAAACTATAAACGCTTTAAAAGCATTTTAATTAAAAAGCAAAAGGTTTTACTTAAGTTTTTTAGTTTTACTTTTAATTATTAAAAAGCAGGCGTATTAAATGCTTAATATATTTAAATCAAGGTTTAAATAATATTATATAAGCATAATAAAATATAACTAATAATAATAATATTAATAATATTTAAAAATATTTAGTTTAAAAATATTTTAGCTAATAAAACTTTAAATTTTTTAAAAAAGTATTTTTTTTATTCAATATAATATTTTTAATAATAATAACTTTATTAGTTTTAAATAACTAAATTTTATAAGTAATAAAAAGTTAATAGTTAATTAAATAATTAATTTAAGCGTTAAAATTAAGCTTTTTTTCTTTTACTTTTTTTTTTATAAAGTAATATATATTATAATATAAACTTTATATTTATATATTTTTAAATACTTTATTATATTAGTAAATATTTACTTTAATTATTTTTATTTATAAATATATAAATAGTTTATATTTATTTTTTATTAATTTTACTTTTTACTTAATTATTTTCTTTATTTTTTTAACTTTTTTATTTACGTTTTAAATATTAAATAATAATACTTTTAATGTTGGTATAACTATATACGTACGTATAAGTTTGTTTAAAGCTAATAAAGTGTTTTATCCACTACGTTTAATTGCCTATAAAAGGAAGGAAAGTGTGAGGGCATTAAAGGGGTAAAAGGTGTAAGATATACCCTCGTACGAAGGGTCCCTACTAGCGTAGCCCTAGCCCCTTAGGTGGCTAAAGGTGGCTAGGTAGGTGGCTAAAGGTGACGCGTGGTCACCTTTACCCTTTAGCTAAACGCATACGATTAACTAGTAATATTGTTAAAATCCTGGTGTTGGCTGCATTTAATGGTCTTAGCGTGCGATAGCTAGTTTCGCACGACTACTTATTTACCTCTATGTTTTCTTATCTCTATTATCTTTATATGCTAGTTAAGATTTTTACCTTAAGTAAAGATTTTATTATATATAAAAGATTTACTTTTTTTTTTTTTACTTAAATAAATATAACATAAAATTAACTATATTTTATTTTACTATATAATATATAATTATATATAGCTTATTTAATACTAATTAATAGTTATAAAGGCATTATAAATTAATAAAAATAAAAATAAAAAATAATTAAAAAAACTTTAAATTTTAGCTATATAAATATTTTCCTTTTAGTTATTTAAAGCAAAAAATATTTACTTTTATATTAATTTTTAAGATTTTTATTATATAAGTGCTTTTTCTTTAGTATTTTTTAAAGGAAAAAAGATTTATATAATATAAAAAAAAAAAGATTTAAATTTTTTTATATAAATATTTTCTTTTTAGTAATTTAAAGCAAAAAACATATATATAAAAAAATAAAAATAGTAAGCAACTTTATTAAAATACTAAATTATATTATTATATAATAGCTAAATAATACTTTAATAAAATAGTTATAAAATCAATAGCTTTTTTAATAAATAATTTATTTAAATACTTTAACTTAAGCGATATTTTATATAAATAAATCGCATAAAATATTAAAATACTTATAAAGTTTTATATAAAAAATAATTTAAAAAAGAAATAAAGTTAAAATATTAACTTAATATATAAATTAAATACTAATAAATTAAATACTTATTTATTTAGCTAAATATATAAATATATATATTTAAAAGCAATAAAATAAAATTTTTAGCAAATATATAAAAAAGATTTTAAAAATTAAACTAATGCTTAATTCTTTATATGTTATTATATACTAATATTAAAAATATTAAAGATTTTAAAAGTAAAAAAGATTTTATTAAATATTAAAGATTGTTTATTAGTAGTATTAAAAATATTTATTGTTATTAGTTATATTTTATTTATGTTATTTAATCTTTTATATAATGTTATATATATTTAATATCCGGTATGCTAACAATATAACATTTTTATTTATAAAAAGAAAAAAACCATAGGAATATTAATATATAACTAAGCTACACCTTTAAACTAAAACCTTTTTTTTATAGTTTGCTATATAGCACTACAATTATATAAATAGTATTTACATTATATTTTTTTCAATCTTAAAAATAAAATTAATATGGTATTATTTATAGCAAATAATTAATTAATTTAAATTTAAAAGTAGCGTGCTATATTTTAGCAAGCTTTAATTAGTTGCTTTTACCGCTTTGCTATACTTATACCTTATTATATAAGCGTTTATATAAATAAAAGCAAATTAAAAGCAAATAATAACAATAAAAGCAAAAGGTAAATAGTAAATAAGTTTTATTAAGCTTAGCTAAATTTTAAGCTAGCTATATTTACTAGTTTTTATATTGCTTTAATATAGCAATATTTTCTTTAGTTAAAGCAAGGTAATTTTACTATTTTAATTAAATTTTAGTTATTTAGCTATAAAATTATTAATATTATAATGCGGTATAATTTTTATATTATTAACACTTTATTTTAATAACGTAGTAAATAAGTTTACGCTTTTAAGCTTTTATTTTATTAATTAAATGTAAATTAGCATATAATTAATTTATAGTCGCAAACTTATTAAATTTTAACAACATATATATAAAGCCATTAATTAAAAAACAACTCTTTGCTAAAAAAGTTAAAGGTTAATAAAAGTAAGATTTAAACCTACGTTTTACCGCATAAACACTAAACGTATAACCATTACGCTATCTCACCTTAAAAATATTTAAAACTATATAAAAAAATATTATATATTATAAACCTTTATATTTAATAAAATTGTTAATATTTTAAGCAAAATTATTAAAAGTTATTATATAACCTTTATTTTAAGCTTTTAAACAACCTTTAAAAACTATAATACTAAAGATTATACTTATTTTCTTTTTTTTAACCTAATTAAAAACTATATAAGTTAAAAAACCTTTTATATAATAAAATATTAAAAAAAAATACTTTAATATAGCCGTATAAAAAAACTATAATATTTATTACGTTAGTTATTACTAACCATTGTTTAAACTTTTAATTAATTTATAAATATATTATTACTTACTATTTTTTTTAAAGTTTTTAATTAAAAAAATATATATATATAACACTAAATTTAGTTAACGTGTTTCACCACCATGTGATAAATACCACCATATAACAAGACTTTTAAAACTTATTTTTATTATATATTAAAAAAATAACCACAATATAATTAATTTAATTTAAATCAATTAAAATCTTTTTTATTAAACGTTTTTACTTTTATTATATATGTTTGTATATTATAACTAATATTGCTATATATATTATAATAGCGCATACACCTAGCTGCTTTTACTTAATAATTACTACTTTTATTATTTTTTTAATTTACTAAACTATTACTTTTTTTAAAAACTTAAAGATTTATTTTTTTAGTTAAAATAAGTACTTTTTTAGTTTATAATTATTTATTTTTTATTTTAAAGCGTTTATTAAATATATAGTTAGCTTTTTTAAGCTTAATAATTTTATTTAAAATTAAAATTTGCTTATATATTAATAAGTATATAGTTTTAAATAAAAAAGCTATAGCATTAAAAATTTTAGTTAAAAAGCTATTTTAATATTTTTAAATATAATTTTTTAAGTAAATTATTTATATAATAACTTTTTTAATATTAATAAGCGTTATTAAAAATATAATAATAAAAGATAGTTTAAAAGGTAGCAATAATATAAAAGTAATTAGCTTACTTTTAAGCTTTAAAATAATAATATTTAAGTTAAATAAAATAAAGCTAGTAGCTTTAAACTTAAATATAATATTTTTAAACGTTATTACTTAAGTATAAGCTTTAAAAAATATAAGTAAAAAGTTTTTTTTTAAAATATAAATTATATTAGTTTATATAATATTATTGATTTTAATATTATATATATTTTTTTAACGGGCTAAAATATACAATATTTAAAGGTTAAAGCTTATAAAAAAAGTATGCAGGTATTATTTTAGTAAAAATATTGTTTTTTTAGTAATAATTTTTAAATATTTTTAAATAATAGCTTTTATAACTATTAAAAATAAAAAAGCGTTTTATACTTATTAAACGCAAATAAAGATATATATTAAAGTTTTTAATTTATTTTAAATTAAATTTATTATTAACTTAGCTATTATTTAAAATTATAATTTATTAATTAAGTAATAAAAAGCTATTATAATACTAAAAAATAAAGTAGGTTTTTTTTTTTAAAATAATAAAAATTAATTATATAAATAGTTATAACGTGTTTCACCACCATGTAACAAATACTACTATATAATAAGACTTTTAAAACTTATTTTTATTATATATTAAAAAAATAATTATAGTATAACTAAATTAATTTAAATTAATTAGAATTTTCTTTATTAAATATTTTTACTTTTATTATATATATTTGCGTATTATAATTAGTGTTGCTATATATGCTATAATAGTGCGTACGCTTAGCTGCTTTTATTTAATAACTACTACTTTTACTATTTTTTTGATTTGCTAAATTATTACTTTTTTAAAAGACTTAAAGATTTATTTTTTATTTTATAGCGTTTATTAAGTATATAGTTGGCTTTTTTAAGCTTAGTAATTTTATTTAGAATTAAAGTTTGCTTATATATTAATAAGTATATAGTTTTAAATAAAAAGGCTATAGTATTAAAGATTTTGGTTGGAAAGTTATTTTAATATTTTTAGATATAATTTTTTAAATAAATTGTTTATATAATAGCTTTTTTAATATAAGTAAGCGTTATTAAAAATATAATAATAAAAGGTAGTTTAAGAGGTAATAATAATATAAAAGCAATTAACTTATTTTTAAGCTTTAAAATAATAGTATTTAGGTTAAATAAAATAAAGCTAGTAGCTTTAAATTTAAATATAATATTTTTAGGTGTTATTGCTTAAGTATAGGCCTTAAAAAAGGCAGATAAAAAGTTTTTTTTTAAAATATAAGTTATATTAGTTTATATAATATTGCTGATTTTAATATTATATACCTTTTTTAATAGGCTAAAATATAAAATATTTAAAGGTTAAAGCTTATATAAAAAGTGCGTAGGTATTGTTTTAGTAAAAATATTGTTTTTTTAGCAATAATTTTTAAATATTTTTAAATAGTAGCTTTTATAATTATTAAAAATAAAAAAGTAGTTTATATTTATTAAATATAAGTAAGTATATATATTAAAGTACTTAATTTATTTTAAACTAAGTTTATTATTAATTTAGCTATTATTTAAAATTATAATTTGTTTATTAAGTAATAAAAAGTTATTATAATATTATAAAGCAAAGTAGGTTTTTTTTTTAAAATAATAAAAGGCAGCACTATTTAACTTTAAAAATTAATTATATAAATAGTTATAAATTAATGTTAATTGCTTTATTAAGCTTACTTAAGCTTATTTTGTTTTTTTATATTTATTATAATTATATTAGTTATAATTATATTTATTATAAATTTTATTTTGTTAAAATTATATATATTTTTTTTTATAATATTTTTGCGCTTAATAGTTTTTTTTATACGTTTATAATATATATTATATTTAATAAAATCTTTATAAAGAATTTAGCTATAATTAATTTAATAGTTTAAACGCGTTTTAAGAGCTAATATATAGTTTATAAAGCATATAATTTAATTAATGCTAATAAAGCTGCTTTTTTACTTTATTAATAGTTAGTTAGCTATATTTTAAATATAATAAATTTAACAAAAAAATGCTTATAAATTTAAGTTAATAATAAAAAAAAGAATTAATTGCTTTTTAATTTTAGTAAGTTTATTTAATATATTTTTGTTTTTATAATTAAATATAACACTAGTAATTTAACAGCAAAAGGTTTTATTAAAAACATAGTATATTTTTATAAGCTTATAAATATTAAAAAAAAGGTCTTGTTTAAAAGCGCAAGCAGTAGTTTATAGTTTGGTTTTTTTTAATACGTTGTTTATTTTTATAGGTAGAGAAATTAAAGTTTTAGAAATAAAAAGTTAAAAAGTTTAAAAGTTTTATTATATAGTGGTATTTATTATATAGTGGTAAAACATATTGAATTAATTTTAATTGCTTTATTAAGTTTATTTAAGCTTATTTTGCTTTTTTATACTTATTATAACTATATTAATTATAATTATATTTATTATAAATTTTATTTTATTAAAATTATATATATATTTTTTTTATAATATTTTTATGTTTAATAGTTTTTTTTATGCGTTTATAATATATATTATATTTAGTAAAACTTTTATAAAAAACTTAATTATAATTAATTTAATAGTTTAAATATATTTTAAAAGCTAATATATAATTTATAAAGCGTGTAATTTAATTAATACTAATAAAGCTGCTTTTTTACTTTATTAATAATTAGTTAGCTATATTTTAAATATAATAAATTTAAAAAAAAAACGCTTGCAAATTTAAATTAATAATAAAAAAAACAATTAATTGCTTTTTAGTTTTAATAAGTTTGTTTAATATATTTTTGCTTTTATATTTAAGCGTAATACTAGGGATTTAATAGTAAAAAGTTTTATTAAAAATATAGTATATTTTTATAAGCTTATAAATACTAAAAAAAAGGTTTTGTTTAAAAGTATAAGCAGTAGTTTGTAGTTTAGTTTTTTTTAACGTGTTATTTATTTTTATAGGTAAAAAAATTAAAGTTTTAAAAATAAAAGGTTAAAAAGTTAAAAAGTTTTGTTATATAGTGGTATTTATTACATAGTGGTAAAACACGTTATATTATATAATTAGCAAAAAAATAAAAAATTACAAAATAATTATTTTAAGCAACTAATTTTTTTTAAATAATTAATATTATATAAAATACTAAAAAAAAGTTTAAAATATAAAGGCCTTTATATATTTTATAATAAAACAAGTGTAATTAATTATATACTTATAATTTTACTTATATATAAAAGTAAATTAAAGTTTTAATAGCGCTTATATTAAATTTAAAAGCAATAAAATTATTACTTTAATTAATATTATATAAGTTAAAAGCTTTTTTAATATAATTATATATTATATATTTAATATTTTAACCTTTTTTCGTTTTTATTAGTGAATATAAATTATATAAAAGCTTTTTTTAATAATATATAAAATAAGGTTATATAAGTAAACAAAAAAAACTACTAGTTATATATAAATAAAATTACTTATTTTTTAATACTTTATTATATAAAGCTAAAATCTACTTTATAAAAGTAAAGCTATATTATTAATATTATTATTTTAATTACTTTTATATAAAAAAGCTATATAATATATTTAGTTATATAAAATATAATATTAGCTATTTAATTTTAAAAAAGATTTAAAAATTTTATTATTATTATTAAATATATAACTAAGCATTTAAATACTTTAAATTTATAATTAAAAACAATTATAATTTTAATTACAAAGTAATTATTAATATTATATAAATAAATAATAAGTAAGTATTATATATAATTAATATTATAATATTTTTTTAAGCAACAACTTTTTTAAGTTTTATATTTATATAATATTTTTAAAAAGCTTTATATAAATATTAAATTACTATATACTAAAAACTTTTTAATTATATTATATATAACTTAAAAACTAACTTTTTATTTAAAACTTTTTAAAACTAAGTAAAAATTATAAGTATTTATAAAAGTATATTAAGTAATAAGTAAAATTAAACAAATATATAAATTATTATATTATATATATAATATATTAAAAGCCAAGCTTAAAAGTTATATAAAATAAAAGTTAATTTTATAAATAATAATTAAAGCTTTAAATAATATTATAAAACTAAATAATTTAATATTAATACTTTTTATTTTTAAAGCTTACTTTAAAATAAACTTAAAGTTTTTTTTTTTGCTAAATATTATATAATAAGCTAAAGTAATTAAAAAGGCTATAAAAATATTACGTAAAAAAAAAGCTAACGCTAATATTAACTAAGTAGTTAATAAATATATTAAACTTAACTTATATAATATATTATTATTATTATTATAAAATAAAGTCTTTATATAGTAAAAAAAATAAAGTTAAAATAAACTATATTAAATTTAATTAATTAAAAAGTTAAATATAATAATTAAATTAATAAATAGCTTTATATAATTTAAAACTATATAAAAAAAGCTATATTATTATATAATTAAAGATATTATATTAAAAAATATAAATAAAATATTAAATAAAACTTAAGTATTTTTATTATTAGCTATATAAAAGAAAAACACCTTTATAAAGCTGTTAACCTTTATATACTTTTTATATAATATATAACCTAAAATAATATAATAATATTTATATATTTAAGTTTAAGCTTATATAAAAAATAAAAAACAAAATAATTTAATTATATAAAAGATTAAAACTAATTATATAAGGCTATAATAATTAAAAAAAAAAAAAAAATTTAAATAATTACTTATAATATAATAAATAAACTAAAGGGTAATTTTAATATTAAGTTTTTTTTTTATATAAAATTATAATATTAAAACTAAACTATATAATATTATTTAAGTATATATATAATTAAAAAATAAGCTATTATAAGTAATTATTATATAATTATTAAAAGAATTAAAAAATAAATACTTTATAAAAATAGTTTTAAAAGGTATATAATTATTACATAAAGTTTTATAATTAAAGCTGTTAAAATACACTAGCAATTATAAGTGCTTATAAAAAAGGTGTAGCTTTTTAACTATAGCTTTGCTAGTAAAGCTAGCAGTTATTATAAATAATATATATGCTATACTTATATAAGCCACTTATAAATAGCTTATAATAGCTATAAATAATATAAATATAAGGCTAAAACCCTTTTAAAGACTTTTTAATAAAGTTAATATAAAGCTAAAAACCTTTTTAACTTAAAATAAACTGTTTTTAAAGTAGTGTTTTTATTAGCATTACATTAAATAAAAAAAAGACTTATTAAAGTAATTAGTTTAAAATAACACCTTATAATTAAACCGTTTTAAAGGTTTATTTTTTATATAAATAAAGTTAACTTTATTATAATCTATTATAATTAATTATAAAGCTAAAGGTTTTAAGTAATTTAAGCGCTAAAAATAGTTTATATATATAGCGCTTTTTACTATATTTAACAAATGAAATTTTAGTTAAACAAGCAATATATTTTTACTTGTTTTTTTACATTACTTTATTTATAATAAATTTATTTATTATAAATTCCTTGCTTTTAGCACTATTAATAAGCTTACTTTTATTATAACTTAAGTGCCTTTTTAAATATTAACATTATATATTAGTATATAAAACCACTTTTAATAAAAATTATATTAATTTAAAACTTATTATAAATATTATTATAACTAGCTAAAAATAATTATTTTAATATATAACTTATACCTTTTTATATTAACTAGTTTACTAAATAATTTTAAAATTACTAATTTATAAATAAACAATATTTTTAACTTTATTACTTTAAGCTTTTTTATATAAAAAAAAAAAAATTTATAAAAAATAAAGCTTTATATAAAGCTTAAAAAAACTTTATAAATAAATTATTTTATAAAATTTAATAAAAGCTAAATTATTTTATTAACTAATAAAAATATTATTTTAACTTAAAAAAGCTAAATAAATTAACTAGCTAAAGTTAATTATTATATATAAGATTTTATATAATAATATGTTTTTTAATATATAAAAATATATATATTAATAATATTTACTAACTAAAAATAGCATATAATTTAATAATTACTACTTAAATTTTAAAACTTATTAAAGTTAATATATAAGCTTTAAATAATAAAATTAAATAATAAATAAATAATTATAATTATAACCTAAAATTTATACCTTTAAATTTAAGTTATATAAAATTATTTATTTTTATAAATAAATTTTTTATAAATAATATAAATATAAGATTATAACTTAAATTTATAATTATATTAGCTACTAAATATTATATAAAGCTATATAAATTTAAAATTAAAAATAATATTATATATTAAAATTTAAGTAAATATAAAAAAGTTATTAAAAATATATTAGCTAATAAATTATATAATATAATTAATAAAGTAGATAATATTATTACTTTATATATAATAATTTAAAAGATTATAGTTATATTAAAATTATATTAATTTTAATAATATTATATATAAACTTAAAATTATTATATAATTATTTAATAAAGTTAAAAACTATATAAAAAAATGCTTTATAATTAATATTATAGTATTATAAAAATTATATAAAAAAAAAAATTTAATATATAATAAATAAATAATAAAATAACTTTATTAATATCTTTATAAAAAAATATTTAATTAAGCACTTAAAGATTTTATATTTATAAATAAATTAGTTATATAAATAAAAGTATTTATAAAAAAATTAAAAAAATTATATGCTATTAAATTATATTTATAAAAAAAAATAATATAAAAAAAAGCGGGGTATTAAAAATAATTATATAAAAGTTTATATTTATTTAAAACAATTAAAAACTAAAAGTAATGTATAAAATTAAAAACTTTTTTTTTTTTTTTTTAATTATAATTAAAATATTACGCTTTATATAAGCGCTAAATATAAGCACCGCATATACTACTTTAATAATTAAAAACTTAATAACATGTTTTAAAAAGTAATTTATTATAATTATAATAGTTATTATATAAATTAATAGTATATATATTAGCTATTATAACTTTATAACTTTATATTAAAAAAGCTTAAAAATAGTTTTTTTAGTATATAAGCTTGGTTTAAATATTAGCAAAATTATTGCTAAATAATACTTTAAAAATAATATTAATAAAAAAGGTAGCAATAATAATACTTTTTTATTTTTATTATATAATAAAAAACTAAATTAGCTAAAAAAATATATATATAATTATTTACATAAAAAATAAAAATATATATATATTTATATAAAGCAATTATATAAAAACCTAGCAAGCTAAAGTTTTTATAAAAAGGTAATATACTTTAATTGCATTATTATTAAGCGTGCAAATAAAATTGCCGAACTAAGTAATACTATTAAGCGGTAAAAGCGTAAAGCGTAAGCAAATAAATGTAGTAAAAGCGGTAGTAAATATATTAATGTTGCTATTACTATTAATAATTTATTTAAACTACTATTAATATAACTTTAATAAAAGTTTAAAAACTTTATATATAATATATATATATATCTATGTATATATATATGTATATATATATACATAAAAAAAAAAAAAAAACAAGCACTTAAAAGGATTTATTTCTTTATATATTTAAACCTACTTTTATATTTATTAAAATACACTAGCAACTATAAATAATTATAAAAAGGGTGTAGCCCCTTAGTTATAGCCTTATTAGTTAAGCTAGTAGTTATTATAAGTGGCGTATTATATTACACCTATATAAGCCACTTATAAGTAGCTTATAATAGCTATAAATAATATAAATATAAAGCTAAAACCCCTTTAAACCCTTTTTAATAAAGTTAATATAAAGCTAAAAACCTTTTTAGCTTAAAATAAACCGTTTTTAAAGTAATGCTTTTATTAACATTACATTAAATAAAAAAAGAACTTATTAAAATAATTAATATAAAGTAACGCCTTATAATTAAACCGTTTTAATAGTTAACCTTTTATATAAAGGTTTACCACTTTATAAAAAGGTTTTATATAATTAAAATTAATTTTATTATAATTTATTATAATTTATTATAAAGCTAAAGATTTTAAGTAATTTAAACGCTAAAAATAGTTGATATATATAGCACTTTTTGCTATATTTAACAAATAAAATTCTAGTTAAGCAAGTAATATACTTCTACCTTTTTTTATATATTACTTTACTTATAATAAATTTATCCACTATAGATTTCTTGCTTTTAACACTATTAATAAACTTATTTCTATTATAGCTTAAGTGCCCTTTTAAATATTAGCATTATATACTAGTATATAAAACCACCTTTAATAATATTATCACTTTTTTTATATAGTTAACTTAAACTATATATAGTTATACTTTTTATATAATTAACTAACTTATTAATAACTACTTAATATAAGCAAAGCTATAGCTAATAATTAGTTAATTAATTATATAAAGTAAATATATAAGCTAAGTATTAACTATAGCCTTAAAGTGGTTTTTAATTGCGTATAATTAACTTAATTGTTTTATTATGTTATAATTAGTTATAAAACTACTTTTTTAATTATATATAACATTAAATAACGTAGTATAAGTTATGCTTTAATTAGTTAATGCTTTTAATTTTATATAAAAGTAAAAGCGAAAAGTTAAAAGGTATATATAGTTATTTTATTTATTTTTAGTTTTTTTTTATATTATATAAATAAATAAATGCAATTAAAAAAAAAATAACTAATGTTAAAATCTTAATATTAACTACATTTAATAGTTTTAGCGTATAATAACTAGTTTTATATAAATATTTATTTATTTTTATATTTCTTTATTTTTATTATCTTTATACGCTAGTTAAAATTTTCACCTTAAGTAAAGATTTTACTTTTTCTTTTTTAAATTAAATAAATATAGCATAAAATTAATTGTATTTTATCTCACTATATAATGTATAATCGTATATAGCCTATTTAATAAATATATTAATTTAATACTAAATACTTTTTTTTTATTAAGTTAATTATATATACGTAAACAAAAAAACCAAACCTTTATATAATAAATTATATATATTTAATTTAACTTACTTTTTTTATTTATATAATTTTTAGCTATATGGTTTTTAATTATAAAGTTTTTAATTATATAGCTTATATTTATACTAGCTTTATTTTACTAGCTATATATTTAAATAATATTTAATTATATATATTTAAGTAATATTTAGTTATATATAATATTACTTTTAATATTTTTTCGCTATTTTTATTCTTTAAATACTTTTTTTTTATTATATAACCTTAAGCTAAAGCTTAATTATATAAAGGCTTTAAAAGTTTTTTAAAGCTTTAAAACTTCGCTTTAAAATATTAAAAATATAATAAATACGGTTATTAGTTATATTAAGCTTAATTTAGCTTTATATAAAAATATAAGCTTTAATAATTTAAAGTTTAATTAGTTTTTATTTAATAAGATTAAGTTTATTTATATAAATATTAAAGTAAAAAAAAAAGGTGTAACGTTTATATAGCAAATAAAAAAAATTATATAAATAGTAAAAATAATGCTTATATAGCTAAAAGGCTATATAAGCAATAAAAATAATGTTTATATAATAAGTAATATTATATAAGTAGTTAAAAATAATGCTTATATAGTAAAAAGGGTATATAAGTAGTAAAAGTGCTTTTATAATAAGTTTAACAAAAAATCTATAGGTGTAAAGCGTATAAAAGGCTTTAGCTTTTAAAACTTTTGTTTATAAAAAGTTTAAGTATAACTTTTATTACTAGATTTATATAAGGTTATATAATTATATTAATTTTTATATAAGTATATACTTTTATATATAAAGTATTAAAATAATTATTAATATAATAATGTGTTTCACCACTATGTAACAAATATCACTATATAATAAAACTTTTAAAACTTATTTTTATTATATATTAAAAAAATAATTATAGCACAACTAAATTAATTTAAATTAATTAAAATTTTTTTTATTAAACATTTTTATTTTTATTATATATATTTATATATTATAACTAATATTACTATATATGCTATAATAGCGTATATATTTAGCTGCTTTTACTTAATAACTACTATTTTTATTATTTTTTTAATTTATTAAACTATTATCTTTTTTAAAAACCTAAAAATTTATTTTTTTAATTAAAATAAATATTTTTTTAGCTTATAATTGCTTATTTTTTATTTTATAGCATTTATTAAATATATAGTTAGCTTTTTTAAGCTTAATAATTTTATTTAAAATTAAAGTTTGCTTATATATTAATAAGTATATAACTTTAAATAAAAAGGTTATAGCACTAAAAATTTTAGTTAAAAAGCTATTTTAATATTTTTAAATATAATCTTTTAAGTAAATTATTTATATAATAGCTTTTTTAATATTAATAAATATTATTAAAAATATAATAATAAAAAGTAGTTTAAAAGGTAGCAATAATATAAAAATAATTAGCTTACTTTTAAGCTTTAAAATAATAATATTTAAGTTAAATAAAATAAAACTAATAGCTTTAAACTTAAATATAATATTTTTAAATGTTATTATTTAAATATAAGCTTTAAAAAATTTAAGTAAAAGTTTTTTTTTTAAATTATAAGTTATATTAATTTATATAATATTGCTAATTTTAATACTATATCCTTTTTTTAATAAGCTAAAATATACAATATTTAAAGGTTAAAGCTTATAAAAAAAGTATGTAGATATTATTTTAGTAAAAATATTGTTTTTTTAGCAATAATTTTTAAATATTTTTAAATAATAGCTTTTAAAACTATTAAAAATAAAAAAGCATTTTATATTTATTAAATATAAGTAAATATATATATTAAAGTATTTAATTTATTTTAAACTAAGTTTATTATTAATTTAGTTATTATTTAAAACTATAATTTATTAATTAAGTAATAAAAAGCTATTATAATATTAAAAAATAAAGTAAGTTTTTTTTTTAAAAATAATAAAAAATAGCACTATTTAACTTTAAAAATTAATTATATAAATAGTTATAAACTAATTTTAATTACTTTATTAAGCTTGCTTAAGCTTATTTTACTTTTTTATATTTATTATAACTATATTAATTATAATTATATTTATTATAAACTTTATTGTATTAAAATTATATATATATATTTTTTTATAATACCTTTATATTTAATAGTTTTTTTTATATATTTATAATATATATTATATTTAATAAAATATTTATAAAAAATTTAGCTATAATTAATTTAATAATTTAAATATATTTTAAAAGCTAATATATAGTTTATAAAGCGTATAATTTAGTTAATATTAATAAAGCTGCTTTTTTACTTTATTAATAATTAGTTAGCTATATTTTAAATATAATAAACTTAAAAAAAAAACGCTTGTAAATTTAAGTTAATAATAAAAAAAATAATTAATTGCTTTTTAATTTTAATAAGTTTATTTAATATATTTTTACTTTTATGCTTAAGTATAATATTAGCGATTTAGTAGCAAAAGATTTTATTAAAAACATAGTATATTTTTATAAGCTTATAAATACTAAAAAAAGTTTTGTTTAAAAGCGCAAGCAATAATTTATAGTTTAATAAGTAAAAAATTAAAGTTTTAAAAAAAAGGTTAAAAAGTTAAAAAGTTTTATTATATAATAGTATTTATTATATAGTAGTAAAACACGTTATATAATATATTTTAAAAAAATATAACTTAATTTAATTTATATATATATTTATATATATTACTTAAAATATATTAATATTTTAGCTTTTTTTAACTTATAAGTTTAATATATTATATATATATTAAGTTTATTTAAAATCGCCTAATTAAAATTTAGCTTTTTAATATTATATACTTTATTATTTATATATATTTATATAAACTAAATATTTAGGTTAAGTATTTTTACTACTTTTTAATAGTATAATTATATGTTATTATTATAAAAAAAAGGTAAAAAGGTTTTTACTTAGTTATTATATAATAAAGAAAGTTAAAATAAAAAGGTTTTACCTAGTTATTATACGGTAAAAAGGTTAAAAAAATATATATATTATTTAGTTATTATATAATAATATAATTAAAAATATAAAATAGCTTTATTATTACCTTTTTTTTATATAGTAATTACTTATATAAAAAGGAAATTAATTTTTATTTCTTTTATTAATTTTAAAAATAAAGGTTTTGTAATATAAAAACTTAATTTATATTATAAATACTTTTATTAATTAAAAAAGGGTTTTACTTAATTATTATATAGTAAAAAGGTTAAAGGTATATATTACTCTTTAACCTTTATATAATAATATAATTAATAATGTAAAAAGCTTACTATTTCTTTTTTTATATAGTAATTAATTATATAAAAAGAAACAAATCTTTTTTTTTTTATATTATATAAATATCTTTTGTTTTAAAAAGTACTAAAAAAGTGCATTTATATAATAAAATCTTAAAAATAAAACAAAAATAAATATTTTTTACCTTAAATTTTTAAAAGAAAAACATTTTAATAACCTTTATTATTATCTTTATTAATTTATATTCGCTTAATTATTATATAAATATAATAACTATTATAAACACTAATTAATGTTAATATAGCTATATATATATATATAAGTTTATTTAAAGCTAATAAAGTGTTTTATTTACTATATTTAATTGCTTATAAAAAAAAAAAGTGTAAAGGAATTAAAAAGTAAAAAGTATAAAATATACTTTTATATAAAAGTTTTACTAGCGTAGCCTTAGCTTTATAAGTGGTTAAAAGTAAAATAAATGGCTAAAAGTAACGCGTGGTTATTTTTACCCTTTAATTAAACGCGTATAATTAATTAGTAATATATTAATTTAATATTAAATATTATTTTTTAGTATTTTAAAAGTATTATATAAGTTTAAATATTATTTTATTATTATATTTTATAATAATTTTATAAATATTTAATTAAATAATTAAAAGTTATAATAATTAAAAAGTTTTTAATTTATAAAATAATAATTAAAAATAAGTTTTATGTAATAATTTATAATTAATATTATATATAACTAATTTTTATTATTTTTTACAGCTTTTATATTTATAAAATTAATAGCTAATTTTATATTTATTTATATAAGCTTTTTTTAATAATTAATTAATTTAATAAATAATTTTTAATATTATATATATTTTATATTTAATAGTTTTTATTAAAAGCTTAATAAACTTTTATTTTTAAAATAAAAATATTAAATATTATAATATTTTTAGTTTTAAATATTTTATTTATAAATATTACTTAAGAACATTACTTTTTAATAATAGTTTTTTATCTAAAAATTTAATTTATATTATTTTGAGGTATAGGCATAGCGAGGCGGTAAAGGCAACCAACCGAAGCCCGCTAGGGTGTAGCGCGCCACCCTTGAATTCGAATCAATTAACCATTTGCTACAAAGAACACCCTGCCGATTCTACTCTTAAGATCCAAAGGAGTATAACGCGAATGCTGTTCGCGCGACAGTAGTGCCGTATGGCAAACTGCAGGAAGGGGTTTTAGTCCAAGGGCGTAGCTCAGCTACGCACTGGTATTCCTATGGTTTCCTCCCCTACAGACAAGAATGTTACACCGTTGGCGTACCGGATGCTGGATATATATAGCACTATATATAACATCAAATAGCACAAACGAAATATAACTAATACTAATAATAATAATTTATTAAAAATATAACTAAATATTTTATTATAAATTAATTATATTTATTTTATAAATAATATAAACTTAAGCTATTTTTTTTAAAGTTATTAATAATTAATTTATTATTTTATTAACATTTTATTTAATTAAGCACTTATAAAAATATAAGGTTTATAGCTATAATTAAATAATATATTATTTTATATAACTTATATATTTTTAGTTTTTAAAGCTTTAAACTTTAATGTTTATTTTTTAAATCTTTTAATTAATATAATATAATTTTTAAATTAAAAATAACTAAAATTTTTAATTAATAAATAATTAAGCTTATTAGCTTATTTTTATTATAAAAGTAATTTATATTACTTTTTTATAATTAATTATTATAATATAGGTTTTTTTTTAAGTTTTTAATTTAAAGTTATTTAATTTTTTTTATTAATTTAATATTTTTTTTATTTGCTTTTAAATAAAACTTTAAACTATTTTATTAAAAGTAAAGGTTTTAAACGTTAGTTTTAAAAATATATACTAATATTTTTTTAGTAAATATATTTATAAATAAAACTTATTGTTTATAATTAATTTAATAATATTAGTTTAATATTTTTTAGTAGCACTTTTTTAAATTTTTTTTTTTTTTATATATATTTTTTTAAAAAATCCTTTATTTTTATTAGTTAATAATAGTTTTAATTTATTTACTTTAATTAAGTTTTTTATTTAATTAATTTTTTTAAATATATAAAATAATTTTTTATATAGTGTTTTTTTTTAGTATTTTTAACTTTATAAAATAAAAAGTATATGCTTGCTTTTTTTTTAAATTTATTATAATTTTAAACTAATTTAATATATTTTTTATTATTTTTTACTTTTAAATTTCATAAAAAAATATTTTTTATTATTTTTTTTTAGTTTATTATAATATTATAAAGTTTTATTAAATTTATTACTTTATATTTAATTATTATTATAAGTTTTTTTTTTTTTTTATTACTTAAAATTTTAAATCTTTAAGTAATTATTTTATAATATTATTTATAAAATTTTTATAATTAAATTTAACTTAATACTTAAGTATTTTTTAAAATATAAGCTAATAATATTAAGCTTTTTATATTATATTTTTAAAATATTTATTAATTTAAGTATAATATTTTTATAATTTTTTAAACCCGTTTTTAATATTTAATTTTTAACTTAGTTTATTATTTTAATTAAGTTTTAAAATTTTTATATTTAAGTATTATAATTATTTAAGCTAATATTAAAAGCAAACTATTTTATTAAAGTTATTTTAAATATTATTTATAAAGCTTTTAATAAATTAATTAATTTAATTAATTTAAAATATTTATAACTTTTAAATAATTATTAATTTTTAATATAATAAATTATTAAAGCTAAAAAAATTGTTTATTTTTTTTTAAAGTAATATATACTTATATATTTAAGTTAACTATTTTATTTTAAAACTTTTTATTTTATAATTTAAAGTTTATTAACTTTATTAAAAATATTTTTTATTATTAATTTATTAATTTTAATATAATAATTATTTAATTAAGTTATAGCTTTTTTAATTTAATAAATATAATATATAATAAAACTTTTAATTATTAAATATAAGTAATATTATATAAAATAATTTAATTAGTTATATTTATATATATTATTATTATTATTATATATAATTATAACCGCATATCTGGTATAAATCCTAAATATAACTAACCTCATAGGTGTCTAGGGTACACCCCTTATTGCTGGTGATCTAACCCAATATGGTATTATCTCTTATATTTGACAGATCTAGCTCAGTGGCGGTAACAGTGACAAGTCCAAGCAGGGCAGAATATCCCCGCAGGTACTGCCGTTGGCTACAGCCCCTGCTATGCAGGCTAAACCCCCGCAGCGTCACACCCCGAAAACATGAATTGCGGCTCTGCATTTCCAGATAGATGTTGATAGGTTCGTTATCAGCACCGTGGCACTGCAGACGCCTCTAGCTCTTTATCACTACGCATGCTCGCAAGAAACTGCCTTCTTTTCGCACACAATATCCGATCGGATGCAAGGAGTCGGGTCGGATGCAAGGAGTCGGGTTGGATGCAAGGAGTCGGGTCGGATGCAAGGAGTGTGGGTAGTACCTCAAAACTTACATTCAGTGGGCTGATCACATCCACCGAACGCCCCTTGAGAAGCTTGCGTGGTCCTCGATCTAGCTCTGCAGTTCTCATAAAATACCCCAACTATACCATGAACTCTACTTCTATAAAATGGTGAGTTCTAAGTTATCAGTCATGTGCGTCAATTCTCTAATAACCAGTTCATTCGAGCAGGATTCAAGCACGGATTCTTCTGAACTGGGCACCCAACCTGCAACACCAGAGCTTGGGCAGTCAGCGAACTGCAGCCGCATTGAGCAGCCTACTCCTGATACCTCACCGGAGTCTATCAGCAAGCAGACCTCGGCACGTTTAGGTAGTCGAAAGGGTATCGGTCTGGGAACGACACCTATCTCATCAGAGCCGCGCCCGACTGGGGAAATCAAAGATAATACCGATGCCTGTTCGCAACACCCTATTCATAATGAGCTCGGCGAGGTAATCCGAGACAATACCAGCCAATACTCTCACCATTCTATCTATAGCGAGGCCAGCGAAGAATCATCCAATCGGTCAGACCTACCGACGACACCGATACCGTACGCGGACAAGAAAGCAAACTATTTTTCGGTATCAGCCACCTCAATATTCAGCTCACTTATCAGATTCTTCAATCTGGCAAGACAACGTAGCTCCCGGGCAGACGATGCCCGGGTACAAAGTACGATCAACTTGATCAAATCATTACCAACAATCAGACGTGTTCGTGTCAAAAACCCAACAAGAACACTTACTATTAGGCAGTACGAGCAACTGCTTCTATTCTTACGGCAAGTAGAAGAGAATAAACTCTTTGATAACAAACTGCGGTATGTTCTTTTACTATATATGGTAGACAGTACTTACTTATTATAACAGATTTGAGTATACACGTTCTACACGCCAGTTTGAAATCCGAATGACAAGTAGTCTGCACGAAGGGGTAATATGGGTATTTCTGAACAATTTTTCCCGGTGGCAGACGCAACTCCTAGAATCGAATGTTCCTGGAATCTCTGATGCCGCCGGAACCCTCAGGTCACACGGCAATGAAGTTATTGACTTTCCTGTCCCCGAAGGACCGGATGATACGAAATCACCAGATGGTGGGATCAAACACAGCTGTCATCTTGGTTGCGTTCTACCAACCTTGGTGTTTGAGGTTGCGTGGACTAATGGCACTAGAAAAGAGTTAAGGGATAAGGCTGAAGCTTACAGTAAGTTTTCCTTCGGACGACCCTTTTTCGTTTAAAATAATGTCGCAAAAGTTTCATATAATAGTTCAACGCTTAAAGAGGCAATAACTAACTCCAAAAAGTTGTTCGTTCAAACGGCAAGATTCGATCTGTTGTTGCGGTATATATGGGTGAGATGGTCACAGCTGAGCGTAAGAACGAGGCAAGACTAAAGAAAAAATACCGTGGTGGCCAAGTGGATGAAAACGGGCATTTTTATTGCCCTGATGATAACAGGGAATATGAATATGAGAAGGATGAGGAGAATATAACGGGGGGCGCTTCAATTCTGGTATGGCGAGCCACAATCAAAAATAACAGATGGACGATTGGGCGCGTTCATGAAACGGTACAACCCGCAAATCTTCACAAGGGAGTTAAAACGCTAACCTACATAATAGAAAATCCTAGATGAAACAGGTAACGCCATTCAATCAGCCCTACTACGCATTTCACTAGAAGACTGTGTCTGCGGCAGCATTATAAGCTCCGTAAAAGGGTCGAAGGCACCCCTACTCGAAATCTCATCGGAAACCTTCCGTGACGCCATTCAAATGGACCTTAAAACTTACCGAACAAAACGAGCTCGGGTATTAAAAGAAGCGGAAATAAAAAGAAAACCTCTGCAAATAAGAAAGAGAAAGAAGAAGAAGAGAAGGACATGACGGAAGAAGGGCTACGAAGGGCCGTAGAAGCAAGGACAGGTGAAGATGAAGGGTTTTAGGCCGCGTTATGGAACACGGCAGGTCGTTCTCTGCGAGAGTTTTCAAGCGAAGGGCCGTACAATCAAATAAGTAGAAATTCTTAGTTTCATAAAACACGATCATTAGTTTCAACCTATAAAATACTTCTACGCACTCGTAGAATTGGCAAATATCTACACAGCAATATTAACGGCTCAACTCAAGATCGTGCTTAATTGTGATAGTTTCTACTTTCTACTTGATACCATAATATAATTCCATCTCCTAGGCTAGATCTACGGAACGCTGTATTTATATCATGTTCTGTAGAGACTACGTTTACGATTTTGTGCTTTTCAGGGATACGCTTAAAGAAAATCTTGAAATCGCCAAAAGATCATTGAAACCATGAGCAAGAGTAGGGCTGTTTATTCATCCATCCATCCACTACAGGTGCTTTCCAGTAAATGTATGTCCACTAAGTATCTTTGGTAGTGGATGGGCTACATAAATGGATAAGTGAATAATATTGAAGCGATTCCCGACATCGCTGGCGCTTAACCTACCCCCGTTATCGTTATCCAGTCCAGTAGAAGAGGGGCGAATTCGGCGTCGACTTATGCTGCTCTGTTGATGTGCAATTGATGGCTTGCACCAAGAGAGTGCTCCGGCAGTATTAGAGCACGCCGTCCTACATCTGCGCTAAATTCATTCTGTGCGTGGGCATGATACGTCCGCAGACGATGATGGGAGAATGCTCTCACAAAGCTAACTTGTTTCCATTGAGCCTACTTATTCGCGTTACCTTCTACCAAACCGAAGTGAGAACTTTTGGGGTCTAGAGTTAAGAGTTCGCAACTTTCTTACTTGTCGTTATCTTCGCCTTCTTGGTCTATTAGAGCCTGCTACAATTCATAATCCAGCGACATCAGTACGAGGGCCACGAACGGTCGTCGCGGGTGTAGTCTCGGTATAGGTTTATAGCAGCGGGCATCATTGTTGAGTCAAGTCTGCTTATCTTCTTTCCATTATATTACCTCGTGCAGGCGCGTACAGTATGTCAGGCTATCTCAATTCACGCCATACCTTGCAGGTATCGTCACGACCACACCTTCCTAGAGCCCACTCCACACAACGGCGGCTCTGGGAGGGGAAAGGTCGTGGGAAAGGTGACTCATGCCATGCGCGGCTAATATACTGCTCATCCCTACCGTGAATGGGGCATTTACTACTGGCAAAGTCTTTACCCTACCTGGTTTTTCCAGGGGGCACCTTTTACCTCTAGTTCCGTATATCTGATAATGGCATCTGGCCTAACGAGTTTTTTAGTCTTAATGTTAAGGACGAGAAAGACAAGATGCTTGAGCAACACACATGACCTGAGGCTGGGGAGGAAATTTCTACCGAGGCCAAGAAGAGATATGATCCAAAAGACCCGCATCGCCCGCGGCGGACGAAAGCAAGACGTGCGTGTTCTGTCTGTCGGCGGGTAACTTCCCTCCTAGAGTCCTGGGCAAGTGCAATTAGTAGAACACCCAGTTCGATTAAGCGAGGCGTTGTTCTGTTGGCCATGTGGTCATCAAACATCTCACCTGCATTAGTAGCGTAGTGAGGCGTAAAGCATGGTTCGCGACCGATGCGGCGGAATCTCAAGCACACCTCCTTGTATATACACAAAGTCTCAGAGATTTTAATTGAGGCTTTAGAATGTTAATGCACTACTTGAGAAGCTCCGTCATACCGTTCTATGTCTGGCGTCTTAATAACAAAGATACTTGTTAAAGATTTCAGATCTGAATTTTTTCAATATCCTGAGTTGGGATCTCGTTGTCAGATAGAAAGTGTTTAAGTAAAATGATCGAAATCGTGCTTAGTTCAACAGCAGTGTATGTTCCCTAGTGTATTCCGACATGCATTAGAAAAGCGCTTATTTAAGGCGATTAAGAGCTTCTGGCTAGCGCTGCTATTTAAACCATTGATACCACTGGGCCTAGTACAGGTGTTTGAACAGAACCTGGGAATAAAAGCAAACTTACTTAGCTGAGGTATATGTAAGTAATATGAGTAGCAGTACCTATGCAACTCTGCAACTCTGCTTACAACGTGTGGCATTAAACCCACACTTTCGGCAGGGTACGACAGCGATAAAACACCGCCAAATCTCAGAGGGCTGGCCCCGGTCCCACTAAACTGAGTGGGCCAGGATTATTTTAGCACGTAAAATATATGCGCTATACCTTTTAACAATTAGTACAGTTGGCACGCTTACGAGCTTTGTACTAGGTAGTATAAAAATCAGGTGAAAGTACTGAGTATACAATTCTCCAGGTTTTTATATCCTCGCTAAAGAGCGGCTGATCAATCCTGCGAATCTCAACATACACATCGTGTCTTGGTTGAAAGTAAAAGTCTTTAGCATTACTACGCACATAGCTAGCACTTATTAAGAATTACCAGAAGCTCTGCCGGACGTCATGTCTAGACCACTGGAAGCAATTCACGGGGCCACGAAATGTTCTGATGAATTATTGGGGCAAGCACAGCTACCATGATAAGTAAGATGTATCATGTCACGATCGTCCCACTGCTGCGCGAAGCAGTTGATGCTAGGCACCCCGCTTATGAACCCATTCCTTCACACCTTCTCATCAAACTATGTGTATAATTAACATCTGACAAGGGAATCATTGGTGGTTATTTATGTCCTACTATGCGTAGTTACCTATGAAATACGAGTATTCAGATTTAGCCCCCACGATGGAAAACGCTGACACCGACTGATATCTGCAGGGTATATCGTGGCCCTGGGAAGATGAATGAGACACCTTACCATAATAGGACCACATCATGCCTGCATGGCAAATTAGTTGAAAAGCTTGATTCTTCTTCCAATCCTCCCTCCCCTTTTATAGATGGATTAGCCGTCAATATGGACGGCTAGGAATTGTTAAAAT
Source organism: Xylaria hypoxylon (assembly GCA_902806585.1). Taxonomy (NCBI): domain Eukaryota; kingdom Fungi; phylum Ascomycota; class Sordariomycetes; order Xylariales; family Xylariaceae; genus Xylaria; species Xylaria hypoxylon. The sequence goes on from CADCXB010000058.1 coordinate 396,657, forward strand.
GCTGAGTATGCTGTTTGAGATTTTCTTTCATTCTAAACTTTCACACTCGTGAGCGTATAGCTTCCATCGGTTCTCCCTTTGCCTTGGGGAAGGTCAGAACAGGACATGACAACATATTTTGAAGATACGACGGCTCAGTCGTATTCAGCACACGAGATGCAACATATCGACCAACAGCGTCTAAACGAGCAGCCGTCAATGAGTCAATATCAGCAGTACCCCGACTATGTGTATCTTCAAGATACCTCCTACCAGAGTGGCAGTGTTCCCAGCTCTCAAGATCAGGGCTGGGTGGCTCCGGGACATTCAAATTCACAGACACACGCGCCACCAGCGAACGCCGGGTACCCAAATCAGCAGTCGTGGGAACAAGCATCACTTGGGGTTGGCCGAGGTGACACGATACAGTCGCGAGACAATAACAGTGGTGCTGCTGTAGTTTCTCCAAGCTCTTTGGCCAAACCCCATACCGAAACCGACCATCAGCCTAAACTAGGTACATGGTGGCCATGGAGGAGAACCAAGAAGGAAAAGTTCGACGACAACTTGGCAAAGCAGTTCAATGGCCAGCGGGGATTTGACGGCCATTTCTTCTACAGACCTACTCAATCTCCAGACACCGAACAAGGCCATGTGGCGCATGGCCGACCCAACGACTACGGTGGTTCTGTGAAGCTTGACCTAGACGGAAAAACATATTCGTAAATAAATTAGGTCAACAGTACGTGAAATATAGCGACGTCGCGGTGTACTTATCGCCTACCAATTTCCGCCCCAAGAGACTTGTGGTCCAATCAGCCGACTATATCCTCCGAAATAGAGCTTCCGCAGGCGGCGACTGGCGCAGGAAAGAGATGAACGGCGACATTCCATTAGCTCTCCGGCTCGCAGAATGGGGGCTTAAGCCATTCCAAAGGGGCGGTGCATGGTCCAAAGTGATCGGATCACTACGAATGTTGACTGTTGCAGTGCCTCTCCAACTTCTCCTTGCCTTCCCGGGCACTTCATTATGGGAGGACGAAAATGTCAGCGACAGCTACACTGATTTCCCTGGTTACCAGTGGGATTGGCCCAAATACGCCATCAACCCCTTGGATCAACGACCTGGATCGACGACAAGCGCAGTTGTAGGACAGCGCCCCTCGAGCCGAACGAGAACTCTTCGTCCACGAAAGCTATACGTCCTCCAGTCGGACGGAAGCTGGACGGCAGTTGACGACCCACCGAAAGACCTTCAGTACGTATTCATCAGCCACGCTAAACCCTCCTTCAGGGCTTATGGCGGCGATACGGATGCTCTTGTTCGTAGCATGGCTCAAGAGGCGACCCTGCGCGCAGGCTGCACTGCATGCTGGCTTGATACAGACTGTATCGATCCGGTTGACGGTTACCAGAAGAATGCTGACATCCACGGCATGTGTGACGTGATTCGCGGGAGCAAGCGGGTTGTCGTCATCTTCCCTGACAATAGCGTTGAGTCGAGGAGGCTCTGGGGCTCGCGTATGTGGACACTCCCTGAAGCCCTCCTCGCACCTGGGACCACTATTGACTTCCTGGCACGTGTGGGGATAAATACGAAGAGAAAACGCTCTCCTAATCGAGATGACGGGTGAGATATGGGATGATCGTCAACATGCCGAAGCTGGTGGTATCCCGACGCGTTTGCTCGCTGAGCACTTCGCTGGCGAGCTCACCTTGAGTCGTATCGAATTCTTCGTCAACGCTGTGGAAGCTTGCTACTACCGCTCGAAGATGAACTACAAGATGTTCACCCTAACGATGTAACATTGGCCGTAATGGGCCTATTTCACTACCGTCTTGAAAGTAATAACGACGACACGCCCTTCCAGTCCCTCGCGCAACTTTCTTTGTCCAACGACAGCGATCGTATAATCGAGCGCATGGTATCACTCCTGCATCCGACAGTCGATCCTACTGACTCTCTCAACCCGTTCTATAAGGTCGCCCACAAGGATGTTTTCTCTACGCGACTATGGGATATCCAACCTACATGCAACGTAGTCGGAGTTTCTTACGAAGACAATACTCTCCTGCTCGACTCATGTCGCGTCATGCACATACGATGGAAAGGGTTTCCGCGCATCGCAACAGTGCGAGACTACAGTGTGGCCAGGGTGATCGCAACGATATTCATCACGGCCGGGACTTGGTGGTTCTTGCAAGGCATATACATTGCAATAACCTACACCCCTTTTATAGTCAGCGCTAGCGCCGAGTTACTATATGCCCTGAAGTGGGCTATTGGCGCGTTTTTCTTCCTGGCGGTATTCCTCAGCCTCTTTGGCCCCGCGTCCGTCCGCAGACTGTACGGCGGGCAAGTCTTGCAAAGTGCCACCAACCTCGTCGGATTCGAGGGTGTGATACCAATAGACCAGCTCGAGCGCCTCATCTTCGGCACAAATGACGGCCGTCTGACCTACGAGGCCTCGTCGACCCCTATTAGCATGAACTGGCGAGACCACGACCGGCGTGTCGGCAAGGAACCGGACTGGGTAAAGGATGGCCGTCCCGAAGCTTACAGGATCCCCGATGGCCATCGCCTCTTCACGCTAGTCGACACCGGCTCGTTGACGGTTAGCATCTTCAGCGCAGAGCGGCCGCCGACCGTGGCGCTTCTCTGCGGACACGAGGGAGGTATGCTACGTGCAGTGCTCTGTAGCTGGCAATTCGAGAACAACTGCCTTTTCAAGGAAACAGTCATACGTATGCCTACCAACGTGTCAGATGCCGCCAATCTCCAGGGGTGGCTAAAAGTATGTCTTACAACCATGAACCAGCATAGGAATATTGAAAGAAAGAAATGGTCAGGGGCGTGAATTATGTGTCAAGGAGAGAAATGAAGTGTGGGCAGACTGACCTAAATAAAAGTTTTATGTATGGCACATTAGTTCGGTTACTTGGGATATCTGGAACAGCGGTCTATCATGGTACTCTTATGTTGAAATCTCCTTAATAATATGTATTCAATACGTTACTATGACAATGAATTCATCACTCCTAATACCTTTTGGCCTCAGTTTCATAGGAAGGCCGGAGCTCCAAAATCACCACCCTATGTATTAAAGGTTCACCTCCTTAGGGCCGAGGCCGATATTCGTGTTATAGTATTGACCCCAAGGGATAAACAACTAGGCCTCTAACTGTTCCCACAGTTTACCTTCACCAACTTCAGAGGGTATACCTTTACCCATCAATCTCTTTCTCTTCATCTCATGTTTAAACGATTGAGTCATAGTCGTTGGTGATCTCCCTATGCTACGACACTATATCTACTACCAAGCATTTCACGATACTTGCTAGTACTGTCAGGTAAAACCAAGTCAATTTATTGCCTGTTCAATGAGTGATGGTCGTGTCTTCCTATTACACGATGTTGTGATATAATTATTCGATGTCCACAGATGCTTATTAATTATATGAGAGACTTCCTAAGAATCTACATATAATTCTCCCAGGGAAAAGTAAAACAATCGAAGAAACGGATGATCATAGTACTATTATTTCAAATGGCTGAGCGGTGCGGTGTGATGTGAATGTTCATCACAACACATCTCATGCGCACCGCCTCTAGTCACTAATCCAATATGCAAGCGTCCTACAAAACATTTGCGATGGGCCGGACATCTCTAATTGAATCGACTTCACCAGATAATTTGACATCAATCGAGCCCTGTACAACGAAAACGAATCTAGAAGTAGTTGCATTAGCGAAGCTACTAAATGACCTTGAAAGCTTGATTGAGGTGTCAGACACAAGTAAATCTGATTGCCTAGTTTACACTCACCAATACATCGAATGGACTTTTGAACCATAATTGGCTTGGCAGTTAATTTTCCTTAGGATTTGCAGAGATTCAAATTCCATTCCTTTGGGTCCCTTTCCCCTCTTGTTGTAAGTACCTATTGAAGAACGGTACTACTAACTTGCACTTGTACTAGGTGACTGGTCCATGAGTATATACCTTCCATGCTCTACTCACGAGCAAAACGCCATCACTTTAGGACATCTGTAGAAAAGAAATACAGAAAAACACGCTTCTATAGCGGAACAAAGTTGCGGCCCTCGTCAGCTAAAAATCAATTCCTACATCCTCGTTCCTGTTTTATGGTGAAAAGCCTGACCGTGAGATCATTGAGCATCGGAAAGTGAGCATCGGAGGCCCATCTTGACTTCATATACTGCACAAATTTATATAAGATGGAAAACATGTCACGGAATAGTAAATACATAGCGCATCTTACGCATAAGACATGTGATCACTAGCATAAATAGCAATCTTTTAACTTTTTCTTATGTAATTAAAACTTATGTTTTAAATTATATAAATATATACTTTAGTAATCTTAAAGATCTAAAGCACTTGTTTACTTTTATAACTTAAATTATAATTTATATTTTTATAAAGTTATAAGCCTAGTTTTTTAAAAACTAGTGCTATTATTTTTTAAAGCGATTACTTTAGCTATATTTTTTATAATTTTATTTTTATTTTATATACTTTAAATTATAAAATTAATTACTTATTTTATTTTTCTTAAGATTACTATAGCGTTAAATACTTTAAGCAAGCGTATAAATTAAAATATTTTATTTAATTTTTATTATAACTTTTTAATATAATATAATTATTTAAAGTTTTATATAAGTATATATAAAATATAAAATTTAATTAATTTAAATATTAAAAAAGCTAAAAACCTTTTTAGTATAGTTTTTAAAGCTTTTATAAAAAATAATATAAAGCTTATAATCTTTAAAAAAAGATTTAAAGCTTATAAAAAAAAGCTTACTATTTAAAAAGCTAAGCTACTTAATAAAAAAGAAATTACTTTAAGCTTTTTAGTAAATTTTAACAAAAAAAAGATTATTATAAAGCTTATTTTTTTAAAAATATTTTTTAAGTTTATTAAATATTTATATGCTTATTTTAATTTTATAACGATTACTATATAAATTAATATATAATATAAATATAAAAAGTGCTTAAATATGCTTATAATAAAATATTAAGCTTAAAAACTAATATAATAAATAATATAAAGCTTATTTAAAATAAAATATAAAATTTTTAAATATATTAAAAGTGCTTACAACTAAAATTTTTTAAAAGCTGTTAAAGCTTAAATAAAGCTTAAGTAAATATATTAGTAAATTATAACCTTTATATTAAATAAGCAGCTAAATTAACTAATAATTACTTTTAAATAATATAAAAAGTTTTTATATAATAATTTAAAATAAAATTATATATAATAAATATTAAAAATTTAAAAGTTTTTAATTATTAATAATAAACTTTAAACTAATTATAAGCAAGCTTTTAACTTTATAAAAATTTATTAAAACTAAAGAATTAAAATTTTAAAGTTATAATTGCTTATATTTACTAAATTTTATTACTATTTATAAATAAAACCTAAAATATATAAGCGCTTATAAAAGCTATTATAAAATTTATTAATTATTAAATAACTATAATAACTTTTAAGTATATTTAATAAATTATTACTAATTAAAGCTATATATATTAAGCTAAGCTGTAAAATATAATTATAATAAAAAGGTAGTTAGTTAAAAAATACTTTTAAAAGCAGTTAAAAAAAAAAAATTAAACAAAAGTAAATAGCTTAATTTTAACTTAATATTTATTATAATTAACTTATTTATTATTATTAGTTATATTTTATTATGCCTATATAATACTATTTAAACCTTGATTTAAATATATTAAGCATTTAGTACGCTTGCTTTTTAACAATTAAAAGTAAAACCAAGAAACTTAAGCAAAAACCTTTTGCTTTTTGGTTAAAACGCTTAAGGCGTTTATAGTTTTGCTTTAGATTTTTAACTAAAGGCTTTATTGCGTTTTAGTAGTTTTTAGTTAAAAAAATAAAAAAAAAAAAAAAAAAATGGTATAGCTTTTTAAGCCTTGCGTTTTTTTGTTTTTAGTTGCTATTAATATACTATTAGTTATAATTTATTACTATATTATTTTTAAAACTTATTTTTTTGCTTTTATTATACCTTTTACTTTGCTAATGTTTAAGCTACTTTATATATAAGTAGTAAGCTTTAGGCTAAAACTAGTATATTACTTTATAAGCTACTTTTAAGCTGCTTATAATTTAATTATAGTTTAAGCTAGTAGTAAAAAAGCTATAAAGCTAAGTAGCTAGGTTAGTTTTTTTTTAAATTTTAAGCAATATAAAAATTTATATAGCGCTATTTTTTTACCTTTATATAGTTGTAAAAGGTATAGCTATATTTAGCACCTTTTTTAAAAAAAAGCTTTTAGCCTTAATATCTCTATATAGATTTATAGCAAAGCTAAAGCTTTGTATTTTTAAAGTCCATAATAAAAGTCCGCTATATTTGTTAGGCAAGTCTCTTTAGTCCTTTCTAATAGTCTTTTGTTGCTAAGGCTAATGCTGCCAGGCCCTGGCCCTTTTCGCTTTGTTATCGGCTTTATTTCATCCTTTAAGCCAGTGTCTTTTTAAAGCCTTTTCTGTTATATTTTGCTCCGCTATTTTTCCACCCACTAATTAACTTATTTACTTTTAATAAAATTAACTTAAACTTTAATATATATACTACTATAAAGTATAGCTTACACTTATTATTATTAAAAAGTATTATATTAAATAACTATAAAGCCTTATATATAATTAATAATAAAAAGCTTTTAAAACTAAAGTTTTTATATTTACTAAAGCAAATAAAAGCGTTAACACTAATATTATAAACTTTTAGTACTTAATAATAAAAAGAAAATTATTTATAAAGTAATAACAAGCTTTTAAAGTATAAATATAATAAACTTAATACTAAAAAATATTGCTTTAATAAAAAGCTTTTTATATTAATATAATATTAAAAGCTTGCTTTTATAAAAAAAAAAAGATTTAATATTATAGTTTTAACTGCTTTTTTTGCTTTAATAATTATAATTAGTAATATTTACTAAAAAGTTTACTTAAAAATATAATCTAGTATTTTTAAATATAAGCTTTTTTTTTACTATTTAAGCGGTTTTTTAAAAGATAAAGAGTTTTTATATATTATTAAAATTTTATTAAATATAGCTAAACTAATTGCTATTATAAAAAATACTTGTTTTTAAAAAACT